>ML782860.1:712962-751277 GCA_009831015.1 Picea engelmannii | reverse complement strand
TCATTGATATAAATCGGCAACAATGTCAAAACCTCTTATTCCAACGCATCATTGCATCAAGACCTGCGGTTAGTCAAACTCGTGACATATAATATATAAATAGGCAACAATGACAAAACCTACATTCACTTTTACAAGACAGCCATACCTTATACATTCACATACCACACAGTCAGTCATAGATGACTAGTAACAATCATTCTTTTTAATTTCATTTTCCAAATGGGTACTTTTATTTTCTAAAAAGGGTTAAGATAGTTAAGTGATTTTTATTTATTTTTTAAAATATTTTTTTTCATATAAATTAAAATAAAAAATAATATTCTTTATTTCCAGTTTTTAATATATTAATTTACTATGTGTTTTAATATATTATAAATTAAAATAAAAAATAATATTCTTTATTTCCAGTTTTTAATATATTAATTTACTATGTGTTTTAATATATTTTGATATAAAGAATGTTGTTTATTTTTTAATATATTTTGATATAAAAAATATAAATTTAGTTTTCATTTTTTAAAATATTTTTATTTAAAAAGTAATTAGGCTTCTTTTATTGGAATCCATGGTTTAATCAACTTTTTAAATACAAATTTCAATTTTAAAATTAAGAATTAAAGATGTTGAAATATTTTTAATCTTACATTCAAATCAATGAATGAAATTTAATGTTCATAACTTCCTAACATTTCTAAGTATTGCATAATTTAGCAAATCCAACCAAAATTACTTCAGTTTAACATTTACATCTTCATTATTAATTTTTTACAGTTCTTGTATGCAGACTGTCATGGACGTGGAGCTAAACCGTTTACACCTGTGGCGGACTTTTATGAAAGTAATCTTGGTATGGAGAATGTCATGCACATGGAGGGCAACCGTTTCTACCGAATCACTGGTGTGTAAAGCTTGCACGTGGTAATTTACAAGTCTTGTGATGGAGAATGGCATGGACATGGAGCACATTTTCTTTTTAATTTTTAACAATTTATTTTCACTGTGTACCATATCTCCCATACAACTATGGAATCAAAAGCGTGGGAGGATGTTTATGCTTGCATGTGGTAATGGAGAATGCGCGAGGCGTCCTAAAATGGGATGGAAGGTGGAATACGAATATAGATCCATAACCCACTGGTGTTCCCTCATAGTAAATGTATTGTGATATTGTTATCACAGGTGATCCACATGCTGAAGAAACACCCAAGCTTTGGGCTTTTAGGCAAGAGAAAAATTATTTATTTTTCTATATATGTTTTCTCTTGATGTATAGATATTATTATAGTGATCTTTTGCAAATCTAATTAACAACATTGTATGGACAGGAGTGTTGAAGATATCATAATGGTGACTGTGGGTTAGCCTCCTCCAAAACTGAGTATACTTTTACTTAATCTATATAATAGCTTCCTACAAGTACAAATTTACATTCAAATTAAAGTTAAAGATTGTCTATTATGTTGTTTGTAAGTTGTACAGGAAAGAGAACCAAGATATTGGGAGAAATTGGAAACCTATCAACAAATGTGTCGAAGAAAAAGCCAACAATAAATGTCATTCCTGTAGCAGCTGCTTTCAGAAGAAAATTTTGTATTTTTCAGCTTCTTTATGTTTTTATGATTTATTAATAACCTGCCTTTGTGCTGCGCGCTCCATCGAACAACAACCTACCGAAATGAACTAATTAATGAAAAGAAAAGGTGGTTTCAATTTCGCCTTTTTCAACATGCTTGTTAAACTCGGATTTTCATTCTCAGTTAAAGGGGTCTGTCGCTCAAGCAGCAAGCCATAGGAAGCAAGAAATCATTAAAAAAATATGTTATTCAGGAGGCTCCCTTTAAGTAAGCAATAGAGGGAGAAAAGCAAAAAGGAGAACCTTTTCAATCGTATAAGAATGAGAAGCACAGACGCTCTTGTTAGAGTGCAATAAATTGCTAAAGCTTAAAAGATTTTATGCTTCTTTCTCACGCAAATTTTGTATTTTCGAGCTTTTATGTTTTTATGGTTTATTATATAAATTCAAAGTCTAAAATATTTTATGCTTTTCTGGTTTATTATATGTATAGATTTAAAGCTTAAAATATATTTTTTTGTGTGAGATTGAATCTAAAAGTTATTTTTTTTACACAGCTCTATTCAGGGAATATGAATTCACAAAGAAAGTCCCTCCTTTACTAAAAAAATTAAGGAAAAGAAAAATATATGAAGTTATTTTCTTGACCCATCTTCAGATTTATTTTCTTGACGCATGTAAAATTAGAGACATCAGGGATTCCAGCTCTGTTGAGGGAATATCAATTCACAAATAAAAAATATATGAAGTTATTTTCTTGACCCATCTTCAGATTTATTTTCTTGACGCATGTAAAATTAGAGACATCAGGGATTCCAGCTCTGTTGAGGTAATATCAATTCACAAAGGCAGTCCCTCCTTTACTGAAAAACTAAGGGAAATAATTTTTTTAAGTAGATGTATGGTTGAAGAGAGTTTCTTCATTAAAATTTTATGGTTAAAAATTAAATCGTGGTTCTAAAGCATCACGAGTAGCGTTGAATTTTTTTTATTTTTTTTAAGTAAACAGGGAAGAACCTGTTTATATTATCGCTGCAGAGTTATAGAGTCTGTTTACGTGAACATTCTATGCCATTTGTTTCCAAGCAAACAAAACTATCAGAGTGTTGTCCTGCCGGAAGAAAACCAGGATGCCTTGCCATTAAGTTTAGTCTGTGTACTAATAACCTAGTTGCAGCATGATTATGATTTAACTGAGATAAAACCTTGCTCGGAAACAAAAAAATATTGCTAACTAAGAACATCACTGAACCTTTTATCCAGCCGGCTCATCCTCATCCCCATGCCTTAAACGTGTAAGCTTGCGCGCAAGTAGGGAATTCCCTTTTCGGTAGAGTTCTGGAGTGTGCAGCAAACAACATGTTGAGTCGATGGTCAATTCGAGCGATGCAAAAGATCTTATCGTCCAGCATGCTATGCATGTCAAAGATTAGTGCTAGGTACCCTGGATTGGTGAAAGGATGTTGTTCTTGCCAATTACCCTCAGCAGAGGCTAAGGGAAATGGCCCTGTTGCTCCCTCACCTTCATGTGCTTCACTGTCTTGATGTACCTGCAGGTTTATTAGCTGATTCGCCTCCTCCAGAGGTGCACTAGTGGGTAGGTCATCTTTTCCTTTTGCGCAGGATGGTGTCTCTTCCTCAACATAGCGGGTGGTGAATTCCTCTGACGAGCGAGTTGCACTAGAGCCAAGCGGTTTTCTCGAAGACGAAATCTTGTCGTCAGTGCCAAAATCAGTGGGACAATTCCAATTATCTGGGACTATGAAAAGAGGGATCTTCGGATAGCTTTGCATGGCCTCGTCCAGGGTGATCTCTTCCACATACGCCATTGCAGGTGTTCGAGGTTTCCTGGACTTCTTATGTCTTCACGAGGACACCAAGGCCAACACCTACTCGAATTTCATCTGCCTCTGCTTGCGTGATTCTACTGTGTACCATGTTGCGCCCCTGTATGGATTACCTCATGCGCTGGGCATAATGAAGAACCTGGGGATCTCCGAGGTTCCCTGCGGATGGATGGCCCTGCTCCAAAACTCCAGTGGCTCTGCAAAATTCATCTCTTCGAAATTCAGCTCTGCATTCAACTATGTTGTATATGAATTCCTCTCAATGCTTCGAGGCGGGTGATAAGGAGGAGTAGGACGACGACTACCATGGCCATTAAGGCTGGCCTCCTAGTGCTCTGGTGTGTTGTATTGTTCACTTGCGCGAAGGGCATCATCTCCTGGTTAATGTTGCACGGGCTCCTTCCCATTTAATTGCTAAGGAGATGGTCACCAGTGGTTGTATTAATGGTGCGTCCTCACATTAACCTGGGTGGCTCAGCTCTGCAACATGGCACCCCATCCAGGGCACCAGTAAGATTGAATTGAAGATCCTAGTGACATTTAATTTTGTAATTATATCTTTGTTCTTAAATATTATTTAAAATGAATTTCAATCCTAATTACACTTAGTTTTATTAAGATTATTTTTATAATAATAAAAAATTCTGAATAAACTTATAATTTAAACCTATAAATCTTCTTATAAACCTTCCTATTGCCTTATTGCTACGAGGGGCCTCTCACATTGTAGATGTCACGTACATCTGAGAGATCAAGCATTCTCACGTTTTGGCTTTTTTTCATGGAGATCAAGCATTATATATAGTTAGATGCATAGTGTTGTTTGTAGTAAAAAAAAAATTCATATCATTGTGATATTATAGTATTATTTTAATGCTATTGTATTTTAGTTAAAACATTGATTTTTATGTTTTTTAAATTAATCCTATTTAAAAATTTAATTAGACAGAATTGTTCTTTAGAATTGTTTAGGTAATTAAATTTGAACTTGTATACAAAGAAAAAACTATAGTACAAAGTTAGTAAGCATATAGAAATTATAAAATGTTCATAAATTTATTAAAAACAAATTTTAATTGAAATTATTTAAATGGCATATTAAATAAACTTTTTTAATTATTTTTATTTTTATTTTTCAAATGATATAAATAAAATTATAAAAAAAATAAAATTTAGTTTGTTTTGTTTACTATTCCATTTCAATGTAGTATAAATGGCTTAATTGTTTGCAAACATCGCTATAAACAATTAATTAATTATTAGAATTAATTAACTTTAAGGAATCATATTAATTATTTGATTACATTTATTAGGGTCAGAGTTAACTTATATATTATATTGAAAATATAATATATAATTACAAAATATAAATATTCTATTTATATTATATTATTTTTCTTTTATAATCAAATAATGTTTTCATCAAAATTAATTACTATTATATTATTAACATAATTAATTAATATTATATTATCAACCTAATTAATTAATATTATATTATTAACATAATTAATTAATATTATATTCATTCTTTATATTATCTTTATATACTATAATTATAAATAAAATCTTGATTTATATCAACATTGTTTTTGAATTTATGATTACAGAATTTATTAAATTAAATTGTTCACTTAATTTAATTCTATTTTTTTATATGATATTTATATTTAATATTATCTTTTTAAATTTTAATTATATAATATATTTTAAATTTTATTAATAACACATAAAATACAAGTATTTATAAGAAACACATAAAACATTAATACTAATATAAAACACTAACACATAAAATATAAGTATTCTTATTGTTTTTAGCAAGCATAATATTAGAATTAATATATTTTAAGTTATTTTAAACATTAAAATATAAGTATTTTTGTTGTTTTGTTTTGAGATCTATTATATTTATTTATTTTTGTTTACTTAAAAATAAATTATTTAAAATAATAATAAAAATATTAACATACAATAATAATAAAAACTACATCAAATAAATAAAATATTAAATTAAAAAATAACCATATTAAATAATTATTGCTTTTAAAGAAAAAATGTTGAATATAACTCAAATGTCTAATAACAATATATTATATCAAGAAAAAGGTCTAATATTTTAAACCAAATTTCTAATAACACAGAAAGATAATATTTTATATTTTTATTTACATTAAGATATTTTAAATTTGACAAAAGATATAAATGTCTTTTATATCTTGGAAGATTCATTATAATTTTTTTTGGATGAAAATTTATTTCATTATAAAATATAAAAATAAAATAATATAGAAAATTAAAAGACCATGGCATGAAAGGATTTGTCACCTTTGAATGAACACTTTATTTGTATGACAACACATTAGTTGTATGAATCTATTTAATAAATCTATCACAATACTCATAAATAGATTTCAATTAAATATTTTACTACTATAAATCATAATTGCTTTTAACCCCTTCCTTTGCTTTTTGTTGACAATCACAATTTGCAACACCAAAAAGCGGAATGCATAAATGCATACTTTAATTTTATATATTCTTATTTGGAAGGGATAGATTTTACAGTTCAAGATCATATGTTAATTCTAAGTTTTCTTCTATGTAATATATCACGTTATTTAAAAGTTCATATATTTTTCACAAAGGAAACACTTGATTAGATTTTTTTATAAAAAATTTGTCAAAAATTCATTTTCGTAATGTGTCAAACACAAACCAACCTTGTCATGCGACGAACATGCCCCAACCTTGCAATCTGACGAAAAAAATTGGACATTACAATGTGTCGACCATAGTAATGTTGAAACATGTTGAACATAGTAACGTCGCATAGTGAAAAACATATTAACGTTGAAATATGATGAATATAGTAATTTTATACTCAATTGAACATAGAAATGTCACAATGTGATGAACATAAATTTATGTCACAATGTGACAAACACACGCATGTCATGGAAATGTCGATAGTAATGTCACAATGTGACGTTCATAAACATACATTGCAATGTGTCGCAAATCACCTTGTCATCACAATGTGACAAACATTTCCTCATGTTGCAATGTGACAAACATTTCCAAATGTCACAATGTGTCGAATATAGTAATATTGCAATCTACCAAACATACTAATGTCACAATGTTATGAACATATATAGAAGAACATAATAATGTCAAAATGTATCAAACATAGTAACATCGCATAGTGATGAACATAGTAACATCGCATAGTGATGAACATAGTAACATTGCAATCAGCTGAACATAGTAATGTCACAATGTGATGAACATAAACTGACGTCACAATGTGTTGAACATAGGCATGTCGTGGCAATGTGGATAGTAATGTCATAATGCGACATTCATAAACATACATTGCAATGTGTCGCAAATCACCTTGTCGTCACAATGTGGAAACCTTTCCTCATGTTACAATGTGACACACATATAGCGACGTATCAATGTGATAAACATTTCCAAACGCTGCAATGTGTCGAATATAGTAGCATTGCAATCTACCAAAGATATTAATGTCAAAATGTGACGAACATATACAGATGAACATAATAATGTGGAAATGTGTCAAACATAGTAACGTTGTATAGTAATGAACATAGTAACATTGCAATCAGTTGAACATAGTAATTTCACAATGTGATGAACATAAATGGATGTCGCATTGTGACAAACATAGGCATATCGTCACAATGTGGATAGTAACGTCACAATGTGATGAACATAAACATATTTTGCAATGTGTCACACATCACCTTGGATTCGCAATGTGATGAACATTTCCTCATGTTGTAATGTGATGCACATATCCTGACATCTCAATGTGGCAAACATTTCCAAATGTCACAATGTGTCGAACATAGTAACGTTGAAATCTACAAAACATAGTAACGTAACACAATATGTCAAACATAGTAACATTGAAATATACCAATATATGAAACATATTAATGTCACAATGCGAGAAACATTTCCAAACACCACAATGTGTTGAACATAGTAACATTGCAATCTACCAAACATAGTAATGTCACAATGTGACGACCATATAAAAACATCTCAATGTGACGAACATATGCAGACGTTTCAATGTGATGAATATATCTTTGTCATCACAATGTGTCAAACATTTACATCCGTCTTAATGTGATGAACGTATCCCTGCCATCGCAATGTGACGAACAAAAATAAATGTTGCAATGTGATGATAGCCCTGTCATTGTAATGTGATGAACATATCTGTGCTTTGCAATGTGATACTCATATTATGATGTTGCATTGTGAAAGACATTTCCAAACGTTGCAATGGGATGAACACATCACATTGTCGTAATGTGATGTACACAAACCAATGTTGCAATGTGACAAACATATATCAACATTGCAATGAGACAAACATTTCCCATTGTCTCTATGTGATGAACATAATCCACTGTGAGACTGTGACAAACCTATTCCAACACCATAATGGGACAAACAAAAAACCTTCATCGTAATTTGATTATTATAAAATTACGATGCCATGTGACATCACATTGTGATGAAAAAAACATGATCAACATTGCAATGCAATAGTTCCATAGAAAACTTTGGTTAAATATAATCAAAATATCCCACCATAATCAAATCCACATGGTCAACAAAGGTAAGCCATGGGCATGGTCATCCATAATAAACCCTAAACAACCATATTCAACCATGGTCATGGTCAACTACATTCAACCAAGGTGAAGGAAAACCACGATCAACCATAGTCTCAATGACGAACATAAATGAACATCTCAATGTGATGAACATATATGGACATTGCAATGTGATGAACATATCCTTGTTGTCACAATGTGACAAACATAAATGGTTATTGCAATGTGAAAAAGATGTCCCACTCATCATAATGTGACAAACATATCCTTTCATTGCAATGTGATGCCCATATTTTGACATCACATTGTGAAACACATTTTCAAACGTTTCAATGGGATGAACACATCCCATTGTCGCAATGTGATGTACACAACCCAATGTCACAATCTAACAATCATAGACCAACATTGCAATGACACGAACATTTCTCGACGTCACTATGTGATGAACATAACCCACTATCGGGTTGTGACAAACCTATTCCAACACCATAATGTGACAAACAAAAAAATCCTTCATCTTAATTTGATTACTATAACCTTAGGATGTCATGTGATTTCATAATGTGATGAACAAAACATGATAATGGTCAACTACATTCAACCACTGTCAATGAGAACTTTCCATAGTGGAGAACTTTCCATAGTCAACCATGGTCATGGTCAACTACATTCAACCATGGTGAAGGACAACCAAGTCAATTATGATTTTGGAGTCTTCTTTGATGATCATATAGGTTAGGTTTTGATCTAAATCCATTTTCATTCCTTTGAAAAGACCCCAAATTTTTGTCGGATTGTTGGTATCAAATCTGATATTTTTTGCAGTGATGCTTTGAATTTCGCCCAAGTTGTTTCTTATGAACGCTCCATAGCCAGATCGACCTGGATTTCCTTTTGAAGCTCCATCAAAGTTCACTTTATGGAAGCCAGGTGGGGGGGTGAACCACTTGGAGGGACAGAGGGATTTTGAGAAAAGGAAGGGCTGCTAAGGAGGGATCGAGTGAGAAAACTAGAAGCCCCAAGAGTTAAGGAGCAAGAGATCACTTGGGTTAGTGGGGAAATCTACCTGGGTCCACATATGAAGCTGAAGAGTTTCTTGGATGTGCGAGAGGAATGTATTCTAGAGGAGGGTGGGGGGAGAGTCCTAGGAGTGAAATATTCTTTTGTTCCTCTCTTTCAATAATTTCCAAACTATAAAGCTAGGTAAGAGTTGTCAGGTTTTTTTCAGGATAGGACTTTTGAAGGAACCAGAGCCCCAATCCCTTATTGTGCTTGTGATGTTGTTCTTATCTCATTTGGTTCTTCTCATGAGATGAGAGTCTTGGTTGTAGATGTCCTCGCTGAGTGGGAAACTGTTTAGGAGGTGATCCATGGTTTCTTCTTGGGGATGGTAGAGATGGAAAATCGAGGGGTTGATTAAGCCTCGTCTTTGAATATTTTCCCAAGTTAATATCTTTTCATGTACAATAAGCGAGAGGACATTAGAGATTTTGGGCCAATGTTTTGATTTCCAAATGGTAATCCAAATTCTATCCTTTTCAAGATTTTGGAATTTTTCTAGTAGAGTGTATCCCTCTTTGAGAGTGAAGCTACCATGTGGTGTGTATCCCCATATGAGAATGTCTTGATCTGTTCTTTTTGAGATTCTCATTTGATATGTTGCTTGTTTCCAATGCTGCAGGTCACAGTCCAATGCAACTTGGAGTTCCCAATGGTTTGATTTCCAGCTGCACCAGGGAGAGTTACTGGGGGTATCTGTCCATAGATCTGCCACTTTGAGAGTGGCCAGATCTTGTATCTCTTTTGTATAGGATTGAAGATTTTCTTCCAATTGTAGGGGTGTCATTTCCTTCCAAGAATCTGTCTAGAGTATGGCATTCTAGCCATTTTGAACTTCCCAAAAAGAATGATCGTGAATGAGTGGTGGATTTCTCCAAGCCATGTTCCAGATGTTGGAGCCTTGAATTTTCTCCAGCATTCTTATCAAATGGATTTGATGAATGTTGTGGGCATATTTTCATTTCCAGAGTTTGGCCCAGATCTTTGTTATATTTTTGAGCCATCTCCACCAAATTCTTGCTCCCATGGTGCTATTAAATTTTCTAGGGTCCCAAAGATTTGGGATTGCAAACCTTGTCCCAGCTGACTAGGGCCCATTTTTTGTCATGATTGCGTATGTGCCATAGAAATTTTCTTTGTAGATTTATTATTTTCTTTATGATAGAGGGGGGAAGCCAAGAAAGACAAGAGGTAAGCAGGGATGGCTTGAAGGACTGACTTTAAGAGAACGATTATGGAAGGAAGGTTGAGGGAACGAAAGGTCTAGTTGTTGAGACGGTTAGAAATGGAGAGTAGGAGAGAGTCCCAAGAGATAGTTCTGGATGTTGAATCAGAGAGAGGGATTCCCAAGTAGCGAGAGGGTAGAGTGTAAACACGAGTGTTCAAAAGTTTAGAAAGGTGATGTTGGATTCATTTCGGTGTATTAAAAAAGAAAAGTTGTGACTTGGCCAGATTAAAGGTGGTGCCAGAGGCTTCCCTGAAATCAGAAAGGATGGAATTTAGTTTATTTTCCTCTTTCACAGTGGGAGTGTTCATTAGCATCATGTCATCAACAAATTGGTTGTGGGAGGTTGTTGGTTGTATCCCATGAAGAGGGAGCCCTTAGAGGGATCCATTTTGGATAGACGCCTTGATGTAGCATTATAGGCCTTCTTCCATAATAACAAGAAAGAACGGGGAAATAGGGTCACCTTGCCTTATTCCTCTTGTTGGGGAGAAGGGTTGAGATGGGAATCCATTGAAAAGGATTGAGAAAAGGGTTGAGGAAATGAGGTTCATTATCCAATGGATCCAATCCTTGTTGAAACCAAAAGCCAATAAAACAACTTCCATGTATTGCCAACTTAATTTGTCAAAAGCTTTTGAAAGGTCAAGTTTTAGAAGAATACCTAGAGTATGGGTTCTTTTGAGTGAGTGAATGATTTCATGCACAAGGATGATGCTATCCATGATTTTCCTTCCTTCGATGTACCCTAATTTCTCCTTGGAAATTATGAAGGGGAGTATGGGCTTAAGTCTTAGAGCTATGACCATGGAGATGATTTTATAGATCACATTGCAGAGTGTTATGGTTCAAAATTTCTTCGGATTTGTTACTCTTTATTTTTTGGGTATAAGGGTGAGGAAAGTGGCATCTAGATATGGAAGAACTTTTCCTGAGCTGTGTGATTCCTCCACCAGATGCCACACTTCCTCCCTTAGAATTCGCCAATAGGAATGGAATAAGTCTATGGTGAAGCCATATAGGCCTGAAGCCTTTCCTGTGGGCATGTCCTGAATAGCCTGATCAACTTCTTCTTGCATTATTGGTGTTATGAAAGAATCATTATGTTCCTAGGTGATGATAGTTGGGATATTTTACGCCACCCTTTCAATTACAGAGGTATGGTACACCATAGGTTCTGAGAGGATATCCTTGTAGAAGTTCGATAACTCATGTGATATTTCCTAATGAGTTAACAAGGTGTTTCCTTGTGGGTCTTCCATTTTTGTGATTCTATTGATTAGGCGTTGGTGGATCATGGATCAGTGGAAGAATTTGGTGTTTTTCCCTCCCCCATTGAGCCATTGAACCCAATATTTTTGCCTCCGCAAGATTTCATCCTACTTGTGTCTTTCTTCCAGTTTCCTTTTGATCTCATTCTCCTCCTGCTACTAAGTGATTGTGTAGCCTGAGAGAATGAATGTCCCCTTGAGGTCCTCTAGTTTTTGTTCCAACAGTTACCTTTCTTGGAAAATGTTCTTGAAGGCTTATTTGTTCCATTGGTGCACCCATTGTTTGAATTATTTGAGATTTTGCTAGAAGTCATACATTTTTTTTCCCTTCTGGATGTCCACTGTGCTCCACCAGTGACGGGCAAGTTCTTGGATGTTTGTATGGGTAAGCCAAATTTTTTGAAATATGAGAGGTTTTAACTTAGGTGTAGCGATAGTGTCAACCCATAGTTGAACTGGCCAATGCTCTGAGCTGGCCTTCGGGAGGATGTTGGAATCAATTAGGGAGCCTTCCACTAGGAGAGTTTTTGAGATGTGAAAGTGATCTATCCTACAAGATATTTGTTGGTGACCTGATCTTTTGTTCGTCGAGGTGTAGGTACAATTGTTGTTCTCTATATCAAATAGTCTGAGTTTCTCTAGGAGTTCGTAAAATCTTACGATGTCCCACTCCAGGAATTTTTTCCCACCTCTTCTCTCCTCCAGCGTTAGAATCATATTGAATTCACCCCCTATTATTGATTGTTTTCCCTTAGCTAGAGAACCTAAGAAATCGAGGCTTTGAAGAAAGAGGTCTTTGCGCTCGCTGCTTTGTAGTCCATAGGGATTCGTGATCATTCCCTCCTTGTCTGAACCTATGGATCTATAGTGCATTGTGATGGTATTTGAGTTGGGTAAGACCTGATCTAGGATGGCTATAGAAGGGTTCCAAAGGATGAACAGGCCCCTTGAAGCCCCCTTTGAGTCTTTTTGATAGGAGTTTCATTTGTGCCAACATCTTTTGAGGATGTCTTTTGGAGTTTTCCCTACACATTTTGTCTCTTGTATCACGAGTATATTGGGGTCTTCCATTTTGATGCAGTTTCAGAGTATCCTTTGCTTGGATGTTTCATTTAGACCTATGATGTTCCAAGTGAGGATCTTACTAATTAATAGTTAGGTGGGTGGGAAAAGGATCTCTCTGAGAGATTGTGAATCTGTCCTGAATTGATCATATCGTTTCCTTCTTCCTTGATTAGTTGATCAGTCGATTTTTTGCCTCATCGCTTGTTTTCTTTTGGATGCTTTCTTGGATCTTGGTTTGGGTCTGTGTGGATTCCAAACCTTGATGTATCCCCTGCTGATGAGTCCATAAAGACTTTGTGAACTTTCCTGATTTGGTCCTCCGGTAGGGTCTAAATATCCTTCTTGTTGAGTGCTTCTTCTAACTATTCTAGGTCGATTTCTGCTAGGTCCTACTCATCCATTTCCATAACTATATCTTCCTCTCTTTCTGGTTCCTTCCGTGTGCTTGGGTGGGCCTGTGGATCTATTTTATTTGTTGGGGTTTAGTGTGGTTGGTATTCCTTTTGCTTGGTGGGATCTGTCCCCATAGTCTTGTGGGGGTTTTCCACTTCTTCTACATCTAGGAGGCGGTTGAGGGCTTAAAAGGAATTGTTGTTTGGGTTCCTTTTTCCATTGTTGGTGGTGGGATTCTTCTGTGATTGTTTCCTTCAATTTTGGACCTGGGTGAATCATTCCTTTGTTTTCTCTCCAGCTTCCCTTTTGGGGGGGGTGTTGAGAGAGTAGTATCTGAAAAGGTTCCCATGTTCATGGCATTTTCGACATCTGAAAGAAATGTGTTCATAGTCTATGGTTTGGGCCCATTCCTCATCCTAGTATTCTAAGGTAACTGTGCCTAATAGAGCTTTGGAGATGTTCATATATACACAGATCCTTGCATAAGAGGTGTATTTTATCTGTTTAGTGGCCTCATAATATTTGACATATTTACGCAGGGTGTTGCCTATGCCCGTTAAACTTTTTCTAACGAGAACTCTTGAAGTAGGGAATAGAGGTGAATCCATACTAGTGCAGATGCGAAGTTCTCTTTTTCTAGGTAGAAGCGGTCTATCCAGAAGCGGAGGTAGAGGTCAACCGAGTTGTAGAAATATGGTCCCCCTTTAAAGATCTTGTCCTTGTCTTCCAGGTTGTAGAATATTATTGTAAAGAAACATTTGGATCTCAGCTGGAGCTCGTAGTGTCCCTTGGGGTGCCACCACGCCTTGATCCAGTAAGTTAGGTTCTTTTCTAAGGGCCAGAGACCTAGGAATTTTCCTATGAGGGCATGGTCTCTCATGAAATGCATTTGTTTCCCTGTCCTGGTGGTTTTGATGATGTATCTGGGCGCAACCGAGTCTTGGGGGATACATTTTCTGGGTATACAAGAGTGAGCGAATTTTTGATGTGAGGATTCAACATCTTTATTTCAATCTTTGTTGATATCCATCTCTTCATATAGAAACTGGTCTCGTAGGTGCAATGGAGGCTCAATAATCGGTGTGTGTGCCCACAAGTTCTCTGGATCTTTGTCGACAATGTTACGGTAAGAAGGGGCTTTTGCCACCCCTTCTGTTCCCATTTTCTGAGGCAATCAGAGCTGCAGGGCTGATGTGATCAGCATGTACCCAGGGAATCAGAGATGGTCTAGGCAGATGGGAGTTGGGAGCATGAAGAAACCCTAAAATTTGTGGAGCCTTCATCACAACTCGCTCTAGTGATTAATCTATGTTTAGAATAAATTTTATAAAATATTATGATAATGATTGTAATTGAAAAAATTATTACTTTATGTTATCAATGTTTTTGCATATATATATATATATATATATATAATTTTCTTTTCGGAAAGTAAGAATTTTACCAAATATCACATATTGGAGCATGAACATTAAATATATTTTCTACAATTGATTAAGTTATTTTGTAAAATTGATTTAGTGTTTTTATCTATTTAAATAGGAGAATACAATTCCACCTATGATGAAGATTGTGATATTACTCAGACTTATATGACAAACTACCCAATGAAATTTTTAGTGTTTTTATCTATTTAAATAGGAGAATACAATTCTATCTATGATGAAGATTGTGATATTACTAAGACTTATATGACCAACTACCCAATGGAATTTTAGGCATAGTAATAATTTATTAGGCTTCATATTTTTTGGCAAAGTTTTAGCGAAATAAATGGTTTTACAAAAAGCAATTATTTCTATTTTTCAAAAAGAATTATTTTATTATTATTATATATATATATTTTAATATTTTTCTTTTATAAAAAAATTACTTAAATTTTTTGTTTTTTAATATAAGTTGATATAAAAAATAAAATATTTTATTCCTATTATTTTTTTTAAGGTATAAATTGATCTACAAAATAATTTTTTCTATGTTGTATAATATATTATTTTATGTTTTGTTAAATTATATTATAATGGTTATTGTGTATATGATATGTAGGTTTAAAAAAATTGATATTATGAGTATATTTTTAATTTTGTGACGTGGTTTTTCTTTATGATTTATGAAATGTTATGATAAACTTAAAATATTAGGATTGTAATTACAATTGAAAATTTTACTATATTATAATACTAAAATTGTTTTATTTTAAATATGGTAGAAGTATTGTTAAGGTAATTTATTTTCTTTAAATTATGATGATATAAAATGTTTTTGTAAGTTATAACTTTTTTTTATTGTTCATTTGAAATATTAATGAAAAGATATTTAGCACAAAGTGATAGTGGTGGGTGTTATTCTTCTTGTGTGTAATAGATAAATAATTGTATTTACATTAATTTTGAAATTTTATATTGTATTTGCATAGCATTGCATAACATATACGAAGTACAAGGAATAAAATATTTCAGATATATTTGAAGATTGAGTAATGGTTGAGTGATAAGGAGATCAAAGTTTGGTTGGAATTATGATAATTTAGTTAGATATTTTTCCTAAGTGACTTTGTACTAAAATTCTTGTGTAGAGCATTACCAAAGGAACATTTTTGGAAATTTTGTGGAAACAATATCCTAACTCGGTATCTTGACACATGTGTCATTGGTGTAGCCAAAAAATATGACACCTTTTTGCTATTAATAGGTGGAGTGGGATATCTCCTCAAATCCCTCATAGTACACCCCAAGTTGTGTGGTCTACCCTGTATACACAAGGTTTTCGAAGTAGTACTCTACCCAAACAACCTAAAACATAGTATAATATAACTTAATGCTTAAAACATAAGTTCATATCCTAATATGTTCCTTAAAGTAGTGCATATAATTATTATAATCCCTAATCTCTACAACATCTTTAAACTCTAAATTTTATCATCTCAAACTTTATAAAAACTATAAATCTTAAATCTTAAGTGATAAGTTATTCTTTCTATGATCAGAGAAGAGGTTATGCTATATCTCCTTTCTGTTTCAACTTCGTTCAGAGGGAAAATACTAGGAAACATATTACAATGTAATATGTTATAACATATTACAATTACAATGTAATATGTTATAAAATACATTATAATTTACTACATTATAACCTATTACAATGTAATACATTATAACATATTACTAAGTTATAACATGTTATAACTTATGACATTGTAATATGTTATAACATATTATGTATTACAATGTAATAACTTATAACTTATTACTATGTTATAACATATTACTATGTTATAACATATTACATAAGTGAGGTCTTATCTCAAAAATTTTTGTTTACCATCAAATCTTGGAATCTATCTCTAGTAGTGTAAATGTGCCTTCAAAGGCCCTTCTATGGTTGTGTACAAATCTCTTATTCCAAGGCATCATTAATATAAATAGGCAATAATCTCAAAACCTGCATTCACATTTACTAGACAATCCTACCTTATACATTCACATACCACACATAAATTCTTTTTAATTTCATTTTCGAAATGGTAATTTTATTTTAAAAAAAAGTTAAATTTTTTTCAAAAAGTCAAGTGATTTTTACTTATTTTTTATATAAATTAAAAAATATATATATTCTCTATTTCCTAGTATTATTTAATTTATTAATTTAGTTTGTATTTTAATATATTTTGATATAAAAAATAATGTTTATTTTTTAATATATTTTAATTTAAAAAAAAAATTACATATTTTTTAAAATATTTTTATTTAAAGAGTAATTAAATATGTGTCGTGTAATAAGTTGGTTCATGTTTTGCTATATTATAAAGATTTTTAAAGATTATTTTGTATTAAAGATTATTTTGTATATAGTAAATACGTTAAAAAAAACTATTGTGAATATATTTTGAATTTTTTAATTTCTAAAATGTGTTTCTCTAAATTTTATAAAATGTTATGATAATAATTATACTCCAAAAATTTATATATATATATATATAAGGAGTTTATGTTATCCATGTGTAAGTTATTTTTTTTTTTGGAAAGTAAGAATTCTATTAAATATCACTTACTTATTTGAGTATGAGCATTAAATATATTTTCTACAATTGATAAAGTTATTTTGTACAATTGATTTAGTGGTTTTAATAGGAGAATACAATTCTACCTAATATGATGGATAGTGTGGTATTACTAAAACTTATATGACCAACTACAATGTGGAATTTTAAGCATAATAAGAATTTATATTTTTTTTTCCAAATTTATAGTCAAATAAATGGTTTTAGAAAAAACAATTACTTAATTTTTTTTTTATTTTTCAATATTTTTAATATTTTTATTTTATAAATATATATATATATATATATATATATATATATATATATATATATATATATATATTTTAATATAAGTTGATATTAAAAAAAATATCATATTACTTATTATTATTATTATTTAAGTATAAATTGATTTATAGAATAATTGTTTCTATGTTGTATAGTATATTGTTTTAGGTTTTCCTAAATTATACTATAATATGGTTATTGTGTATATGATATGTAGGTTAAAAAAAATGATATTATGAGTGTATTTTTTTTATTTTTGTGACCATATGGTTCTTCTTTATGATTTATGAAATGTTATGATATATTTAAAATATTATGATTGTAATTAGAATTGAAAATTTTAATATATTACAATATTAAAATTGTTTGATTCTAAATATTGTAGAAGTATTGTTAAGGTAATTGATTTTCTTTAAATTATGATGGTATAAAATGTTTTTGTAAGTTATTACTTTTTTATTGTTCATTTGAAATATCAATGCAAAGAAATTCAACACAAAGTGATAGTGGTGGATGTTATGCTTCTTATGTGTGTGATAGATAAATTGTATTTACATTTATTTTATATTGTATTTGCATAGCATTGCGTAACATAGAAGGGTTAGTATCAATGAACACAACATTCCATACATTCAATATGTAGTCTTTTGTGACCATAAACTTAATATATTTGAAGATCGAGTGATGGTTTAGTGATAAGGAGATCAAAGTTTGGTTGGAATTATAATAATTTACTTAGATATTTGTACTAAGTGACGTTTTACTAAAATTCTTGTCTAGAGAATTACCAAAGGAACATTTTTGGAAATTGTGTGGAAACAATATCCTAACTCAGTATCTTGACACATGTGTCTTTGTTGTAGCCAAAAAATCAGACACATTTGTGCTAGTAATAGGTGGACGGGGATATCTCCTAGAGAATCCCTCCTAGTGCACCCCAAGTTGGGTGGTCGACCGTGTATACACAAGGTTTTTGAAGTTGTCTAATGAAGAACCCCTCTTTGCTAGTGCTCTACCCAAACAACCTAAAACATAGTATTATATACCTTAATGCTTAAAACATAAGTTCATATCCTATTATATTCCTTAAAGTAGTCCATATACTTATTATAATCCCTAATATCTACAACATTTTTAAACTATAATTTTATCATCCTCAAACATTATAAAAACTATAAATCCTAAATCATATAAACCATATCATTGGTAATCCTTATGAATAATTTTAGCACTAAGACTCACCCTCATATTGCAGGAGGATAAGCCCAGTACCCATAATAATGTTCAGTGGATGTTGGTTTTATGAGTGGAGGTCAAATAGACAAAACTCAGTACAAGAATGATTATAACACATAAATTGGGCAAGTGATGCACAGGGAAGTGAGGGAATCATTAAATTTAGTCAATGAATTGAGGTTAAGGGTGAGCAGAAGGAAGACTTAGTAAGAAAGTGGATAAGTTTGCCATGGGAATTAGGCTTTCAAGCAGCTTGGTGAAGAAAAACTCAGGCTCAAAAGCACTCTTGAACTCAAGGTTCAGACACTGAAATATGTCACAAGAACATAGTCACAACAATATAATGATCAAACCTACATCACAATGCAACTACGACAAATTGACTGGATCCTCCATGCCCGATATTTTCAGCGTAACAGGGAATAAGACAACAAATAAGATGACTAAAATTAGTCACAAAAATATTGTAATCAAACCTACATTACAATAAAACTACAACCCTCAACTTGATTCTCCATGTTCGAGTGTTTTAGAACAATTTTTACAAATAAATGAAAGAAGTTGACTTCTATTAATGCGAAAGTCTCAAATTTGATACATAACCAAAGAACAACTATGGCATCAAAACATTAAAAAGTAGAGAGATCTGCTCAACCAGTTGAACCCCCTTTAACAAAATATTAAAACTATCTATTTATACTCAGCTCTATCCACAAGTACCAGGAGTATGACCTCCACCTTACAATCAAAGAATTGCATCGACGATTTTTTCTGTCAGACTGAGTGTGCATCCTTCTGTGAGATACGAGATCAGATCAACATGGGTCTATAGGAAAATCGTCTCACAGGGGTACCATGGGCTGACATCTCTATCTTCGTAACTAGATCATCCACACCTTCTATTTATGGGGCGAGTCGAGGCTTCAACCACCAATCCTACCTTCCATTAACTACCTTTCCTGGGGGACTCAATGAGACTTAATTCTCATAGGTTGGCCACATGTTGCACTCGGATTTGAAGCTACATGAGGACGTGATTATGGGTCCGTTAGAAGCGGTTTGGATTCATACTAATTTTGGGCCCACAATCCATCACCTTTTTCCATGTAACACCTTTAACTTACCATGGTTTCAATTGCAGGTCCGCTACAGAAAATTATCATCCTAGCATGTTTCATTCCCATTGATATTGCAATCTAGGATGAGGCATTTTGGTCAACGACTCAGCTCTAGTTCTTTTAGATTGACAGATTGGATATTCACCCTCTCAAATCAACGATCACAATTTTCTTTATGATTCGGGCTTCAGACTTTTCAAAACTCAAACCTCCTCCGCTTTATGTCTCTCTTCTTCGGAGCTAAGGATCTGATGATGTGTGCCCCCTTGTGGATCAATGGCTAAGAATTACTTCGGACCTTTGGGCTTCGGGTGTTTTGAATGTGAAACATGAAAAATCCTCTGGAGGAAAATCCCCAAAATGAATGATCTACTATCATGTGTCCTCCAAAGATCGATGGTCCAAAATCACTTTGTGTCTTCGGGACTTCGACCATTCGACCCTTTGGTACTTTGGAAATCCAACGCTTTAAGACATTTAACACTTCTTCTCTTCAGGACCTCTAACTCTTCTACACTTCAGGACCTAAGAGACTTCGAGACTTCAGCCTTCAGTGCTTCGAGATTTCTAAGCACTTGAATTCCACGATTATCTAAAGTGCCAAACTCTGAAGCCGAGGATTTTCCTCCATGTGTACCATTGGATTGGATGGCTCAGATTACTCCAGGAGTCCGAGCTCCAGATCTTAGGGTATTTTTGATGCACAAATTGTGCAATCCTCTGAACTAAAATCCCCAAAACGCTTGATCTGATGATGCGTGGACTTCTGAGATCGACGGATGAGATATTTTCGGGTCTTCAGTATTTGGGAAAATCAAATATCAAAACTCATTTTCCTTGAAAGTTCATGGACTTTTGTCGCATTTCCCCGTTGATAGATGGCTTAGATTTAATTTAGGACTTTGAGACTTCGACGCTTCAAGACTTCGACACTTCTCTCTTAAAACTCCTGAAGTCCATTTCTGTGAACCCTTAGATCGGTTTCCACTTGTCCCCCTTTAATATCTATGGCTCATGATCACTTCGAGCTCCGAGACTTCAGAATTTTCCTCTGGCGCTATACCTCATGCAGCTTCAAGATTGTGAATGCCCGCAAGCCACTAATATAAACTTCATGTGAAATTCCTACCTTTGAAAACTGAACTTGCCTGCTTGCTTGATTCAAGTTCATAATAGACTGATTTGAGTTTTCCACTTTGTGCTCATGTTTGTGGCCTGTTTAAACAAGGACTTGTAGGACTGGTTGTGGGCTCGGGAAAACATAAGGAAAAGGAGACGAGTCTTCATCTTTTAAAGAAAACAAAAAGGCTTTAGGCCAAAACTTTTTTAGGTAAGACAACAAGCAAAAACAGGTCACTTAAACACAAAAGGGGGCAAGCAAAAACAAGTTTTCCAACTAAAGAGGAAAAACATAAAGACCTGGCCTGTGAAAGAGAGAGAGAGAGGTAGGAAAAGGATACAAAATTAGGCATTAATGACAAAAGCATACGACTCTTGATAGCTTCATGTGATAACACATACAACCCTTAACATCAATAGTCACATCATCTCTATAATCCTGTAACATCCCTCTCTGGCGCACTGAGCGAACTTATTCTTAGAGGACGCTTACTTGCAAGTGATCCAGATTATTATGCTATTAAAAGATTTGATTTTGATTATGGGGCGTTATGGGTTGATGACATGGTTTAACTCCACTCACATAGATAGGTGCTATTGACTTGGTTTTACTGAGTGTGCAGGATTTTGGACCTCGAGGATGTAGAGGCATTGATTGAACCCCTTGGACTCTGGATCGAGTCAGGGAGTGTATCGTTGGGGTTTGATTGTTTTAATGTGATATTAGTGCATCTCATTAGATGATATTATATGGATATGTTCTGACATGATTTGTTGATGATGCAGGATGATGACAGCTTGTCGACCCGACTCACATGTGGAGTAAAGGGGTCATGCATGACTACCAAATATTTTGAGGGAGAGGTGTGGACAACAACCCTGCCAAAACCTACTAGCACTCCCGTCGTGGCTCAAAATGTAGGTTAATGTTTACCTAGTTCGAGAGGACCCACGACGCCGTGAGGGCAGACTGTGACAATCGCTCACGATGATTCTAAGGGGTGCGCAATAAGGCGGGGGCCTTATTCCTTAGAGGCCCTTAGTCTCCCACAATTTCACCTCACGGACTATTGACTCCAGGGGTTTTTGATGTCTACCAAGTCATTCAAGAGGCGAGTAGCACCCTTGGAGCACGTGGCACATCCTTAAGGGCACATCATGCAAGGGAACAGATGAGGTGAGTGGCACCCTTGGAGCACTTAGTGTGTCCTGAAGGGCATGTCACGTTGTTTTGATAAATGAATGAACCTAGACAGCCTTACGATGAACAATGTGACAAGAATTTTTTAAAAAACATTTTCCCTAATAAAATGTCGGCAATCACGAAAATTAAGGTCTAGGTCTAAATCATGCTAGTGGTAAAAATTTATCCTTTTTATAAAAAAAAAAATGATATATAAACATATATATTTATATAAAATAAAATTAAAAATAAAATAAATAAAGAGTATGATCTTCGTTCAATCTTGTTACACAAAGGGAGTAAGAAATTTAATTTATTCAAAAATCTGTTGGAATAATTTTTAAAAAAAAGGGGGGAATTAATTATTTATTTATTTATGATATATTAATTAAATGAAGAAGGGGGAAAGGGGTTAATTTCCACACCTGCCTTTTTGAGGATTAATTAAAAAGGGTAAAGAGGGAAAATCTAAAATATTAAGAAACTAGGAAAAGGGGTAAACATAAAAAGGGAAAAAAAAGGGAACATAAGGGGAAAAGAGGAAAGTCAAACTTAGTAAAGTATCTACCATTTAAGAGCTTTCTAATTTAAACTGAACTAACAATTTAATGGTGGGGAAAGTTATTAAAACATGTAAGAGAATTTGGGGACACCTAGGAGTGATTCTAGGAGTAAGTCTAGGTGGGTGAGGGAAATAAAGATAATTAATTAATTAAAGAAATTAATTTATGGAGGAATGAAGGGGATGGGTGACATTTGTACGGGGAGGAATTTTTAGGAATTAAATTTTACAAAATTAATTAAACAAGATTTTAGGAAAGTAAGGAACCACAAAACTCTATATAATGAAGGGAGAAGATGGAGGTTGGATCATCTTCTGTTTGCATAATGTTACGCTGTAAAAATATCTACTTGACTAACTTAACTTGTGGGAGGTTGGATACCCATCTTAGTCAGGGCTGGTAGCTTAGCCTTGTGAGGCGAGATGGGAGCTAGTCGAAATCTCTGGATAGTGAGTGTGTTTCCCCTTTGTGGCTCGGGGGGCTAAGGGGGAAGAAGAGTACCCCTAGCATCGGCTGGGAGGTACTGGTGAAGTCTCATCGGTCGACACGTGGGAGTTCCAAAGAGCACGCAGGACGTCCACTCAGAACAAGCAACAATACACATTTTTTGTTTTGTATCGTAAATTGTTTTAGAATTTATGCTTGAATCTGCAATTTTACTTGGGTAAGTGAACTGATTTTCTAGATGGTGTTCTGAAATTTTCTTAGCCTAGCTTGCTGATAGATTGACTCCCATGGATTCATTTCCCCGCAACATTTTGACAACCTTGTTGTGTTTATTTTTACCTTCGTGGTTTTTTATCTTTCGTCCCTAGCTCACCAGTCCTTGCCTAAACAGTGAGCCATGAGCCTGATCTACGTTCGTCGCCTTAGCATTAAAATACCTATGGATCTCAACGCCCTGTTTTTTTGTGTGAAGATGATGAGCAAATGATGAACCTATCAGCCATCTATCTCCGTTGTTTTCCTTGGATGGTTGGATCCTTTCGGTTCTCTTACTATTGTCTGCATTCTGTATTGGTCTGCTGGCAATGAAAAAAAAAATGAATTGACTCATGTATGCATTTTGTATGGGTAATCTGACAATGGAAAAACAAATTGATTATGTCTGCATTTTGTATTGGTATTCTGGCAAGGGAAAAACATTTGGTATTACTGTCTGCATTGTCATGATATCCTTGAAAGGGAAAACAAATTAATTTCTTAGTCTGCATTTTATATTTTTTACCCTAGAAGGGGAAAAATGTTTGTTATTCATGTCTCCATTGTCATGATATCCCAGAAATGGAAAACAAATTAATTTCTTATTCTGCATTTTATATTTGTTACCCTAGAAGGGGAAAAACATTTGTTATTCCTGTATGCATTGTCATGATATCTTGGAAACGAAAAAAAAAAACAATTAATTTCTTAGTCTTCATTTTATATTTGAGAACCTCGAAGGGGAAAATGTTTTTGTTATACCTATATGCGTCTTTTCTTGGGCAGCCTAGTCAATTCGAAAAAAGGGAATTAGTTATGATCCTTGTCTATGTTTGATTGGGTAGCGGGCAGGCGAATGAAAAATGATTTCTTTATTTTCAGCCTGCGTTTGTTGGGTATGCCAGCGAAATCATAATTGATCACTACGTTGCAACATTAATTAGACAGTGAATGTAATGGAAATCTTTAAACTCTGCGAGTTGCCCATTTCGTTTTTAACTATGTTTTCCGCATTCTGATTGCCCCATTCTGATTTGCCACATTGTGACTTGCCCATTCTGTTTTTAACTATGTTTTCTTCATTATGATTGCCCCATTGCGATTTGTCACATTGTGACTTGCTCATTTCGTTTTCAACTATGTTTTTCGCACTCTGATTGCCCCATTCTGATTTGCCACATTGTGACTTGCCCATTCCATTTTTAACTATGTTTTTCGCATTTTGATTGCCCCATCCGAATTTGCCACATTGTGACTTACCCATTCTGTTTTTAACTCTGTTTGTCGCATTCTGATTTCTCCATTCCAATTTGCCACATTGTGATTTGTCCATTCTGTTTTTAATTATGGTTGCCCCATTCTGAAGCCCCATTCTGATTTTCCACTTTGCGATTTTCCCATTCTGTTTAATTAACAGCCAGTGCACAAATTGATTAAAAAGATATATGTATTGAGTGGTATTCCATTTAGTTTGCTAGGTGAATTTTCAACTACACGTCTTTCGTTTTTAATTTGACAGCCCGAGTATAATTACATAGTAGTTTACAGAGTTGGTAATTATGATTTACCTTACAGAACATCTTCTTACCATTTTAGACAACCACCTCTTGTGTTATAAGAATGTCAACAGTTGACCAAAGGCTTTATCAAGGACTTAATCTGGACACCAATTATAACTCGTTATAAGGTTTCGATTAATAAATTTTTTACCACCTTGTCATTATGTTAAACTGGTTAAATTTTGACTGGTTATTTGACGTCAATGTCATTTTTGGGGCATCATAGATCACCATTAAAAATGTTAAGAGTTCACATTTTTAATGAACAATGTATTTTGCTAACAAGTGTTGATTTGGTTAAAGCCTATTTTGGTTCACCTTTATGATAGCTTTGATTAAAATAGTAATGATAAAGGTCCACTCCTTCGCCCCTAGACTTCTTGCTTGATAGATACCAGGATGCATTAGACATCATGATTTTGGGTGTACAAGTCCTTTATCTTGCACAAGCATAATGGACGAGAGTTTAGTAGATGCTCATCAAAAACCTTACTAGCCCTTAGTTTTTGGCATTGTTATTCCTTGTGCCTTAGGTCGAGATGGACGGAAAAGATTTCTCCGGTCCTTCGCACAATTATATTTGAAGGTTATTGTAATGTCCCCCACCTCTTAGAGAGGTGTTGAGGAGACTCATTGGCCTGGGCACCCCCACTAGGTCATAGTCTCACACTGAGGGGGGAAAAAGTCAAGAAGCTAAAAGTTATATTTTTAAGTTGACTTAAGAAAGGAAAAGGATAAAGGAGTAAAAGATAACTCAACAGAAGAATAGAAGATTAACCCTGGGAGTTAACCTAACTCAACAGAGAATTAGAAGGAAAATTATAAGTAAGAGGTTGGGGCGCACCTATTACGCATTCTGGTTTTGGATTAGCATTTTCTATTGCTCTTGAGCATTCAGTTTGGGGGTTTTGCTGTATAAACCCTTGTGAGAAACTCAGTGGTGAAATATCCACTCACCTTGTTCCACAGCTTGGTCTCGGGGATAAAAGAGTCATACACACCATTCTAGTCTCAACCCATCTCCATCTAGCGCTTCAGAAGGTAGCACGGCATACTGTTCTTGTGTTTCCAGTAAGGGCGGACCATCATCTAGAGGGAGGTTCGATCCAACTTATCATGAGGGCCTGGGGCCATTCTAACAGTTGGGTTTTGTTTCTAGGGGCAGGACCATCAGTTTGAGGGATTTTCTAGAGGGTTATCATCATTCTACATTTGTCTGCAGATTGGGACATCTTGGAGCCATAGGGGACGTCCTGTGATTCAGTAAAACTCGGATCTAGGGAGATCTGCTTGAGATCTGAGCCCGAAACTTCTCCCACGGGATTCTCATAGCCCAATCTATATTCTTGGAGAGTTTCAGAGAATTTGGAGGCCTCCTTCATTAGGGACGAACCAGCTAGGGTTTCAGTCATCCAGTGGGGCACACCATTCAATACAGAATTCAGATCTATGGGGTTTGAGAGTGGATTTGGGAATTTGGACATCTGGGTTTTCCTTACAGTTGTTTGATCTATCCTTTGGCATATTTCTCGGGATGATTGGACACTTTTGGTAGCAGGGCATAATTATTGAGGGCTTCAACATTCTAGTAGGATGTGATGATTGATTCTATGTGATTCATTTCGTTGGCTTCAATCCCATTTCTTCACCCCTGTGAGCATCACCCGATGCAATGAGTGCTAAGTGGACTATTCAAATCATAAGAAATATTGGTCAGTTGCGACTAATACTCATGAATATGCATCATAGATTAATGACTTACACTACGCAGTTAATCCTGAAAAGAATATCTAATATTCTGTATTGTCGGGAGCATTTTGTAGTAGCTCATATCTATTTCTTGTACGACCATCTGAGGTTTATGCCAGATCGACCATCTATTGTATTGATCTTACATTTCTCATAATAAAAAGGTCAGATCTTTGCTTGTGCTTCTACATATTGAATATATGAGTTGATGAGGCAAAGAGGTACGACTGAGGCATACATTGATGAGTTCCAGAGGTTGGCAGTGATGGTGCAAGATATGTCCCCAACGAGGCTCATGATTCTCTTTACAGAAGGATTGATGGAACCTTTGAAGGGTTGGGTTAAGGCCTTCAAGCCTACCAACCTACAGGAAGCCATTTGGAAGACGAGGGATCTAGGTCCAGCTGCTAAACCAAAACTCATACCCAAAACACCTCTTAACAATGGTGGAAGAGATCAAAGCCCTCCAATAAATTAGAGAGGACATGACCCTAAGGGTTGTGACAAGGGCCATGGTAGAATAGATGACAACACCAGGAGGGAACTGAGAAGGAAGAAACACTGCTTCACATGCAAGGAGCCATGGAATCCCTCACTCAAGTGCATGGGACGAGGACGGGTACATTACATTGAAGTCACCTCAGATGATGAATAAGAGGATGAGTATGGTTAGATACAAAACATGGAGGCCAAAACGTTAGAGGCAGCAGAAGAGGAGGTTCCAGAACTAGACTGTGTGGCTGGAGAGAAGGCTACGTTGGCATATATCAGTGGGGTACCCAAGTTCAACACCTTCAGGATGAGAGGGGTCTTACAAGGATAGAGAGTGTTGGTTCTAATTGATGGAGGAGCTTCCCACAATTTCATTGATGCAGCATTACTCAAGAGGAGGCACATACCTACAGTAGTGTTTGAAGGATTCAAAGTGGAGGTAACAGGTGGTAGTACTATGCCCTGTAACAGATACATACTAGGTATGAAAGTCACCTTGGGAAGGCATGAGTTAGTTCAAGATGTGTATGTGATGGATCTTCTTGATACCAACATGATTCTAGGGGTACAATAGCTCAGCACTTTAGGACCCATCACCACAAATTACAATACCATGGAAATGTCCTTTGTGGAGGAAGGAAGATGAAAGGTTGTGCTCAGAGGCATGAGAGGTAACTATGCTAGAGTGGTCACGGCCAAGAGGATGGAATCCATCTTCAGAAGCGAATAAATTGTATAGAAAGTGGAATATAAGGTCTCAACATGGGTGGATGAGAAGGGAAAGGTGCATTACACACCAGAGATCAAAAGAATCCTTGACAAGCACCAAAAAGTGTTTGGCCCAATACCTCAAGGTGTGCCACCAGACAGGGGGTTTGAGCACATCGTTGAGCTACAAGCCGGGGCTAAGCCTGTTATCACCACACCCTATAGGCATCCCAAGAAGTATAAATATGAGATAGATAATTCCATCAAGGATCTTCCAGACATGGGACACATCAGACCAAGTTCAAGCCAATTTTCTTCGTCAATAGTCTTGGTGAATAAGAAGGATGGAATGATGAAAATGTGCATTGACTTCCAGGATTTGAATAAAAAGATGATCAAAAATAGGTAGCCCATACCCAGGATTAATGAGTTGTTGGATGAGTTGCATCGAGCTATATGTTTCACAAAAATTGATCTTCGCTCGGGCTACCATCAAATCAATATGAGCGAGGAGGACATATCAAAAACAACTTTTAGGTGTCACTACGGCCATTACGAGTTTTTGGTGATGCCCTTTGGGTTAACCAATGCCCCAGCCACATTTTAGTATTGCATGAACCATGTGTTCAAAAAATAGTTGAGGAAACACTTGTTGGTATTCTTTGATGACTTGCTCATTTACAACAAGACCTGGGAGGAACACCTTCGACATGTGGACCAAATCCTGTCAATCATGGAAGAACAGTCACTATACGCCAAGGAATCCAAGTGTGAGTTTGGAATGACAGAAGTTCTTTACTTGGGACACATCATAGGGGAAAAAGGGGTACAGGTACACCAGGAGAAAATAACAGCCATTAGGGAATGGCCTAATCCGATAACACTCATAGAACTAAGGGGATTCCTAGGCCTATGCACATACTATAGGAAATTTGTCAAAGGGTTTTCTCAATTGTGCACACCCTTGACTGACCTGACCAAAAAGGGGTCCTTCAAATGGAATGATGAGGCCCGAGTCACGATGGAGAAAATGAAAGAGGTCATGAGCACCTTCCCAGTTCTATCTCTTCCTGATTTCAACATACCCTTCACTTTGGAGTGTGATGCCTTGGGGGAAGGTATAGGGGCCGTGTTGATGCAGAACAGGCACCCCCTTGCCTATGAAAGTCGAAAACTCAGGGGTCCTGAACTACTTTACAGAATTTACAACAAAGAAATGCTGGCTATCATGCAAGGCCGAATCTTTTTAGTTCCCAGATCATCTCTCAAAGCTAAGATCTTGCATGCATGTCATAACTCACCAGTAGCAGAGCATCAGGGCATCAATAATACGTACAAGCAGGTGAGATAAAGGTTTGCATGGAAAGGCCTCAAGTAATATGTGATGAATCATGTCAAAGAAAGCATTACATGCCAAAAACAGAAGGATGAGCACATGCACCCTGCAGGATAGTTGCAGCCCTTACCTATTCCAGAGCACAAGTGGGAAAGTATATCCATGTATTTCATCACTAGGTTGCCCAGAGCACAGGGGAAAGATTGGATTTTTGTGGTGGTAGACAGGTTGACAAAGTTTGCACACTTTTTTCACATAGCCATAGACTTCAGTGCATCACAGGTGGCTGAATTATTTTTCAGGGAGGTGTTCAGACTACACGGCCTACCCAAAACCATCATCAGTGATAGGGACAACAGATTCATGAGTACGTTTTGGTAGGAGTTGTTAAGATTAGTGGGTATGGCATTGACTCCTAGTACTAGCTATCACCCTCATACAGATGGTCATACTGAGATAGTGAAAAAATGGGTGGAAGGTTACCTTAGAAACTACGTAGCAGGACAACAAAAAGCATGGGTTAGATGGTTACATTTGGGAGAATATTGCTACAACGCCACCCAACATATGTCCATTGGCATGTCACTCTTCAGAGCTTTATATAGCGATTATACTTTATCATTTGTGGAGATTTCATTTGGTGACAGCAGAGCCAAGACATTCTCAGAGAATTGAAGGATCATTTATAGAGGGCACAAAACCAGCAAAAGGTCCAAGCAGACAAGAACAAAGTTGATCGTACCTTTGAGGTTGTCGATTTAGTCTATTTGAGGTTGCAACCATATAGGCAGGCCTCCATTAAGAGAAGTAGAGTGGAGAAACTACAGCCACGTTTCTTTAGACCTTACAAAGTCAGCAAGAGGATAGGGGCATTAGCTTATGAGCTCGAGCTTCCACAGGGTAGAAAAATTCACAAATTCTTCCATGTCTCGTTCCTTAAGAAAGCCCTCGGTCAACACGTCAGGCCTATTGAGGCATTTCCTCCCATGGATGAGGAGGGAAAATTTGTTTTTATTCCATAGGAGGTGTTAGAAGTCACAAAGAAGAGGCTTCGAAACTGAAGCATCAAGGAGTATCTGATCAGGTGGAAGGATTTACCCATTGAGGATGCCACTTGGGAGCAGGACCACATGGTTAGAGAAGCAGGCTTGGAATTTCTTGAGGACAAGCAATTTCAAGCAGGGGAGACTTTAATGTCCCCCACATCTTAGAGAGGTGATGAGGAGACTCAGCGGCTTGGGCACCCCCACTAGGTCATAGTCTCACACTGAGGGGGGCAAAGGTCAAGAAGTTAAAAGTTATATTTTTAAGTTGACTTAAGAAAGGAAAAGGATAAAGGAGTAAAAGATAGCTCAACAGAAGAATAGAAGATTAACCCTGGGATTTAACCTAACTCAACAGAGAATTAGAAGGAAAAGTATAAGTAAGAGGCTGGGGTGCACCTGTTATGCATTCTGGTTTTGGATTAGGATTTGTTATTGCTCTTGAGCATTCAGTTTGGGGGTTTTGCTGTACAAACCCTTGTGAGCAACTCAGTGGTGAAATATCCACTCACCTTGTTCCAAAACTTGGTCTTGGGGATGAAAGACTCCTCCACACCATTCTAGTCTCAGCCCATCTCTATCTAGCACTTCAGAAGGTAACGGGCCATATTGTTCTTGTCTTTCCAGTAAGGGTGCACCATCATCTAAAGGGAGGTTCGATCCAGCTTATCCTGAGGGCTTGGGGCCATTCCGACAGTTGGGTTTTGTTTGCAGGGGAAGGACCATCAGTTTGAGGGATTTTCTGGAGGGTTATCATCATTCTACATTTGTCTGCAGATTGGGATGTCTTGGAGCCATAGGGGACATCCTTTGATTCAGTAAAACTCAGATCTAGGGAGATCTGCTTGAGATATGAGCCCGAAACTTCTCCCATGGGATTCTCATAGCCCGATCTATATTCATGGAGAGTTTCAGAGAATTTGGAGGCCTCCTTCATCAGGGCCGAACCAACTAGGGTTTCAGTCATCCAATGGGGCACACCATTCAGTGGAGAATTCAGATCTATGAGGTTTGAGAGTGGATTTGGGAATTTGGACATCTGGGTTTTCCTTACAGTTGCCCGATATGTCATTTGGAATATTTCTCGGGATGATTGGACACTTTTGGTAGTAGGGAAGAATTATTGAGGGCTTCAACATCCTAGCAGGACGTGGCACTTTCCAGCTTGGAGGTTGAGCATTAGTACGGCTTAGATCTGCTTGATTCAGTCTTCATTGTATATCAAGCCTTTTGAGGCTTATTTTGTATTGTCTGGAGCATTTGGTAGAAACTCATATCTATTGCTTGTATGACCATATGAGGTTTATGCCATATCGACCATCTATTGTATTGATCTTACATTGCTCATAATAAAAAGGTCAGATCTTTGCTTGTGCTTCTACATCTTGAATATATTGTAATCTCCATGTGTTGATGAATCTTGTATGCACTTAATAACTCAATAAATTAGTAGTAGTTAGTGATTCCAATAAAGAATTTGGCTTGGGATCATTACAGTTATCTCGCGTCTTGTCCACCCATTGCTTGGGGGCATAGGCATAGTCTTCATGTCAGTTATTTTAGTTCCTAGCTCATCAGAGTTTTCTTGAGTATTGGTCCCTTATTTTGCACCAAGGTTATTGAAACAACTATCACCCGGGGAATGCCATGATTCTTGATGAGGGGATCATGGCATGCCCTGGGGGATAGCGGTGAATGAAATTGTGTTCGCAGTAGGTTTTTTTGTGTGAGTGATGACAAGCGTGCAAGTTGCTCTTGGCATAAGGGTTGAACGCCTTTAGGCGTTAGGTCCGCATGCCTTGAGGCTCTAGTATCTGTTTGTCTAGGCCATGATGTCGGGATGGGGGTGTCTTCCCTTAGCTTGTAGGCGTGGTCGTGTTTCTATCAGAAGAGTAATTGTACTCGTTATTTTGTGCATGTTTGTCAGTTTTCTTGAGATAGTGTGTGGTGTCATAGTAAATTGTTTCCTGGACAACGTAATAGCGTTCATTGTTAGTGGTTTGATTAAACCGTTTTCGTCGTCACCTTCTTGCCTCTTAACTCCTGAAAAAAAAAAAAATCTTCGATGGTTCGCTTAACAATGGGGTCCTTACATATGGTATCAGAGCAGGCTCAACCCTACGACTCTGGATCACTAGGATTTCCACTGTAGTAAACCCATGAATATTAACTGTTGCGTTAATTAAAAACCTTAACGTGCCCTTGTGGCGACTGCATTTAGAAGATGCCTCAGTGGTTCGAAACGTGGTGTTGTGGAAGGAGGAGCGACGCCTCCAGAAGTTCCTACACCCTCGGAGTCGAACCCCCAAGGGGAAGAACAAGTCCTTGGATTGGATTCACTTGTTGTAAGGGATGATGATGTTCTGACAAGCCCTTCCCAGGTAATTTCAAAGCGCCTTGATTCACCATCGGTACTGAGATGAGACCAGGGCACCTGTACCTCTGAGGGTCGACAATGCATCCTAGCTAGTATCTTTAGCATCCACCGAGAACTAGAGAGAGTTGAGGTCTCGAGTCCATGAGTGTCACAGACAACTGTGTCGTTGAGGCACAATTGTACAGAAGGGTTTTGTGCTTCACACACCACATTACGACCTCCAGCATGAAGGTCTACATGGTGGTCTTTCAACTGAAGAGGAGTGCTCTTCTATGGCGAAAGATGCTCCTGCCACTTTTGAACATGGCCATCGACGATGTGTCATGGAAACTGATCATTGACTAGTTCCAAAAGAGGTATCTTCTGAGGAATTCGTTGAGCGTCAGCTCCACGATTTTGATGCCTTGCAACAAGGCAACCGCACGGGGCCCGAGTACGAGGCCCATTTTGGAGCTGCTTCGGTATGCTCTGCACCCAAATTATCGAGAAACTTACGGTCAAAATTTTTGTGTTGGACTTAGTGTTAGAATTCAGCTTCTACTTCGGTTACATGGATTACTGGACCAAAGAAGGTATGTTGAAATGTGGGGAACCACATTGCTAGAGCGACGACCCAGTGAAGAGGACTAGAGTATCTCGATCAGTCAGACCCACTACCATGGGAAATTTGGGAAATGTCTAGGATTCATGCAGTGGTGAATAACCGCTAGGTGGAGCACTAGTCAACTGTGCTGGAGATGTCAGGTATGGTCATTGACCAGACCCTTAGTATTGATAGACCCCGGTGCTACCGAGAGTTTCGTTTCTAGTGTAGCGCTAAGAAAAAATAAAAATATTAAGTTAAAGGTAGTCGAACAAGATGAGTTTAGCCTTCTAGAGATGGCTTCAATAGCCAAAAAATGGGTTGGAGGAAAGGTTATGAGTGGTACCTTAACCTCGAAGAGTTTGTCACCAGGGGCAACCGGTACGTCATGATATTTAGATATTATGACATCGTGATCGGTATGGACTAGTTGGAATCACATGAGGTGATACTCAACTGTAAGACAAAATGATTGAGCTTGGTCGATGATGAAGGAAAAGGACTTGTGATTGTAGGTCGGAACCAGGGATTTTCACTGAGGTTCATCTCTTCCTTGCAAATTCGGAAGAGAATGCACAAGGGGTGAAAGCATTATGCGATGCTTGCGTTAAACAATAAGGGAGTAGTGGAAGGTCTAAAACACCTTCCGGTGGTGAGAGAGTTTGCATACGTCCTCTTAGAGGAGTTACCTAGGATGTTGCCAGAGAAGGAATTAGAGTTTACTATAGACCTAAAAAACTGAGAACTGAACCGATCGCGAGAATGTCTTATAGTATGTCAACCCAGGAGTTACGGGAGTTGAGAATGAAACTGAAGGAGTTGTTCAACTTGGGACTTATACGTCCAAGTGTGTCACCATCGGATGTGTCTGCTATTTTCATACGAAAGAAGGATGGGTCGTGGAGGATATGTAGTGAATACCGTCAATTGAACAAGGAAACGATCAAGAATTAGTATCTGTTGTTGAGTATTGATGATGTGTTCGATGAGATGAAGGGTGAAATGGTGTTCTCAAAGATCAATTCGTGATCAGGGTATCACCAGTTAAGGATCAAGGATGATGACATCCCTAAGACCGCCTTTAAGATGAGGTTGGACTTTACGAGTTTATTTTTTTACCATTGGACTAACAAACGCCCCATGGTTATATTGAGTTGGATAAATGGGGTGTTCCATGAGTACTTGGGTAAGTTTGTCTAAGTATTCATGGACGATATTTGATTTACTCTCGGACAACAGAAAAGCATGATGAGCGCTTGCACGTGGTACTACAGTGTCTGTGAGAGAACAAACAATATGGGAAGTTGTCCAAATGCTTGTTTTATCAATCAGAGATCCACTACTTAGGGCATGTCATCTCCGGTGAAGGTATCGTCGTGGATCTAGCCAAGGTTGAGGCTATTATGGAATGGCATGTGCCAACGAATGTCCCAAAAGAGTGTATCTTCATGGCTTTAGAAGGATACTATCGATGGTTCATCGAGGGGTTTTTGAAGATAGAAATTCCAATCCTGGAATTGTAGAAGAAAAACCAGAAGTTTGTTTGGACCGAGAAATGCACGGAAGCATTTCGGAGGCTCAAGGAGTTGTTGACAACAACACTGATACTAAATTTCCTGGACATGGATGCGGACTTCTTGGTATGAACTGATGCATCTAAGGAAGTCTTAGGCAGAGTCTTGATGCAAGACGGATGAGTAATCTCTTACATTTCAAGGAAATTGAGAATGCATGAGGAGAACTATGCAACGAATGATTTGGATTTGTTAGCCATCGCTTATTCCTTGAAGGTTGGGAGACACTACCTTGTTGGAATAAAATTTGAGCTAAGGACTCACCACTGTGGACTACAACACATCTTTACACAAAGTGGCCTAAACTCTTGGCAATGCCATTGGTGGAAATTTATTAGAGAGTACGACTTCGAGATTACTTACATAAAAGGAAAAGTGAACTGAGTGGAAGACACATTGAGTTGGAGACCACACATATTTTCAGTGTTATCTATTCAGATGAATCTACGTGAAAATATTCTCACCTTACAGCATGACGATGACTGGTACAAAGAGGTCAAGGGTTTTATCGGACAAAACACAATGATGTTACCACAATTTGAATTATTTTAATTTGATAGTGATGGTTTATTGAGTTTTAAAAATCAGATCTACGTACCACCGAATGACTAGTTGAGGATGTTGATCCTGAGCGAGGCTCATAGAGCAGTTTACATGGCTCACTCAGGAGTCAGGACGATGAGGGTGGACCTTAAACACTTATTCTTCTAGAAGGGAATGAAGGTAGACATAGTCCGCTATGTGGCTAGATGTCTAGAATGTCAGTAGGTAAAGGCTGAATATAGACACCCATCAGGATTACTACAACCACACGCTATTCTGGAATTGAAATGGGAGGTTATTTTGATGGATTTATTGTTTGATTGCCACTGACGGCAAGGAGACATGACTCAATTTTCATAGTAGTATACACTCTGACGAAGAGTGCTCACTCTATTCCTATGCGTAAGACATAATAGGCACCTGACATAGCTAGTGTTTTAATCAGTGAGATTGTGAGGCTCCATGGCATGCCTAAAAGGATTATATCCGATCGAGGATCGGTGTTTACTGGACGATTTTGGATGAGTTTCCAAGAGGCCTTAGGAACCCAACTTAACCTTAGTACTGCATATCACCTGGAGACAGATGGGAAGACTGAATGAACGAACCAGACCTTGGAGGACATGTTGCACATGTACGTGATGGACCAAAAAAAGTGTTGGGAAGAATTATTTCCACTTGTAGAATTCACTTATAACAACAGTTACCAAAGCGCCATTAATATTGTACCTTTCGAGTTTCTTTATGAGTGACCATGTCAGGCACCCTTGATTTGGGATCGGCTTGCAGATAGGGTCCAGGTGGGACTAGAAGTGATCCAAGAATTAGAAGATTAAATGAAAACTTTAAGACAAAGGATCAAGGAAGCGCAGGATCAATAGAAGAGTTACAATGAAGCGCGTTGTGTCGACCGTAGTTACGTTGTGGCGATCAAGTCTTTTTGCAGATGAAACAACATAAGAGTTCGATATAGTTTGGAAAAAAGGGGCTAAACTATATCCTAGGTTCGTGGGATCCTACGATATTTTGGAAAAGAGAGGCCCGTGGCCTGATGACTAGCCTTCCCTGATTCTTGAGGTGTATGCATGATGTATTTCATGTATCTGTTGAGACTTTATGATTAGTGATCCTTCACATGATTTGAATTGAGTACCTTGGGGGTGTCGGATGAGGGTGCACTCATGGCTGAACCGATCCGCATCTTGGATCATCGCATTTGAAAGCTACGACATCGAACAATAGATCAGGTCAAGGTCCACTGGGACAACTATAGTCTGCAATCAACGACCTCAGAGGACGCATATGATATCCACCAGCAATTTCCATTTTTGTTTGATAGATAGACTTATGATATTATGATACACTTATTCGGCATTTTTACTATGAAACTTCAGGACAAAGTTTAGACCAAGAGGGGGGTGTATGTAACATCCCACTCTGGCGCACCAAGAGAACTTATTCTTAGAGGACACTTGCTCGCAAGTGATCCATATTGTTATGCTATTAAAACATTTGATTTTGATTATGAGGCATTATGGGTTGATGACATGGTTTAACTGCATTGACATAGACAGGTGCTATTGGCTCGGTTTTATTGAGTGTATAGTATTTTGGACCTCGACGATGCAGAGGCATCGATTGAACCCCTTGGACTCCGGATCGAGTCAGGGAGTGTACCATTGGGGTTTGATTTTTTTAATGTGATATTAGTGCATCTGATTACATGATATGATATGGATATGTTCTCACATGATTTGTTGATGATGCAGGTTGATGATAGCTTGTTGACCAGACTCACATCTGGAGTAAAGGGGTCACGCACGACTGCCAGAGATGTTGAGGGAGAGGTGTGGACACCAACCCTACCACAACCTACTAGCACTCCCGTCATGGCTCGAACTATAGTTTAATGTTTACCTAGTTCGAAACGACCCATGATGTCGTGAGGGTAGACTACGACAGTCACTCACGATGATTCTAAGGGGGGCGCAATAAGGCAGGGGCCTTATTTCTTAGAGGCCCTTAGTCTCCCACAAGTTCACCTGGCAGAGTATTGAATCCATGGGTTTTTGATGTCTACCAAGTCAGTTAAGAGGCGAGTGGAACCCTTGGAGCACGTGGTGCATCCTGAAGGGCACTTCACACAAGGGAACAGATGAGGCGAGTGGCACCCTTGGAGCACCTAGTGCGTCCTAAAGGGAACATCACGTTGTTTTGATAAATGAATGAACCTAGACGGTCTTAGGATGAACAATGTGACAAGAATTTAAAAAAAAACATTTTCCCTAATAAAATGTCGCCCATCATGAAAATTAAGGTCTAGGTCTAAATCATGCTAGTGGTAAAATTTTATCCTTTTTATAAAAAAAAAATCATATATAAACATATATATTTATATAAAATTAAATTAAAAACAAAATAAATAAAGAGTATGATCTTCGTTAAATCTTGTATCATGGAGGGAGTAAGAAATTTAATTTGTTCAAAAAGTTGTTGGAATAAAATTTAAGAAAAAAAGGGGAATTAATTGTTTATTTATTTTTGATATATTAATTAAATGAGAAAGGGGAAAAAGGGTTAATTTCCACACCTGCCTTTTTGAGTTCTAATTAAAAAGGGGAAAGAGGGAAAATCTAAAATATTAGGAAACTAGGAAAAGAAGTAAACATAAAAAGGGAAAAAAAGGGAACATAAGAGAAAAAGTGGAAAGTCAAACTTGGTAAAGTATCTACCATTTAAGAGCTTTCTGATTTAAATTGAACTAACAATTTAATGGTGGTAAAGCCATTAAAACCTGTAGGAGAATTTGGGGACACCTAGGAGTGATTCTAGGAGTAACTCTAGGTGGGTGAGAGAAATAAATATAATTAATTAATTAAAGAAATTAATTTATGGAGAAATGAAGGGGATGGGTGACACTTGTACGGGGATGAATTTTTAGGAATTAAATTTTAAAAACTTAATCAAGCGAGATTTTAGGAAAGTAAGGAACCGCGAAACTCA
>ML782860.1:692421-712912 GCA_009831015.1 Picea engelmannii | reverse complement strand
ATGGAGAAATGAAGGGGATGGGTGACACTTGTACGGGGATGAATTTTTAGGAATTAAATTTTAAAAACTTAATCAAGCGAGATTTTAGGAAAGTAAGGAACCGCGAAACTCAATATAATGAAAGGAGGAGATGGAGGTTGGATCATCTTTTGTTTGTGTAATGTTACGCTGCAAAAATATCTACTTGACTGACTTGTGGTAGTTGGGATACCGAGCTCGGTGAGGAGTGGTAGCTTGGCCTTGCGAGGCAAGATTGGAGCTAGTCGAAATATCTGGATAGTGAGTGTGTGGCTCCTTTGTGGCTCGGGGGGATAAGGGGGAAGAAGAGTACCCCTGGCATTGGATGGGAGGTACCAGTGAAATCTCGTCAGTCGACACGCGGGAGTTAAAAGGATCATGTGGGAAGTCCACTCTAAACAGGAAACAATATGCTTTCTTTGTTTTGTATGGTAAATTGTTTTAGAATTTATGCTTGAATCTTCATTTTTACTTGGGTAAGTGAACTGATTGTCTAGATATTTTCTTGAAATTTTCTTAGCCTAGCTCGTTGACAGATTGACTCCCATGGCTTCAGTTCCCTCCAACGTCTTGACCACCTTGTTGTGTTGATTGTGACCTTCATGGTTGTTCAGCCTTTGTCCCTAGCTCACTAGTCCTCGCCTAAGCAGTCGGCCAGGAGCCTGATCTACGGTCATCGCCTTAGCATTAAAAGACCTATGGATCTCAACGCCGTATTTTTCTATGCGAGGATGATGAGAAAAGGATGAACCTATCAGTCGTTTATCTCTATTGTTGTCCTTGGTTGGTTGGATCCTTTTGGTTCTCTTACTGTTGTCTGCATTATGTATTGGTCTGCTGGCAATGAAAAAAAAAATGAATTGACTCATGTATGCATTTCGTATGGGTAATCTGTCAATGGAAAAATGAATTGATTATGTCTTCATTTTGTATTGGTATTCTGTAAAGGGAAAATAATTTTTTATTACTGTCTGCATTGTCATGATATCCTGGAAACGAAAAACAAATTAATTTCTTTGTCTGCGTTTTATATTTGTTACCCTGGAAGGGGAAAAACATTTGTTATTCTTTTCTGCATCGTCGTGATATCTTGGAAATGAAAAACAAATTAATTTCTTATTCTACATTTTATATTTGTTACCCTCGAAGGGGAAACACGTTTGTTATTCCTGTCTGCATTGTCATGATATCTTGGAAACGATTTTTTTTTTTTTTTTTTTTNCCAGTCAATTGAAAAAAAGGGAATTAGTTATGATCCCTGTCTGTGTTTGATTGGATAGCCCAGGCGAATGAAAAACGATTTATTTATTTTCATTCTGCTTTTGTTGGGTATGTCGATGAAATCATAATTGATCACTACGTTGAAACATTATTCAGACAGTGAATGTAATGGAAATCTTTAAACTCTACGAGTTTCCCATTCCGTTTTTAACTATGTTTGTCACATTATGATTGCCCCATTCCGATTTGCCACATTGTGACTTGTCCATTCTATTTTTAACTATGTTTTCCGCATTTTGATTTCCCCATTCCGATTTTCCACATTGTGACTTGCCCATTCCATTTTTAACTATGTTTTCTGCATTCTGATTGCCCCATTCCGATTTGCCACATTGTGACTTGCCCATTCCACTTTTAACTATGTTTGTCGCATTCTAATTGCCCCATTCCAATTTGCCACTTTGTGATTTTCCCTTTCCATTTTTAATTATGGTTGCCCCATTCCGAATCCCTATTCCAATTTGCCACTTTGCGATTTCTCCATTCTATTTAATTAACAACCAGTGCACAAATTGATTAAAAACGTATATGTATTGAGTTGTATTCCATTTAGTTTGCTAGGTGAATTTTCAACTACACACCTTTAGTTTTTAATTTGACAGCCCGAGTATAATTACAAAGTGGTTTATAGAGTTGGTAATTCTTATTTACCTTACACAACATATTCTTACCATTTTAGACAACCACCTCTTGTGTTATAAGAATGTCAACAGTTGACCAAAGGATTTATCAAGGACTTAATCTAGACACCAATTATAATTCGTTATAAGGTTTCAATCAATAAATTTTTTATCACCTTGTCATTATGTTAATCTTGTTAAAATTCAACTGGTTATTTAATGTCAGTGTCATTTTTGGGGTATCATAGATCACAATTAAAAATGTTAACAGTTCACATTTTTAATGAACAATGTATTTTGTTGACAAGTGTTGATTTGGTTAATGCCTATTTTGGTTCATCTTTATGATAGATTTGATTAAAATAGTAATGATAAAGGTCCACTCCTTCGCCCCTAGACTTCTTCATTGACAGATATCAAGATGTGTTAAACATCATGATTTTGGGTGTACTAGTCCTTTAGATTGCGCAAGCATAATGGACGAGACTTTAGTAGATGCTCAGCTAAAACCTTACTAGCCCTTAGTTTTTGGTAGTTTTGTGCCTCGAACATTAGGTCAAGCTGGAATGGGTGATGGGTTAGTCCTTACACCACAGGTTGTCATGTAGGAAACAAGATTCCTCCGGTCCTTTGCGCAATTAAATTCGAAGGTTATCTTGCATCTTGTCTACTCATTGCTTGGGGGTGTAGGCGTAGTCTTCATGTTAGTTATTTGAGTTCCTATCTCATTGGAGTTTTCTTTACTCTTGATCCCTTATTTTGCACCAAGGTTATTGACACATTTATCACCCAGGGAATGGCATGATTCGTGATGAGGGAATCATGGCGCACCCTGGGGGATAGCGGCGAACGAGATCTGGTCGGAGTGGGTTCTTTTGTGTGAGTGCTGACGAGCATGCAAGTTGCTCTTAGAACAAGGGCTGAATTCCTTCACGCATTAGGTCCACGTGCCTTGAGCCTCTAGTATCTGTTCGTCTAGGCCGTGATGTCAGGACGGGGGTGTTGTCCCTTAGCTTGTAGTCGTGGTCGTGTTTCTGTCGGAAGGGTAGTCGTCCTCCTTGTTATTTTGCGCATGTTTTCCAGTTGTCTTGAGATAGTGTGGGGTGTCATAGTAACTTGTTTCCTAGACTGCATGCTAGCATTTGTCGTTAGTGGTTTGATTAAACTGTTTTCGTCGTTGCCTTCTTGCCTCTTAACTCCTGAAAAAAAAAAAATCTTCGTTGGTTCGCGTAATGATGGCGTCATTACAAATCCTTAAATTTAATAACCCTATCACCCTTAATTGATTTAATCGCTATAATTCATAATTATATAATTTATTTTCCTTTAACTCTTGAAATTTAATATCTATAATGCTTAATCTATAATACCAAACCCATAACTTTTTAATGCATAATTGTTATAAAATATAACCCTTATAACCATAAAATATATAATACTTATACTCTTAGCCATTATAATTCCTATAAATATTAATACCTATCTCATATAATCCTTAAAACCTTAGCCTCCAACCTTAAGCCATAAAAATAATAAACATTAACCATTTTACAACTTAATCTCTATAATCTCTAAATTACTCTTATAATATATAACTTCTATAATACCAAACACATAAATTCTATATAACCACAACCATAATCACCCCCAAATCCTAATATTTCTAACCTTAAACATATAATTATTATAATTCATATAACCACTAACTTCATTAACCCCTAATCCTTATATTGTATAATTTCTAATACTATTAATATTAATAATTCATCATTCACTTAGTAACTAACTATAATCCCTATAATACTTAAACTATATAATTTATTTATCTCACAATCCTTATAATCCATAAACTCTCATCGTTATAGCTCAAATCAATACAATCTCTATAATCCTTAACCCTTTTAACCTCTATTAATGAGATTTCCTAACCCTTATGATCCCATACCCTAGAATACCTAATCCCTATAACATTTAACCATTATAAATAATAACCCTGGCCACATAGTATATATAACCTTTAACCTTATTCATATATAAATACTAATGCCTTCATTTCATAATTTTATCCATGTATTCCTTAAAATCTCTAACCCTAATGAATGTTAGAACCTAACCATGATATTTTTTTTCTTATACCTTTAAATTATAACTCCCATAAATAATGAATACAATAAGTAACTTATCTAAACCTAATAAATACAGTAAGTAACGCATATAAACCTTATCACATGTGAATCCTATAACCTCCAACCTTCATACAACACTACACATATAAATTAACCTTTATAATCCAAACAACCTAACCCTTATAAATATTCATCCATATAAACTCTAATTTTATAATTATTAATCTATATAACCCCAAACGTTAAAACACTTAACACATAATCCTTAATTATTATCTCTTCTAAACCAAATCATTATAACCTCAAATTCCTAACACACGAAACCCATAAACTATATAACCTTATAATTATTAAACATTATAATATCTATCATCATTATTCTTTATAAAACATTTTAACCTTAATTTTTAAAATATATTTTACCCTTTGCACTTCATCCTTCAAACTTATAAACCTCATCACCATGAGATTGACCTCTATAATTTTACAATCTTCATAACAATGATATCATATAACCTATATGAACCATATAATATATCACTTATATAATTATTTCTTTCCATAACCATTAACCCCGATAATGCCCCATCCTCTCATAACCCCAATACACCACAAATAACAACATTTATCACTCATAATTCTTAACCTATCAAAACCTCAAAATTAGAACATATCACCATTAAACCTAAACTATGTAAATATTAATTGATATAACCCCTATCACCTAAACCCTATTATTCGTAACCTATATAAATCCTAAATATTATGTCAATCCCTTACATCCCTAGTATTTCTAATCCTTATAACCTTAAATCTCTATAGAACCAATTTGTTTAACCCCTAACCCTTATTACCTAGTCCCTTACACCTAACAACTAATATTTGTAACCCCAACCACTCCCAAACCTCATAACACCTATCCCCTAACATTTATATTTAAATGTTATAATAAAAAAAATTCCCAAACCTTATCTCTTAATTAATAACCGAAAACCAACATAATCCTTGAGTCATATGAAAGGATTCATCTGAGTCAACCAACCATACCTCATGATCTACATGTGTTCTTGAAGAATCGAAGTACACATCCCCTACTTCTTCCTTGGAAATATTTTCTTATGTAGAAGGAGATTCTTTAGATCCCTTCTTTTTCTCAACTTTGGATCTACACTTCTTCTTGTAGTGCCCTTCTTTTCCACATCTCCAACATACCTTTACAAACTTTCTGGGAGATTTAGATCTAACCTTAGACTTAGATCTCCCACTTGAGAAATTATATCTGTTTCTTTCTTGTGAGTTTCGTCTTGCAAATAATGCATTTGTGCTCTGTCCTTCCATGTTATTTCTTCTCATATCCTCCGACAACACGGATGAGACTACTTCATCAAACTTCAAGGAAGTTGTATTACTACCTATGGCCAAAACCAGACTATCACACGATTCTGGTAAAGAACACAGTAAACTGATACACTTACCTTCATCTAAAATTTTAATCTCAACATATACTAGCTGACTTACCATAGTATTGAAGGTGTTCAAATGCTCTACCACTGAGTCTCCATCTCTCATCCTTCGATTATACAACTTCTTCCCCAAGAATAGATTATTTACTAGGGACTTATACTGATACAACTTCCCCAACTTATCCCATAAATACTTGGGTGTAGATTCCTCACACCTTCAGTAATATTGAATCTCACAGACACAGTCAGATTGTGCTCTTCTCCTTCTAATCCAACTTTTTCTAGTCACCTGTTGAAGTTCCTATAGGTGCAATACCTAGATCCACCATGATCCATTGATCTTTGTCCACCAACATATCTTCTATCTTGAGTTTCCATAACTCAAAATGTTTCCCATTAAACTTCTCGATCTCGATTTTTGAATTTCTCACCATTTCTTTTCACTTGAAAAATCAATACCACATATCTCCCACTGTAACAAGGCTTATCACAGTCTCGAGACAAACCCTTGATCACAAAGGCATCCCCTTGAAGTGAACAAAACTTTGATACCAAATGTATATTTTAACCTTGTAGAATATTTACTGCAAACATATTTCAGTAAAAGAACAAAAAAAATAGAATGGAAAATACACACATTACAGTGGAATTTTTCCCCTCGAAACCTAAACTAGGAAAACCATCATATTCTATATTCATTCATAATGTTACATTGTTTACAATACAATATACATATAGGATCCAACGACATCCAAAACCTTACCCAATGATCTCGATTAGTCAAAAACCCTCATTCCTTAACTAGAAATAGAAAACCATAGGAAAAAACTATATGCTGAAGAATCACCCAACAACTCACACAAAAAGCGAGGAAAAAATGTGACATGTTTCCCGAGTAAAAAACAAATTCTCGAGGCACTTCCCACAAAGCCCCTCGCACTCCCGGTGCAATGTAGATACTACTAATTGTGAAATTAATATAACACATACCAAATTTTTTATTGATTATTGTTTATAGTTAAATGGGTTAGCGATTATGTGCTATGGGGATTTTATGTTAATGATAGAAGGGTGTAGAGGTATAGAGGATGGTTAGGAAAGGTTATTAGGGATAGATATTATGATATTGAGATTTATGATTAGTATTATGTTCTATGGGTATTTTATGTTAATGATGGAAGGGGGTAGAGGTATAGAGGATGGTTAGGAAAGGTTATTAGGGATATATATTATGATATTGATATTTATGTTTGGTATAGGGATTAAGAGTTGGAGTTTTCAGGAGTTAAAAGTGATAGAATTATAATTTAGTGGATATAGTTTAGGAAATGTAGTTTTAGGGGTTAAGAGTGACATGGATTAGAGTTTTTGGTTTTATATGAATAACGGGTTATATTATGGATTTTACATAGTAAGGGTTATGGTTTATAGTTTATAAGAGTTAGGGATTATGAGTTATATGTGTTAAGGATTATATGGGTTATTAAGAAAAGGTGATGTTGATCATACAGATCACGGGTTAGATGTTTTATGGTTATAAGGGATATAAAGATTTGGAGTTCTAAAAGTTATGTGTTATATGGGGTATTACGACCATGTGGTGTGGATTATAGAGAAGATGGTTTAGATGTTTTGAGGGTTATATGGGATGTTAATGATTAATAGTTATAAATGATAAAATATTAATGTTACATGGGATAAGGGACATAGGGTTTCATGGTTATATGGATTATATGTGTAGGGATTTATCGTTATATCAATTAAGGTTTAGTGGTTAATATTGATGTGTTATATATGTTAGGTTTATGGTTTATGAGGATAGGTTTTTATGGTTATTTTTCTATAAGTTAAGATTTTTAGTGGGAAGGGTTATAAGAGGTTTTGATAAGGGGTTATATGAATTAACGAGTAGGGTAATATGAGATAAAATTTCAGGGTTATATGTACTCATAGTTACTGTAATATTATATAAAGTTTGTGGGTTGATTTTTAGTGGGAAGGGTTATAAGAGGTTTTGATAAGGGGTTATATGAATTAACGAGTAGGGTAATATGAGATAAAATTTCAGGGTTATATGTACTCATAGTTACTGTAATATTATATAAAGTTATATAAAGTTTGTGGGTTGATAGTTATGTGATATAAATGGTATGATTTAGGGTTTATATGAGTTATTATTTATAAATATTAAGGGTTATAAAATTAAGGGTTACACATGCTAGTTGTTAAGTATTATAGATATAAGGGACTAAGTCTTATGGATTATATGTAATAAGGGTTAAGGGTTATATACATTGGTATTATTAGATTCGATGTTATAGAGGTTACACAGATTAGGGACACAATGTATTCTAATGTTTAAGGGTTGAATGTTATATGTTAAGGGTTATATTAATTAGGGTTTATGTGGGTTGGGAATTAATTATCATAGGGGTTAGGTTTGCAGATATATGGGTTAGAAATTATAGGTGATATATGTTATATGGTTTATGGTGTAGGGGGGTTATAGTAGTATGGGGTTATAGTAGTATGGGGTTATAATGATTATAGGTTATGAGGGTTCTTGGATGTTAGATATTATAATAGTTAATATTTATATCAGTTATTTGTTATGGTTAGGATTGTTAAGGTTATAAATGTTAAGGGTTATATATGATAATTTATATTAAGAATGTTGAAATGATAAAGGTTAATATTAAGGTTTATAGAGTTATATGTTATAAGTTTTAGATGATATGGATGAAAATGGATACATGAGTTACGACAACATGGATTATAATGTTTATGTACTATAGGGGTTATATGGTTTATATGTTGTACTTGATATAAATTAGGGGTTATAGGGATTATGGGTTAGTAGTTGTAAGAGTTAGCAATATGGGTCATGTATTGTAAATATTGGGGGTTATATAGATTGGGGGTTATTGATTAAGAGTTAAGGTTTGGGTAATTTTTTATTATAATATTTAAATATAAATGTTACGGGATAGGTGTTATGAGGGTTGGGAGTGGTTGGGTCTATAAATATTAGTTGTTAGGTGGAAGGGACTACGTAATAAGGGTTAGGGGTTAAACAAATCGATGTTATAAATGTTTAATGTTGTAAGGATTAGAAATACTAGGGATGTTAGGGATTGACATAAAGTTTAGGATTTATATAGGTTAAGGGTTATATGGGTTGCATGTTACGTGTTATAGGGTTTAGGTGTGAAGGGTTATATGCACTAATATTTACATGGGTTAGGTTTAATTATAAAATTATAGAGGTCAATGTGAGGGTCACACCAGTTATGTAACATCTCGCTATGGTGCACTGAGAGAACTTATTCTTTGAGGACACTTGCTCGCAAGTGATCTGGATTATTATGCTATTAAAACATCTGATTTTGATTATGAGCCATTATGGGTTGATGGCATGTTCTTTTACTGCATTGACATAGACAGGTGTTATTGAATCAGTTTCACTGAGTGTGTAGGATATTGGACCTTGAGGATGCAGAGGCATCGATGGAACCCCTTGGACTCTGGATCGAGTCGGGAAGTGTACCATTGGGGTTTGATTGTTTTATTGTGACATTAATACATTTGATTAGATGCTATGATATGGATATATTCTGAGATGATTCATTGATGATGCAGGCTAACGATAGCTTATCGACTAGACTCACATCTGGAGTAAAGGGGTCACGCATGACTACAAGAGATGTTGATGGAGAGGTGTGGACAACAGCCCTGCCAAAGCTTACTAACACTCTCATCGTGGCTTGAACTATATGTTAACGTTTACCTAGTTTGACAATACCCATGATGCCATGAGGGTGGACTACGATAGTTTCTCACGATGATTCTAAGGGCCGTGCAATAAGGTGGATTCCTTATATGCCCTTAGTCTCCCATAAGTTCACTTGGAGGAGTATTGACTCCAGGGGTTTTTGATGTCCACCAAGTCAGTCAAGAGGCAAGTGGCACCCTTGGAGCATGTGGTGTGTCCTGAAGGGCACGTCGTGCAAGAAAAATAGAAAGAGGCAAGTGGCAACTTTGGAGCACACAGTGCATCGTGAAGGGCACGCCACACACGGGAAACAATTTAAGGTGAGTGGCACCCTTGTAGCACCTAGTGCATCCTGAAGGACACATCGCGTTATTGATGATAAATGAATGAAACTAGATGGCCTTAGGATGAATAATGTGTTAAGAATTTTTAAAAACAAATTTCCTAATAAAATGTTGCTCAGTACGAAAGTTTAAGGTCTAAGTCTAAATTATGCTAGTGGTAAAATTTTATCTATCTATTTTAAAAAATTAATAATAATAATAAAAACAACATAAATAATAATTATACTCTTTGTTAAATCTTGTAATAATAAGGGGGTAAGCAGTTTAAATGATTCATAAAAATCTGTTCGGGTAAAATTTAAAAAAAAGGGAAATAATTGTTTTATTATTTATGATAATTTAAAATTATTAACTTAAAAGGGAAAAAGGAAAAAGGGGGTTAATTTCTACACCTGTCAATTTGAGTCTTAGATGAAAAGGGGAAAGAGGAAAATCTAAAATATTTAGGAAACTAGGAAAAGAGGGAAACATAAGAAGAAAAGGGAAACCCAAGGAAAAAAGAAGAAAGTCAAACTTAGTAAGGTATCTACCATTAAGAACTTTCTAATTTAAAACTAAACTAGCAAATTGATAATGGGGAAAGTCAAAAAACTTGTAAGAGAATTTGGGGACACCTAGGAGCGATTCTAGGAGTGACTCTAGGTGGGTGAGGGAAATAAGAAAAATTGATTAATTAAAGAAATTAATTTTTGGAGGAATGAAGGGGATGGGTGACACTTGTACAGGGAGGAATTTTTAGGATTTAAATTTTAAAAACATAATTAAATAAGAATTTAGGAAAGTAAGGGACTTCGAAACTCTATATAATGAAGGGAGGAGAAGGATGAATGATCTCTTCTATTTGCGTAATGTTACGATGCAGAAATATATACTTGACTGACTTAGCTTGTGGGAGTTGAGATACCTAGCTTGGTGAGGAGTGGTAGCTCGGCCTTGCGAGGCGAGGTGGGAGCTAGCTGAATCTCTGGATAGTGTGTGTGTCCCCTTTGCGGCTCGAGGGGCTAAGAGGGAAGAAGAGTACCCCTAGCATTGGTTGGGAGGTACCGGTGAAGTCTTGTTGGTCAACAATTGGGAGTTTCATGGAGCACGTGGGACATCACTAAGAGCGGACGATCATGCAATGATATGCTCTCTTCATTTTTGTATGGTAGATTGTTGTAGGATTTATGCTTGGATATGCATGTTTAATGGAGTAAGTAAACTGATTGTTTAGATTGATGACTGGAATTCTTTTATAGCCTAGCTCGATGATTGATTGAATCCCATGGCCTTCGTTTCCCCACATGTCATGACCTCCTTGTGGTGCTTGATTATGACCATTGTGGTGGTTTTGCCTATCATCCCTAGCTCATCAGTTCTCGCCTGGGCAGTCGGCCAGGAGCCTAATCTACGGTCGTCTCTTCGGCATTAATAGACCTATGGATCTCAACGCCCTAATTTTCTGTGAGAGGATGATGAGCAAAGGACGAACCTATCATCCGTCTACCTCTGTTGTTGTCCTTGGATGATTGGATCCTTTCGGTTCTCTTACTGTTGTTTGCATTTTGTATTGGTATTCTGGCAATGGAAAAACAAATTGATTCATATCTTCATTTTGTATTTGTATTCTGGCAATGGAAAAACGAATTGATTCATGTATGCATCTTGTATTTGTATTTTTCCAATGGAAAAGAGAATTGATTCATGACTACCTTTTGTATTGGTATTCTAGCAATGGAAAAATTAATTGATGCATGTCTGCATTTTGTATTTGTATTCTGGCAATGGAAAAATGAATTCACTCATTTTTGCATTTTGTATTGGTATTCGGGCAATGGAAAAATTAATTGATTCATATCTGCATTTTGTATTTGTATTATGGAAATGGAAAAACAAATTGATTCATGTCTGCATTTTGTATTGGTATTCGAGAAATGGAAAAACGATATGATTCATCCCTGCATTTGGTATTGGTATCCTCAAAATAGAAAAATGTTTTTGCTTTTTAATGTTGCGAGAGATTGTCGTTTTAAATGCCTACATTTTGCTTTCAAATGATACTGAGTTTGTTGTTTTGAATGTGCACATTTTTCTTTCAAATGAGATTGAGTCTTCTATTTTAAATGCCCACATTTTACCTTTAAATGAGACCAAGATTGTTGTTTTAATTGCCCACATTTTTTGTTTCAGATGAGACCGAGTTTGTTGTTTTAAATTCACACGTTTTGATTTCAAATGAGACTGAGTTTGTTATTTTAAATGCCCACATTTTCCCTTCAAATGAGACTGAGATTTCTATTTTAATTTCCCACGTTTTTGGTTTTAGATGAGACCGAGTTTACTGTTTTAAATGGCTGAGTTTACTATTTTAAATGCCCATGTTTTTGCTTTCAAATGAGACTGAGTTTGTTGTTTTAAATGCCTATGTTTTTTCTTTCAAATGAGACTGAGTTTGTTGTTTTAAATGCCCAAATTTTTTCTTTCAAATGAGACTAACATTGTTGTTTTAAATGCCCACGTTTTTTATTTCAAATGATGGACTGAGTTGCTGTAGAAATCACCCATGAATTTAGCCTTTTAAATCTTAAATTCACTTGCCGGAATGACCACGGTTTAGGTAAATAAAAAATTGACTGTGTGCATGTTGAATTCACCCACCCTTTTTTTTTGTTATTCAATTCATAACTAACTCCCAGTAATGACCACAATATCACCTTCAAACTGTGACTACATTTTCCCTTGAGTGATGGACTGCGTTGATGTTGATTGGATACGTTTGTCTTTAATTGTTGAGTTGCTGTCGACTGGGCACGATTGGCCACCATGTGGGAACTGTGTTTTTTCTAATTTTGCCACAGCGAATTAAATGGATAATAGTTAGTTAAATGTCTTTCTATTTCTAGATTCATTACTATGTAATGGTCGCATTAATTACCTTGATTTTTGGCAGAAAATAAAATGGATAATAGTGAGTTAAATGTTAACAAACACCTTAAATGCCTTTCTATTGTTGTATTACTTGTTATGAAAATAGTCATGTAAACCACCTTGTTAGTACGCTTTTAATTGTCATGTTAATGGTCATGTAATTGCCTTGTTATTTCTATATCAATTGTTAAGTAACCACTATGTTAATTTCCTCAATAAATTGCTTCAACCCTACTAATAGTTAGTAGTTTCCTTCTAATATTATTAGACATATAGTATTGTTAGTTCGGTCAATATAGCTAGACTACATGTTGAGATTTAATTGTTCATAAGTGTTATAATGATAGAATTCTACTTTAAGATTGTAAATGTTGTTATTTAATTTAATGTCTAGTTGGGTGGAGAATTTGGATTAACATAGACTTGACCGATTAGGTTATGTTAAAGTATAAATTTGACTGATAAGTAAGGAATGGTTTGCAAATTTTAGACTCGTTGGATTAAATTTTAATTAAGGATAGAGGGCATTTATAATTATCTTTTTAGTATTGACCACTTAGATTTTCAAAATCAATTGTATTAATGTTTATTTAGTGGACGCATTATTGTCTAATTGTAACTTGATGTGCCCCGTTAGAATGGAACCCTTGATAAAATTGAATGTAATCATAGACCAGTTAGACTGGGTGATTAGTGGGGTTGGGGACGATGTTGTGTGGGCTAGTGTCACCCCTTGTCTTCATCCTCTTGTGTCTCAACAACCTTTGTGTGGGGTAGGTATAGTTTCCCAGTCAGTATCTGGTTCCTATCTCATCAAATTTTTCTTGAGTCTTGGTTCCTTTTGTTTTGCGCCAAGGTTATTGACGCATCTGTCACTCGGGGAACGACATGATTCTTGATGAGGGGATCATGGCATGCCCTGGGGGATAGCAAAGAATGAGACCATGGCCAGAGTAAGTTCTTTTGTGTGAGTGGTGACAAGCATGCAAGTTTCTCTTGGCACCAGGGCAGAACTCCTTTAGGTGTTAGGTCCATGCAGCTTGAGGTTCTAGTATTTGTTCATCTAGACTATGATGTCGGGATGGGGGTGTTGTCCCTTAGCTTGTAGGCGTGGTCATGTTTGTGTCAAAAGGGTAGTCATCCTCCTTATTTTGCGCATATTTGCTAGTTGTCTTGAGCCGGTGTGTGGTGTCATAGTAACTTGTTGCCTGGATTGCATGCTAGCGTTCATCGTCAGCAATTTGATTAAACTATTGTCATCGTCGCCTTCTTGCCTCTTAACTTCTGAAACAAAAAATGAAAACAAAAAAAAAAACTTCTTCGCTTGTTGTCGTAACGATGGGGTCGTTACAAGTTATAAGTTTCAAGGATTATGTGTGAAGGGTAAAATACATTATAAAAGTTAAGGTTGAAATGGGTTATAAATATTAAGGATGAAAAATATTATAATGTTTAATAATTATAAGGTTATGAGGTTTATGGGTTTCATGTGTTATTAGGAATTTGGGATTATAAGGATTATGGGTTAGTAGAGATACTAACTAGAGTCTACAAGCTAAGTGTTATAGAATTTGGGGTTGTGTCACACTAGTTATAAGTTTCAAGGATTATGTGTGAAGGGTAAAATACATTATAAAGTTTAAGGTTGAAATGGGTTATAAATATTCAGGATGAAAAGTATTATAATGTTTAATAATTATAAGGTTTATGGGTTTCATGTGTTATTAGGAATTTGAGATTATAAGGATTATGGGTTAGTAGAGATACTAATTAGAGTCTACAAGCTAAGTGTTATAGAATTTGGGGTTATACAGGTTAATACTTATAAGAATTAGAGTTTATATGGATGAATATTTATAAGGGTTAGATGCTTTGGATTATAAAGGTTAATTTATATATATGTAAGGTTATACGAGAGTTGAGGTTTTAGGATTCACATGTGATAAGGGTTATTTGAATTAGTTATTGTGGTCATTATTTATATGACTTATAATTTATAAGTATAAGAAGAAAATACAATGCTTAGGATGTAATGGTTATTAGGGTTAGATATACCTAATGGTTATTAGGGTTAGATATTTTAAGAAATACATGGACTACAATTATGCAATGTAGGTTTTAGGCTTTATGTATGAATAAGGAGAGGGTTTATATATATTATGTGGCAAGGGTTGTCATATATAATGGTTAAAGAAGTACGGATTAGGTATTCTAGGGTTTGTCCTTATAAGGCTTAGGGATTATCATTAATAGAGGTCAAACGTTTAAGGACTATAGAGATTATCTTCATTGGAGTTATAAGGATAGGGGATTACAGATTATAAGGTTTTTGAGATAAAGAGGTTATATAAATTAAATACTATAGGGATTATATTTGGTTATTAAATGAATTAATAATTATTAAGATTAATACTATTATAAATTATACAATATAAGACCTATTCTTCTTGAAGTTAGAGTTATAATAATTATAATGATTATATATTTAAGGATATAAATATTAGGGTTTGGGGTCATTGTGATTGTGCTTATATAGAGTTAATATGTGTTTGTTGTTATAGAAGTTATAATGTATAGGAGTAATTTAGATATTATATATATTTAGTTTTAAACGGGTTAGTATTTATTATTTTTATGGATTAAAGGTATGGGTTAGGGGTTTGGGGACTATAGGAGGTAAGTGATAGAATTTAGAGTAATTATAATGGTTAAGAGCAAATGATTATATCTTTTATGGTTATAAGGTTAAAGTTCATAACACTTATGTATTAAGAATGATGAGTTTGGTATTTGAGATTAGATATTGTAAAGATTAGAATTTAAGAGTTAAAGCAAATAAATTATATATTTATGGATTATAAATATTAAATGATAGGGGTTAAATAAATTAGATTGATAGGGTTATTAAATTTAAGGATTATAGAGATTAGGAGAGTAGTATTGGTTAAGGGTTGTATAGATAAGGTTTAGTAATTATATTAGGGTTTGGGGGTGTTTTGGTTGTGTTTATATAGACTTTATATGTATTTGGTATTATAGAAGTTACATATTATAAGAGTAATTTATATATTATAGATATTAAGTTTTAAAAGGGTTAGTATTTATTATTTTTTATGGATGAAGGGTAGGGGATATGGCTTTGGGGACTATATGAAGTAAGTATTAGAATTTATAGCTTAATAGTTAAGAATATAATGGTTATATATTTTATGGTTATAAGAGTTAAATTTTATAACACTTATGTATTAAGGATGAAGGGTTTGGTATTAGATATTAGGGATTATAGAGATTAGAATTTAAGAGTTAAAGAAAATAAATTATATATTTATGGATAGTAAGGATTAAATGATAGGGGTTAAATGAATTAAGTTGATAGGGTTATTAATTAAAATAATATAGAGATGAGGGGAGTAGTGTTGGTTAAGGGTTATATATATAATTTTTAGTAATGATAGGGTTTATATGATTTAGGATTTAATATTGATATTTTTTACAAGGTTTGAGGATTATAAAATTTGGAGTTTAGAAATGTTGTAGAGATTAGGTATTTTAATAAGTCAGTGCACTATTTTGAGGAAGATAATAGGATATGAACTTATGCTTTAAGAATTAAGGTAGAGTATACTATGTTTTAGGTAGTTTGTGTAGAGAGAAAGTAAAGGGGCTTCATCAAAAAAATTCAAAAACAAGTTAGACCACCCAACTTGGGGTGTACTTGGAGGGTTTCTTTCGGAGATATCTCCCTCCACCTATTACTAGAACAAAGGCCCATACAGAGTTAGGAGATTGTTTATTACTCAATCTTATATTCAAATATACAGGCTCCCTCGGATGAATAAGGGTTATGGACAATATAGGTTCCATGGGATAAATAGGGATTATGCCCAATACGAGAAGAATACAATTGGAATGTTGTGTTCCTTGATAGGAGTAACTCATGTAATTTATAAAATGCTCTGCAAATAAAATATAAAAGACCAAAATAAATGTAAATACAATTATCTATGTATCACACACACAACAAGCATAACAATCACCACTATTAATTTCTATATAATTTATTTTGCATAAATATTTCAAATGAACAATTAGAAAAGTAATAACCTATAAAAACATTTTATACAATAATCATTTAAAGAAAAACAATAACCTTAACAATATGTATACAATATTTAGAAACAAACAATATTAGTCTTGTAGTATACTGAAATTTTCAATCATAACATTTTAAGTTTATCATAAAATTTGATAAACCTTAACAAAAAGATCACCTTAATTTTGAAGTCACAAAAATTAAAAATATATTTTTAATGATGAAATTCTTAAAACCTACATATCACATACAAAATAACCCTTACATTCTAGTTTAACAAAACATCAACCAATATACTATGCAATATAAAAGTAATTATTCTTTAAATTAATTTATATTAAAAGAATATAGTAGGAAATGTAAACTTTTATTTTTTATATCAACTTATATTTAAAAATAAAAAAACAAAACCGATTTTTTTTTAAAAAAAACAAGAATTGAAAAAAAATTAAAATATTTTTTTAAGAAAACAAAAGTAATTATTTTTTCTAAAACTATTTATTTCACTAAAAATTTCATAAAATATATGAATCCTAATAAATCCCTACCATGCTTAAAATTTCACCTTTGAAAATATTTCTAAAAAGTTTCCTAAAATTCAGAAAAGAATAAAAATTACTCATTATCCATACATTCATATTGAAATAAAAATTCAAATTATATTTCGAAACAAATGTATAAAAATACTCTTATAGTATTGTTTAATAAATTTCATAGAATTTTATTTTCAAATTCCATAGAATTTAGTTTTCTTATTTAAAAAGTTTGAAATAGTAAATGATTTATAGAAAATATAACTAATTCTCATGCTCCAATATGTGATATTTGTAGAATTCTTCTTTTCAAAAAATACATAAACATTGATAATATAACCTCTGTTTCAAATAACCTTAACAATATGTATATAATATTTAAAAATGAAAAAAACATAAAGTAACCAATTTTTCAATTATAATTACTATCATAACATTTTATAAAATTAAAGAAAAGACCCATTTTAAAAGGTACAAAATTTCAAAATATATAGATAAATTTAAAATATATTGATAATGATTTTTTTAACCTACTTATATACTATGTACAAAATAGATTTTAACTATTTTTATAGTGTAACAAAATATTAACCAACTTATATACTATGTACAAAATAAATTTTAACTATTTTTATAGTGTAACAAAATATCAACCAACTTATTTTAGGATATAGAAATAATTACTCTTTATATCAAAATATATTTTAAAAAAAAAAAATTATAATAAAAAATAAACTAAATGGGAATCTCACTGATATGGTGGGGCGAACCCAGCACTGATCATCGGGATCTAATTGGAAATGGGAATCCCTGAGATATGAGGACGAAGTTGATAATGAAAGTCATGGCTTGAATCTAGGAGAGGACAAAGTTGATACAGAAAGGAGAGATAGCCTCTTATATATTGTCTAAGTGACCAGAATTTGAATCAGGCCATAGATCTTTGATTGGTTATGATTTGATTTCAAAAACCTAATTAGTTAAAATTTTGCATTTTTTTTTTAAATTAAAGTTGTCTTTGCATTTTTTTTTAAGTTAATTAATAACTGATTGATTCTATATGAGATAAGATTCCAATACACAACTATTAATGACTGTTCACCACAAGAAACACCAAATTGAATAGATAGACTATTCTTTGAGAAACAACCAATCCCGAGTTACACATTTACACTAAAATATTGAGATGGAAAAATATTGAGATGGCAGAATGATAGATTTGCTAAGAATTCAAATCAGGTTTTAATCAAAATCTGAATTTATTAAGGATTCAAATCATGTTCTAAGATTTGTTAAATGAGTCACAAATCTACACAAAAATATTGAGATCTAAGATTTGTTAAATGAGTCACAGATCTACACAAAAATATTGAGATCGCATAATAATAGAATATAGAAATAACAGATTTACACAAAATATTGAGATGAGGTAAAATAAGATTCCTCTACAACTGTAATCATGGATAATAATTATTTTTGACAAAGAAACACGGACGGAATTGAATGTAGGGAACTGCCTTTGAGGGTTTGCGAAGGCACTATTAATCTATTAGTTGCACCACACCAATTAATCTATTAGTTGCACCACACCACGTAAATACTTGATTGAAGACTATACATCCCGTGAATGCATGTGCTCAATCGAGCGAGCATTTTTTATTATTTTCAAAGTTGATTCCTAAATTTTGAAAATAAAATATGGATAATAAAATATGGATACATGTGACGGTGGCGTTTCAATGTTGTTGCTTAATTGTACTAGGGAGTTTTCTAAGGAAAACAAGATTAGTACAAAACAATAATCAGATAACCATGTGGTTCTGTAGACCGTGGAAGTAAATAAAATTAAGTATTGAGTTAATAAATTTCAATTTCGTCATTTATATAAAATATTGTAACCATGTGGTTCTGTACACCGTGGAAGTAAATCAAATTATTATATTAAGTATTGAGTTAATAAATTTTAATTTCATCATTTATATAAAATATTGTATTAACTAGTATTTTATTTTTATTAATTTTTTTAGTAAATTAATGAATTATAGATTAATTTGGTTATTAGTAAGAATGTATAAAATATTGTATTAATTAGTATTTTATTTTTATTAGTTTTTTAGGAAATTAATGAATTATAGATTAATTTGGTTATTAGTAAGAATGTCAAAATACTTATGAAGAGGTAAAAAGGTTAGAATAACAAAATAACGTTGTCAAAAAAATATGGAAAATCTTTTCAAATTTGCATAAGGTTATTTTGTTTCAGAGTATATGATTTAGGGGTGGATTAAGTTAATAGGAAATAACTCTAATGACAGTGTTGTATACATTTATAGGTAAAGTTCAAATTTAAGGGAATTTAATTGGTTTTGTTTTTTTCCTGCTCATTTCTTAATTAATCTCAATGTCATCAGATGTAGATGTATCTGTGCATTGCTATGAACATATATCATATAAATAGTTGTTAATATTATAATACTTCTCATTGCATTTTAGACATTTTTTGACAACAATTTTCAAGATATTTAAGGAAATATACAAAGGATATTACTGATATCAGTAATGACATGCATTGTTAATAGAGAGGATGTGATAAGGAGCACTCTATTCATGTAACAATTTTTTGGGAAATTTAGTAACTGTGAAATTTAATAGAAATTTAGAAAATTAGTAACAATTAGGATCCATTCTTTTAGTATTCAAATCTGTTTACAATGGGAAAAGTCTCCTAAAGACAAGATTATAACACAATTTGTTTTTAGGTTACCTCTAAGAATCTAACCATAATCGACCTCATTTTTTTTATAGTAAAAGGAAAATCTCTTTACTAAGAGTTTAATTTATTCTTCCATGTCATAATGCCAAAAAATTTCAAAATAAAAAAAAAAAATATTAAAATATTTATCCAAATCTAACACCAAAAATACAAAGAATGGAATTAATTAATGTATTCCTATACATGTTTTCTTTTCTAATTTATTATGTATTGAGTTAATAATCTCATGAAGCCACATTTTATTCGTATCACTCCTCTTTTAGATTAATGAATCAAAAGTGTTGATCTAGTTATTAGTAGGAATTCCAAAATAATTATGAATATGTAAAAGGGTAGAAATGAAAAAATAACTATGTAAAAGAAAAAGTCCCAGTTGAAAATTTCTCCTAAATATTATAAGATTTTTTTTTGAAAGTAAGTCTTGCTTATTGATTTTAGATAAACAAATATTGACAAAGTTGTTGGTAAATATGGTATGATGATCATGCTAAAGTGTGACAAGATAATTATGAAAAAAAGTAAATGCTTTCCATAATTTTTTAGTAAAAGGTGGTTATATAT
>ML782860.1:651377-665035 GCA_009831015.1 Picea engelmannii | reverse complement strand
ATAAACCCCTCCTCATTGAATGGATGAACATGTATCATAATGAAGAGAGGGGTAAAAATAGTATAAAACCAAGAAATTGAACCCAAGTTTATGTTTCTATAGTGGCATATCCCTATGGTGGGATGTTAGTTCACTTGTTTACTTATTTTTGGTAATTTTTGTGATTTTGGGGCTTATAAGAGTTTTTTCATGTCTATGTAGTTGTGGTAGAAATAAAATGAGGTACTAAAACTTCCACTAAAAAATGGATACATGTGATATCTAGTAAAAATAGGGGTAATTTTCATTGGATAGATGTATTGTAAGGGGGATTGAATAAAACGGCTTTGGGAGTTATTTTTCAATATCTAATGAAATTGGGGGTATTTTTAATACCCAATGAACAAACGTTCTATGCCATATATTCATTGAGTGAATCCCCTATGCTAAAAACCTCATAGTGGAATTGATATCCCTAATACATGCCTAATTAGATGCAAAAGATACCCTAAATAAGTTTTGTATTATGGTTAGATGTATTTATCATAAAAGTTGAGCCATCAAAGCTTCCTTCGCATCATAATTCATAGGTTTCGTCCCTTGACCATGTTCAAATACCTAAGACACATTCTTTATTCTCAAAATATCCTCATGAAACTCATATCCTCACTTAAATGCCAAAAATCTCATAGAGATATAGTGTGTGGTAATTAGAGTCTTGATTCATGGCCCTTGATCCCTAGAATATTTCTTTCCCAACTCTCTTTCTTTCCCAACTCTTCAGAGACAAGCATCCTGATAAGTCCAACATGGAAAAGGATGGAGTCCACATCCTTGGATTTGGCTTGCACCTTATCTACCATGTTACCTACACTTTTCAGCAGGTAATATGGAATATTCATCTGAACCTTACCAGTAAAATGAAACAATGACCTTCTGTGGTAATGGTACAAAGTGTTAAATCTCCCTTCACAACTAAAATATCTCTTTATGATTTTCAACATTCTGTGAAACTGGTCAATCAATTGATTCCTTAACACATTCTTAAATAAGGCATTGGCTTGGTATTCAAGCTTGAAAATATCTTTAATGAAAGGTGAGCTCAATACCATGGCCTTAAACCAATTTTCCCCTGAAATGGGAATCCCTGTTGCAGCTAAGATGGAGGCTTCAGTCACCTCAAATTCCAAATATCCAACTCTGTTTTTCTTGCCATCAAAATTTAGTGAAAATTGTTTTGATACTTCCGAGTGGCCTCTCTGCATGTTCTGGCAGAAAGAGAAGCATCCTTCTCTTCGAAACATTTCCCTTACCATGGGTTCTGTGTCAAAAAGGTGCATGTCCACATGTTATGTTCTAACTATCTTGCCATCTTTGTGTGCTTTCCTCAACTGAGGGGTCTCCATGGCTCAAAAAGAGGTTTCTTAAGAGGCTGTAAGGGATGCTATTGACCAAAAAAATTCAATTTAAGTCTCAAGAGCACAATGAACTTGGCTATGAGAAATGGACTTTCAGGTTCATACAGGTTTTCAGAGTCTAGACTATGAGGATGTAATTCCGAACTGAATCTTCGTATAGGATGAAAATAAGCAAAGGATATTCAGAGAGGTTTGAGCAATGCCTCTGCATAGTGCAACACATACACAGAGGATGGGATATTTCAGGCCTATGAATTTTAGAGGATATGACTAAACACAATAATCAGACTATGGATATGAGCGAAGATGTTTACAGGAATGTAAATATGGATCCCATACTACCCTGCAAGCTTAGAAAACCAAAACTCGAGCACAAATCTCCTATGAAAATTAATATGCGAAGGAGGTTTTACAGGATACCTATGAAGTCGACAACTTTTGAGCTCCTCAGTGCGAACTTAGGATGAGATTGAGGAAACTTCAGCCCTGAAATCTCTCACAACATCGGATTTAGTGGGCATGCCATCGTCTGATCTAAACTGGCAAACTTATGTAGTGCATCACTATTGAACTTTCAAATTTAGAAATTTTTACCAAGGATCATAAATGAAATATCTTTTGAAAACATTTCAACTGACTTCAGACATTGAAAACAAGGGTTAAGGTATCATTCATGGCAATCATGACTTGGAGTGGGTGCATGATAATTGTGACAGGCTCTATGGAAATGCCTGCTGAGTGGGAAGTGTTCTCCAAATAAAAAATGAATGGACAGGTGAGTTGTGATGATGAGGTATGCATGTGAGGTCATGAGTGATGAGAGAGGTGTGTCACATGATGTTGGTCATGGGAGGTATCAACCTAGGGATTAATCACGAGAGGGGACATAAAGAATAGACCATGAGCTCATAAGGGTTTAAGGACAAAAAATTAAATTGGGGGTCAACACATGAGCTATGACTCAAAGGTTTATTCATCCTAAGGGGTCCTATCATAAATAGCATTTAAAGGATGAGAAATTTATTTTAAAGAAAAAATAAGAATCTAAGTGTTTTTTTTTTTTTTTCTTTTTAAACAAAAACAAACTCAGAGACCCAAGGTGAGTTAATGTGATAACATTGGCTCCACAGGGGATGGAATGTCCCCTATGGGCTTCCAAGAATGAGTAGATTCAGTGCCTTATCCTATGGCTACGGGGTCGGCTATTGGAACACAAAAATAAAAGAGAATGATATTTACAATGATGTAAAGAGCCACTCTCGGCTCAAGAAAAGTACTTATTCAGGAAATGTCCATTTATAGGGCCACCAAAAACCTCTTCATTCTCAATATTATCCAACTTGAAAGTGTTATTAGGGAATACCTCAGAGATTTTGAAAGGACCAATCCATAAATATTTGAATTTACCATGCTTCCCTTTATCCTGCCTCGGTGCATCCCACCTGAGCACCAGATCGCCCAATTGGAAATCCTCTTTTTTCATGTTCTTGTCGAATGCCTGCTTGATCTTCAGTTGATGATCATATGCCTTATGTACCAGTTTCTCTTGGGTTTGCTGCACTTCAACTAGTTGTTGAATCCTCCTGATCATATCATCCGGCTCCCCTTGATAATCTTGGAGGAATTTTTCCACAGGAAAGGTGAGTTGAAAGGGAAAAACGGCATGAACTCCATATACCAACTGGAAAGGAGAAAGTCCCAAGGCCCTCTTTGTTGTCATTCTGTCAACCCACAAAGAAAACTTTAGTTTTGAATCGCATGCCTTTTTGTGATCCTCCAACAACTTCTTAACAATCTTTATAAGTCTTTTGTTTGAGGATTATGCAAGCCCATTTCCATGTGGGTAATAGGGGGTTGAATAAATCAATGTGATCACATATTGTTCACAAAACTGAATCAATGGCTCAGCCTTGAAGGATGCAACATTATCAGTGACAATTCTAATTAGACAACCAAACCTTGTTATAATGTCTTCAAGGAATCCAATGATCACCTTGTGAGAAGCATTCCTGGTAGGGATAGCCTCTATCCACTTAGTGAAGTAATCTGTGGCAGTCAAGATCCATCAATGTTGTCCACTGGAAGCAAGATGAATTTACCTGATAAAATCTAAGCCCCATTGTTGAAAAGGTCCTAAAATTTATATGGGATTTAATGGAAAAGACTTAAGTTGTTGCTTTCTAGAAAAAAATTTACATTTAACACATGCTCTGATTTTAGCACAAACATCTATAAACAGACTAGGCCAAAAATACCCAGCCCTGAGAATCTTGTAGGCAATAGTCCTCCAAAAATAATTCCCCCAACACAAATTGTGATGAAAATAAAACATAATCCTTTGGGCCTCTTGCGGGTCTAGGCATCTCAATAGCACTCCCAATGGATCCTCCCAATACAAAATTTGATCAACCAAGCAATACTTTATCGATTTGAGTTTTAATGATCTCCCCTTGTTCTTTTCCATATCACTTGGAGGTTGGATATTCTACAAGAAAAATATAATGTCCTTGTACCAACTGCAATTTTCCAATGCAGGGCTTGCTTGAGAACCTCTATTGTTTAATTTAGTCTGCTTCTTTTCTGAACATAAGCCAATGAAATTTACTCCCAACACTAAGCAATTTGATTCATCCAACAACTTGGATAAACCCTAGCACTTGACCGATTTGGTAGGCCTGAATTCTAAATCAAATTCAAGGATCTTAGCAATCCATTTGTTGCATTTTTCGTCAATATTAGGCTGAATAAGAATTTCTTTTACAACAACTGATGGAACATAAGAAATAACTCTTGAATGCAACACATAAAATCTAAAGGACTTAAGAGTTTCAACCAATGCATAGGATTTTTATCCATAATGTCATATTTTAATTATGCATCCCTCAAAGCCCGACTGAAAAAAGCAATGGGTTTCTCTAAGACTTCAGAGTTCTTCTGTAACAAAATTGTTGCTACTGTATCAAAAGAGGCAAAAGAAAAAATAAAAAAGTCCTTGGAGTAATCTGGGATGACTAGGACCGGGGCTTCTGCCAAAGCTTTATTTATTTGATCAAAAGAACTACGAACCTCAACATTCCACTTGATTTCATTATCTTTCCTCAACATGGTTGTGATATACTTGAGCAACTCAACAAAATTCGACACAAACCTTCTTAAGAAATTAACCTTTCCTAGAAAAGATTGAACTTCCTTTTTAGATCTAGGTAGTGTTAAGGTTAGTATGGCTTCAACCCTACTGTAATCAATCCTGACTCCTTCAACTGACACGATATGCCCCAATAATTTTCCTTCTTTCATGGTGAACAATGACTTTTTCAGATTCAAAGAGAGGCCAATTTTTTTGCATTTTAAGAATACCTTTCTTAAATGATCATAGTGCTCTTCATCAGATTGAGAGAACACAGTTATGTCATCTAATTAGATAAAAAAAAACTTATCCTTCTCCCCAATAAATTCTATTTCCATAGCTCACTGAAAGGTCGTCCCCACGTTCATCAAACCAAAGGGCATCTTGGCGTACATGAATGTACCCAAAGAAGTGGTAAAAGTTTTCTTCTCTCTATCCTCTAGCAAAACAAAATTCTGGTTGTAGCCAGAAAAACCATCAACCATAGACATTCGGGCCACACCTGTCACCCTCTGTAATATATGCTCCATCTTAGGAAAAGGTAATTATCCTTTTTAGAATTCTTGTTCAAATTCCAGAAATTGACAGAGAGTCTTATTTCTCCATTCTTTTTCCTCACGAGGACCAAATTAGCTAGCCATTTGGAATATCTCAAAGGAATAATATTTTTTTCATTTAAAATCTTTTTTACCTCCTTCTCCATGACAGGCAGTAACATAGGATTGATTTGCCTCAAATTTTTCCTGAAGTACTTAGTCTCTTCTTTTAATGGAATCTTTTGCTCTATAATGTTTGTGTCATAATTTCGTATATCTTTGTAAGTCCATGAGAATAAATCAACAAACTCCTTCAACAATTTGACATATTCAACCCTCTGCTCTATTCATAGGTTTCTTGACAACTTGACATATTTTGGATCCTTCTCTGTTCCCAAATTGCACTCAGTTATATCATCATCATTAGTAGACACTTTCCCTTTTACTGCCACATCATTTTTATCAAATAATTTTTCCAAAGGAACTAGTCCTTTTGGAATATGGTTGCTAGGTAGCTGCATGATATGATGATTAGCAATTATGTTAAGGAAAACAACAACATATGGAGTAATTTCAAAATCAAGATCCTAATCAATGTGTAATGCAACAAATTCATCAAAAGACTCAAGAATTTTTTTGAGTTCTAAATCATCTTCAAACACCTTCCAATATTTGACATTGTCTGGTATAGAAGGCCTGCATTTGACTTCTACATCATACTTGAGTTTTGGCGGTATGGGTATCCTAAAATGGCTTGCTGATACAGCCAAAGAATCAGCCACAAAGTTCTCTTCTCGTGGAATAAAAGAGATGTCATACTCAGAGAAAAAAAACTCCACTAGGTCCCATACTTCATTTCTATAAGATCTAAGCCTAGGGTGCTTAGTTTGGAAAAGATTTTTGGTCTGATGGACTATCAATTAAGCATCTCCAAATACTGACAATTTTTTAATCCCCATATCCTTTACATCTCTCAAGCCCAAAACAAGAGCTTCATGCTCTGACACATTGTTGGTAGTTTCAAATTATAGTTTGTATGAAAAATATATGGTTTCTTGAGTTGGTGATAAAAAGACCACTCCAACACCGACACCTTCCTTAGAAGAGGCTCCATCAAAGAACATATTCCAAACAGAATTGGTTAGAGGAGGTTCTTTATACAAGGTAGCAGACTTTTTTCTTATTTCAAGAGGAGTTTCAGGAGCATTGGTGAGCTGCAAAATGTTGGACCCCAAATTGGTATCAAGAGAAAAAACAGGATGATTAGCAGGGTTTGCTTCATCACTAATAATGTAAGCCAGCTGGGCTTCTTTGTAAAGTCTTCTATGCTCCCCACCAAACACTGGGATAGTTTCATATGAGAGATCCATCTGCAAGGTTCCTCCAAATATTTGTATGCAAGACATTGACAAGAGCATTCCAAACTTGGGAGGAACATCAACCACCACAACATCCATAAGTATACTTTTCATGGGCAGATAAAATAGAGTCACAACCATATCCTTAATGACCCCCAAACATTTTTCTTTCCTAGAGTTGAAAGAATATAAGTCATGATAGGTTTTGGTGATTTCTAGTCCAAATTCATCCATAACAGATTTTGGCATAAGATTATGGGAGGCCCCTGAATCGAAAAGATAGTTATGTAGCACCTTGTCATGAATATTGAAAGAAGTATAGAAGGGAGGGGATGAGTCATATCTATCTTCTATCAAAGGGCCTAAAATCACAACTAGTTTTTCATCTTGCAGAGTTATTGAATCAAATGGAATTAGGAGAGGCATCGGGTTGTAAAATTTTGGTCAGATATATTTTTAAACTCTTCATTTTTTATCAATTCCAAAAATGGTACAGGGATCTTAATTTTCTGGATCTCATTCTCAAAACTAAAGGAGGGGGAAGGCTTAAGAATCTCTTTGGTTTCAAGAGGAGGATTTCTGATCAGAAGTTGTGGGTTTTGAGAATCTTTTTCCTTGCTTTTTACTGTCAGAGTCTTGGAAGAATTTTATTTCTAAACAGGTTGATTAGGGGAAGCACTTTTTTCTTCATTCTTCTTAGATATCAAATTATATCTACTAACATTTTCCTTCGTTTGTTCTCCCTTGCTTAACTCATTGATCTAAATATCCATTAAATATTTCTCATAAGAGGATTGAGTCAAGTGTGGGGATGGGGATGAATCACCTAAACAATGAATCTCAGGATCAACCTCTACCTTCTCTTCTTCTTCATCAGCAACGAGATTACTTTGAAAAGGAGCTTGAATCCTTTGATCATCTCTCTCTCTATTTATGGGATCTCTAGGAAGGATTTGGAGAGCATTGTTCGGTCTTAGGAAATTACCTCTATTTTCAGTGTTATGAGCATTTCTATATGGTTGTCTTCCTTCTAGTTTTAACTTCTCAATCTCAGTAGAAAGGGACTTTAGTAATTTGGTCAACTCATCTACCTGTGAATGAACAACAAGAGAGTTAGAAGTGGAAGATTCAACTCTGTTTTTCCTCCTATCTCTATCATATTTTCCGCTGAGCTTATTTGAAGAAATTATGTTGGATTCTACCTCTAAGGTAGCATCTTGCATATGAACTAAGGAAGATGACCTTCTCTCTCTCAATAGAAGGCAGAAATCGGAGTCAAAAGAACTGGCATAAGTGATTTTTTCCATGGCTTTGGTGGGTTTTATCTCATCAGGTATTTTCTTGTACATTTTGTTAAACCTTTTAGAAAAGTCAGAGATGGACTCTCCTTATTTCCTTTTCAAACATCCAAATTCAGTGATATAATATCGAAAATCCTTTTTGTCACCTCAGTGCCTCAAGAAGGCTTCATCCAATGCCTCAATACCCGTAATGGATCCAGGGGCCAGACACCTAAACCACTTCCTAGCTTCACCAAAAAGGCTTTGGATGAAAACTCTCATCCAAACATCTTCGTTTTCAATATTTTGGTTATCTGCATAGCTATAGAAAGCATCAAGATGTTCCTCAACTGTTATATCTTCTTCTCTTGTAAACTTGGGCATGTATTTCAAATAATATCCAGCGGGAAAAGAATTCATCAGCTGAGGCAAGACTGGAGGGGCATATCTTGCAGCCACTATGGAATCCATCCTATTTGCAGGGAGGTTAACAACTGCCATTGGATTTTGGATTCTAGGTGAACAAGCAGGAGAAAGAGATATGGTTGTGTGTAGATTAGGGGAAAGAGAAAAGGACAAAGGGGAGATTTTAGTCTTCACAACAACAGATGGAGTCTTGGAAGAGGATGGTAAGCTCTGAGAAGGAGATGAAGCTCCTACTTCTTCAGCAGCTAAAATTTTAACAGAGAGAGGTGTAGCAAAACCTAATGTAGGGAAATATTCAAAACTATCAAGACTAAAACACTTCTCAATATCAGGGGAGGAGAATATATCAATGTTTTCTTATTTCAATTCAGTTTCAAAGGTAGATTATTCAATAGGAAACTCTTCAAAATATATATTTTTAGATACTTTAGCAGAAGATAAAGGAAGCTTACTTGATAAAACAGTTGGAGTATTAAGAGTGGAATCAAGCAAATAACTAGAAGCACTTGTAGTAGTAGAAGAAAAAAAAAATTTAGAATCTTTTCCGTTCTTGATTATCTTCTTTGGGTCAGCCACAGGTGAAACGAAAGGTAACTGTGGATTTGATCTCGTATGTCTTCCTTGAGGCACTAGAGATGAATCAATGGAGTGGCTAGGTGTAAGATGCAATCTTCAAAATACTAAGTCCCAATGCACCTTGAGATCTAGTAAGCATTGTTGTTCTATCCTAGGAAAAAGTATTCAAATCATTCCCCGACAACGACACCAAAAATGTTAGCACTAGGAGTCACTTTCTTATTGAAAGGAAAGTAATTCCATTACCCATTAGATGATATGTGAAAGTATTAGTGTTTTTTGAAAGGTCAAATGGAAAAAAATTGGAATGATAATATCCTCATTCAGAAACAGTGATAACATGTAACAACAAATAAGGTCTTGGCTAGTTTCAACCAGTAGTTAGGGAGTAAATATGGATAGAAGGAAGACTTGAATGAGAAGAATGTAAGAGATACTACAAACATTAGGTCCACAAAATCCCCAGGGAAGAAATTTTCTAAAAAAAATATCTTCTTGAAATTAGAAACTAAGGAGCTAAATAAGCACCATGACAATAAAATGATCAAACATCCATCACATCATTACCACAGTCATCCATATGAAGCATTCAAATATCAACATTTAGCATTAGAAGCAAATAGTCTGAAATAAGAGATGATTTCTATTAGTAAAAAATTCTTAAGTCCAGTACATAATAGATCACAACCACTTTATCAAAATATTATAGTTTCTTGGGAGCCTTCCTCTACCATCCGAACCCATTAAATAAATTCACCTATCTATTTATAAAAAGAAAGGGAGGAAACAACTAGAGGTATGAGATGGCCTCTTTTCCTTAAAAATCTTAGAACATTTATTTATTCTAACAACTAAGATAACAACCTATGTTGTAGAACAGGCAAGTGTTGGTGACTTAACCCAATCATGCTTCTAACTTCTTTGATCCTCTTTTGCTTCTCAACCCTTATTTTTCCATGTGTACCTTTGGATATTGTAGTTTTCCTCTACACGCCAAGTGCTACTTCTATCATTTAATCCATTATTAACTTATCCAAAATTGTTGGCTTAGTCTTGGCTACTCCCTTGGGTAGCAATTTTGTGTAGCGCCCCCTAGAATGGAAAAAGGAGAGAAGGTAGAGCCCACATGTTACATGTATGCAGCTACATTTGTCCTATGTTGCAAAATTGAGTAGCGTCTGTGTGTAAACCTGCTCTCTATAAGATATTACGCGACGCCTATGGGTAGCGCCTGTGTAACAATTCTGCATTCTGTAAAATATTATGCAGCGACACATACGCTGTGTCTGCATAAGGGTTTGGGTAGCTAAGACAAAATGCAACGTATTTGAATCCTGAATGTGTGTAGAGTTGTTTGTGTCCTTCCATGATGACAAATCAATTTACTTAGGTGCTTTTACCACTAAGTGAAACTAGTATTTGGCAGAAATTCCAAAATTCATATAGCTAAACACCTAGAAGCTTGTATAGGTGGAAAAACTTAATATGTGCATATCATTTAACCTTCCCAAGAAGGAACAAATTTAAAAAATGGGGTTTACCACTACCAACTACTTTGTCATTTTAACACTTAGCCTCACACACTTCCTGGTGGAAAGAGTGTCTTCAACTAAAACAATAGACTTCTTATTCTTAGCACTGGTAGGCTTCTTCAGTATAGTTGTGCTCTCCTTAGCTATTGTTTTGTCATCTTCAATGGCAGGCTTAACCAACACCTATAAATTATTTTTGGTTAATTCATATTGGAAATGCTTTAGTTATGCCTTTAGCTTCCTGTTCTAAGCTTGGAAACCCCTGTTTTTGTTGGCAATTTCAGTTAACAGAAAGAAAATTAGCGTATACTTGTCATTGATGGCAAGTACAGTTGTGTTTGCAGTGATGACAATAGCAATGAATAGCAGCGCAGCAATAATCAGGAGGAGAAGAGTCAGTGACCATAGGATCTCATTCAAATTTCCCGAAAGAACAAGGGTCGTCAGATATGTAGAAGTTGCGAGAGAGATAACCCATCGGAGAATCGGGGATCGGGACTTTGAAATGTCCTGTTCACTCGACAACGAAAACCCTAAAATCGCGATATGCGATTTCGCGATCTGATCATATCCATTAAAGCAAGCTTGAGATATGGACCGTTGATTTTTCTCATCGGAGAATCGGGGATCGGAGTTTCACGAGTCTCATGAACAATGACAATGAAAACCCCGAAATCGCGATATGCGATTTCGCGATCTGATCGCAGCCGTTAAAGCCAAGGTGAAATACCGAAGGGATATGAACCGTCTATTCGTGTGGACGCGTGGCAGTCTAGAGGCTCCATCGAAGATTCAGCGATTGGGACTTTGAAATGTCCAGTTCACTCGACAACGAAAACCCCGAAATCGCGATATGCGATTTCGTGATTTGATCGCAGTCGTTAAATCAAGAAGAGATCGGGACCATCCACGTATAGACAGGAGGCTTCATCGGAGTTTCGGGGATCGACGTTTTAACATGCACAGAATACAATGCCACGAAAATCCCAATTTTGCGATATGCGAAATCCCGACTGAATATGCACCGTCAGATCAACATGAGATCTAGACCGTTGATCCAACTCACGATGGTAGACCACGTCACCCACAAACACGTGGCACAACCAGGGAATGACAGGTGTCAGACAGATCTAACACTTCAGGAACATACAATTCACGAATCAGAGTGACACGTGGCAAGATCTAACACGTGCCAAACCACGTGTGACGTCAGCAGAGACATCGACGATCGGGACTTTGATATGTCAAGAACACACTGCAACAGAAACTCCGAAATCGCGATATGCGATTTTGTGATGTAATCACAGCCGTTGGATAAGAATGAGATCTGGACCGTTGATCTCCGTCATCAGATAATCGGGGATCGAGAATTCTATAGACATGTGTATGACGACATCTAAATCACTGAAACCCCGATGAGAGGTTTGACCGAGGTCATGTGTTGACGGTCTTATGGGCCAAGGGATATAGCCAGCAGGGCTAGCGCGTGGAAAGGGGCGCATTGGTAATCGGGGATTGGAGAAGTGAGAAACTCTCGACTTCAGGAAGTGCGAAACCCCGAAACCCCGACGAGAGGTATGGTGACAGTCACATGATAACTGGTCACATGGACCAGGGCTCAGCCAGGAGGGTTGAAGCACATCGCGAATCGGGAAATCGCGACTCCCATGGACATAAACATTATGTCATCAAAAGTGTTGAAATCGCGATATATGAAATCCCGATTTGATCTGAACCGTTGGATCAAGTAGTGATCGAAGGGTTGTTGTTCTTACTCACACGTTAACGCTTTAGTTATGCATCAGTTAAGAAAAACGGACTGATGATGACAAAGGGGTTGGCAGTTCAGTTGCCAAGACATATGTCCCTGTATTACCGATTGGAAAGGGAAGTGGAATCGTCAAGGTAGCTTGTATAAAAGAAAATGAGCGAGACTGAACCGGGTTGATGGTTCTGAATGAAAAATGAGTGAACAGTAAGAAAAAGAAGATGAGCAGAGGAATAGCAAGAAGTGAAGGAACTATGCAGAGCGAGAATAGAAGAAGAGCAACATGATAGACAGAACAGAAGCAGAGAAGAATGACAGAAAATATGATACAGAGAAGACCTGTTGAATAAGAGAAGAGTAGCAGAACAGTGAACAGAAGACCAGAATTATAGAACAAAGAAAGACTGGTAAGAAGATTTATCTGTAAAAGTTGAATGTGTATTTAACCATTATTATTTAAGGGTGGTTGGGAGGTGCTCGGGAGGACTGTTGTCCTCAGAGGTTCAAGTGGGAGCTTGAACACAGGAAGTTGTAGCTTCCATCTGGTTGTGGCCAGAGAAACTAGGGTGGCAGGGTGGTGCTAGGGAGAACAAGTGTTCTCTGTTATGCAGGTTGGAGCCTGTGTAACTAGAAGTTGGTGCTTCCATCCAGTTGGTGTTGGAACATTTCAGGAAGTTGGTGCTTCCATCCAGTTGGTGTTGGAATACTCAGGGAGTTGGTGCTTCCTTCTAGTGGGTGCTAGAGAAACCAGAGAGTTGGAGCTCTCAAATAAGTTGTATCTTGTAAGGCAGAGGTAGCAGCCTCACATTGAGTTGGTGCTCAATTGTAAATGCTGTACAGAACTGCAAAAGACTGCCTATCATTTCGAAGAAGAAGAGGTTTTCTCCCTTTATGGGTTTCCTCGTGAAAATCTCTCTGTGTGTACTTCATGTGTGACTGATGGTTTTTACTTTTACTGCTCATATGTTGTACATTGTTGATAACCACATGAAGAAAGATTAATAATGTTTAAAAGGTATAAAATTGTTTAAGCTCACATACAACTGATTCACCCCCCCCCTCCCAGTTGTTTTAGTATTTCCAACAATTGGTATCAGAGCGGGTTCCTTTTATTTAAAGGTAGATCTGTAAGATTAACCATGACGAGTCATGAAGGGACTTCAGCTTCTAAGCCTCCTCTGTTTGATGGAACAAATTTTGCCTTCTGGAAGATTAGAATGAGAACATATTTAATGGCCTTGGGTGCCGATGTTTGGGATGTAGTAGAGATTGGAGATACAAAGCCTGTTGTGCTAGCCACCAAGGATGCTAAGTTAGAATTTAGTTTTAATGCTAAGGTAATGAATGCTATCTTGAATGGACTTGCTGAAGCTAAGTTTGTAAAGGTGATGCATCTTAATACTGCCATAGAAATGTGGGATAAACTTATTAACAGTTATGAAGGAAATGAGAAAGTAAAAGGTGCCAAACTTCAAACATACAGATTGAAATTTGAAAAACTGAAGATGAATGAAGATGAAACAATTAGCAAGTATTTTTTAAGAGTTGAATAACTTGTAAATGCTATGAAGGGTCTAGGTGAAACGTTTGATGACTCACTCTTAATTCAGAAGATTTTAAGGTCTCTGCCTGATAAATTTAATCCAAAAGTCTCTGCA
>ML782860.1:621068-632452 GCA_009831015.1 Picea engelmannii | reverse complement strand
CTGACAAGATCTCCTCTCCTGGTGAGCATCTGAAGAAATCAAGTGCGCCCTCCTCTCAAGATGCGCCCCTCCTCCATGAAAATGCTCCTGACAAGAAAGGGAAAGCTAAGGCTCCATGGATGAACTCACCATGCAAGCTCCAATATCCAAGAGTTTATCTCAAACCCTCAAGGGTTTTGAATCAAACCCTCATGAAGTGTGCCCCTTCTCCTCCTCAAGATGTGCACCCTCCTTCTCTTCCTCACAAGTCTCAAGTGAAGAATGAATCTCCAAAATGCCTTTACCCTCTCTTTAGCCTCCTCATTCAAACCCTAAAAGATCAATTGCCTATATTAGATCTAGCCAAGTCTAATCAATGGGTGAGATCAAATCCAAAAATCTCACTAAGGAAACCCACTTTCCTTAGTTGCTTTATGTCTATTAATTCACCCACATTGTGAATTAATTGTCACTTTATGACTTAAGTGACATATTTCACTTTTGACTTAAAACTCCTAAGTCAAAGTGAAATTAGAATCATAAATTAAAGTACAAGGGTAATAGTCTTCCCCCTTTGTGCTTAGAGACTCATAAGCACATGGGGACCACTTTCCAAGGTATCCAACTCTCAACATCAGAAAGAGGGTTCTTAAGAGGCTGTAAGGGATGCTATTGACCATAAAACTTCAATTTAAGTCTCAAAAGCACAAGGATGGCCCTCCAAATTAATAATGCTTATAAAATGAACTTGGCTATGAGAAATAGACTTTTAGGCTCACACAAGTTTTCAGAGTGTAGACTATGAAGAAGTAATTCAGAACTAACTCTTTGTACAGGATGAAAAGAAGAGAAGGATAATCAGAGAGGTTTGAGCAACTCCTCTGCATAGTGCAATGCATACACAGAGGATGGGTTATTTCAGGCTTGTGACTTTCAAAGGCTATGACTAAACATAATAATTAGACTATGGATATGAGTGAAGATGTTTACAGGAATGCAAATATGGCTCCTATACTACCCTGCAAGCTTAGCAAACCAAAACCCAAGCACAAATATCCTATGAAAATTAATATGCGAAGGAGGTTGCACAGGATACCTATGAATTCGACAACTATTGAGCTCCTCAGTGTGAAATTAGGATGCGATTGAGGAAACTTTGGCCCTAAAATCTCTCACAGCATCAGATTTAGTGGGCATGCAATCATCTGATCTAAACTTGAAAACTTACGCAATGCATCACTACTGAACTTTAAAATTTACAAACCATTACCAAGGATCATAAATGCAATATCTTTTGAAAAAAAATCAACTAACTTCAGGCACTGAAAACAAGGGCTAAGGTATTAGTCCTGGCAATCATGACTTGGAGTGGGTGCATGATAATCATGACAGGTGCTATGGAAATGTCTGCTGAGTGGGAAATGTTCTCCAAATAAAAAATGAATGGACAGGTGAGTGGGGATGATGAGGTATGCATGCAAGGTCATGAGTGATGAGAGACATGTTTCACATCAGCCTGGTCATGGGAGGTATCAACCTAGGGATGAATCACGAGAGGGGACATAAAGAATAGACCATGAGCTCATAAGGGTTTAAGGACCAAAAATTGAATTGTGGATCAACACATGAGACATGACTCAAAGGTTTAGTGTTGTGGGTCTTTTGTAGTCATTATAGTCATTGTTGGTGACCCTAATCCTTTTTATCTTACTTTAGTGATGCAGCCCCCCCTCCCCTCCTAGGCATTCTACGAACTCCTAGTCTAAGATCGTTCAAATCAAGGTGTCGTATCGACTCTTTGGGCTCCCTCTTGAACCAAAATCAACTTGTACAGGCCCCCTTTTCTCCTTAGGCATAGGTCCTATGGAACCTGTAGGCCTTTCCTCTAACACTCTTCGCACTTTTTAATTCACGGACACTAGCTCCTTCTACTAGGCTTGTTCCTGGATGTGACCTAGGGCCATGAACTCACATAAGAACAAGATTGTAGGGAAGAAAAAAGTGGTTTGAGACCATACCTCTTTTCTCCCTGCAATCCACCGCTAGCTTCCACGCGTCCCTTTGGTAATATCGTGGTTTCAATTGCGGTCCTCTCTAATATTTTTAAAGTTCGAGCACTTCCTATCCCCACAATCCAGCGCTACCATTGATCTTGTGATCTCAGTGATCCTTCTTGACCGACGACTGAGATATTCCTCCTTTCTCATGCACTCCTAGATCTCCACAATCTATGGATGCATGCCCTCCCTTCAAATTGACATATTTGGTCCACTTTGGGACTTCAGCCTTCGGAAGGCTGAACTTCATGCTCACTTTCTCTCAGATCACTTTCACCCAAAATTGATGGATTTCGACCACGTGTCCCTTTGGATCCGATGGTCCATTTATTATTTGACTATTCGGGCTTCGAGAGTTTCAAACTCCTGCACACTCATTCCTCCTGGAGTGATTTCACTCAAAGATGATGGATTCTTGCCACGTGTCCCTCTGGATCTGATAGTTCAGATATTCTATGCTTAGGTCGACTTCATTTCAGAGAATTAAGCCTTCAAACTTTTGGATTGCTCGCCACATGTTCTCTTCAATGAAAGTTTGTGATCTACTTTGGTCTCCGTGGCTTTGAGAGTTTTTCACACTCCACACTTGAAATCCTCCGAAGTTAATTTCCCCAAAGTCTCATATCTGTCAACACGTGTCTCTTGATGAACAACGAAGTAGATCTATTTTGCATTCGTCTCTTCGATGATTCCTCTTTTTTATTGTGTGATAACTCCCGGAGTACTTTTTCTCCAAAGTCTCAGATCCTCCACCACCTGTCCTCCTGGAATATGGATGGTCCCTGTCTGCTTCAGGTATTCAAGACTTCAACTATCATTTCATCCTATGCACTTTCAAAGGACTTAAGGCCCATGCAATTTACCTTGATTGGACTGCTTTCGATCCTCTATGCTCAGATCCTACGACTGGGATCCATTTATTCTTCAATGCACTCCCTTGGTCGTTTGGAAATGGATTCAACCGTCCATATTTCTTCCCACAACTAATGTAATGGAGTTGTTTCTCCTCCTCTTGAGCTTCTTCATTCTTCTGAGATTGGGAAAACTTTTAAGTGTTCAAAGGTTTCGGCCTCTAAACCTTCTACTGCAAGCCCAAATGCTTGGGTCTTGACTTGTTCTTCTCCTCTTGATATTTTTGTCTTGGACTAAGTCCATATCCTACACACTCCTTTCTCCATCTCTTCTGAGATTTTTTATTTACTCATTCTCCTAAGGGTCTCAGCCCTTCTGCTCCCTTCAAAGGATTCTTGATGCAGGAGCATCGCCAACTCAGCAAGCATGGAGCCAGTGCATGTGTTTTTAAACAGATGACATATAAGCTTGATAAATCTTTTTTTGAATTTTCATTTAAGATTAAGCGCCATATGCTTCAATGAAACATTTATGAAGGAGCGCCTGTTGTATTGTAGCATACCTCGAGCCTTACGCTCTTGTCTGAATTAGATAGGAGGCATTTATTAGATTTAATGCAGGTAGATAGATGTTTAAATCTAGATTAGACAGTTTTAGAGTCTGAGAGGGAAAACGGATATAGACACCCTCACTTGTACATTGTAACATTATTCAAAATCATTCATCTAGGAGCGAGAGGAGAGAGAAAGCAGAGAACTTGTGAAGAACACCCATGTACAGATGTTTTTGAATTAATAGAAGAGAGTATTTGATTCAATCTCATGGCTGGTGTTGTTTCTCTGTGTATGTTGTTTACGTGCTCATGAATGTTTTTTTTCTGGTCATGCATTTTCTTTGAATATGTTGTTCTTAAGATTTCAGAGGGTTAATTGAAGTCTGAGAGAGGAGAGAATAAGTTTCAATTGTTTCTCTTTCTGAGCCAGGAGATTCCTGCATAGAGTGCAGTTGAATTCATCTGCATAGAGTGCATTGCTGAGGCTCGACATTTAAACCCTTATTCTCATTCACCCAGAAGTTGGTTTGGGTTGGTAGAGTCATGCAAGAGAAGTGCAGGTTGACCCTGAAGTCTCAGTGGCTAGTCTGAGCAAAGGAAAGCATAGACTACTGTTGCCAGAAGTGCATAGAGTCTGAGAGACTCAACACTTTGAGAGTGGTTGAAGGTCGAGCACGAAAAGTGTGCACAAAGTCTCTGAGAGAGTCAGAGTTGACAAGCTCAGGAGGTTTAGCACCTCCGTAACATCATTAAGGAAGTGCACAGGAGTGTGTACCGGGAAGGATTCAAGCAAAGAGTTGCAGACGCAAGTGTCAAAAGACAAGTTCTGAGAAGAACACTTAGTTGTTCTCAAGGAATCCTCAAGGAGGAGAAATCGACGGTCAGGATTCACCGAGGGGACTAACAAAATCCCGTCAACTGTCAGATCTCGGGGAGTTGCATAGGGTTTAAGCCCCAGCGAGAAGAGAAGGAGCCATTGGGATATTGGTGACATCGGGGTTTCATAAGGTAACAGAATCGAGACCTTGAAAGTCTCGAAATCCTGAGAAAGGATCTCAGCCGTTGATCTTAGCAGGACACATGTCAAGGAGCTACGGAGCGTCGGGGTTCAATCCATCGGGATATCGAGGTTTCCGAGGACGTAGAAATCTCGCACCAAGGAAATCCTATCCGCGATTTCCCGACGAACACTTGGGACCGTTCATCAGCGGGGACACGTGGCGGAAGATCCTGGCGAGTCGGCGTTTGGAGGCATCGGGGTTTCCAGGAATGAAAAAAACTTATATCAAGGAGTCACGATCGACAATTTCCCAATGTGGTTAGAGTCGTTGATCGGAGGGACACGTGGTGAGAGATCTCGAGGAGTCGGGGTTCGGCATTTCAGGGTTTCCACGTGCAAGGAAAACGCTGCAGCATAAATCGCGATCTCGCGATATCTGATAACCCGATAAGGAGGGGTGACATGGAGGAGGACACCCGCACGTGTATTGGGGATCGGCTTTTCAGGACTTTCACTGTTGTAGAAATCGCTACAGGAGGAATTCTGAAACTCCGAAGTGCGATAGCCATACGATTGTCGTGTTGAGTGGAGGACAGGTGGCATCGTAGATCGGGGATCGGAGATTCCAGGAGTACGATTTCTTCGCATTGCAAACTCGCGAACTCTGAAATATCGATATGGGGGAAGGACACAGTCACGTGGGTTGACAGGTCACATGAGGAAGGATCAGCTGGAGGGGCTAGCGCCATAGCGGGAGTGCTACCGGGGATTGGGAATTGGGGACTCGTGAGAGGAGAAACTCTTGACATCGCATATGCCAATTTTCCGATAAGGAAATCCCCGACAGGAATAAGGGAGCATCGACCTCGAGACCCATCGGGGTTCAGGGTTTTGGATAGCACGAGGAACATGCCCACTAGATTCGCGACAATGCGAAACTCGATTTCCCGAGAATATTATCGGGAGATCAATAGAGTATCTTGTGGGTGCCAAAAATTCCCGATACGGGATCTGAAGGGCATTGTAGCTCTTCGGGCCTTAGAAGAAAATGGTCCTGGTAGTTGCAGACGTGCCCTGGGTGGTGCATTTTGCATCAAGTGGTATCAGAGCGAGAAAATCTCTATGTTTTCTGTAACAGAGGAGAAGAGAAAATTCACTATGCCGCCAAGGAGAAGAGATAGAAAATCACCCAATCCAAAGGGGGAAAGGGAATCGTCCAGAGAAAGAGGTAGGCCAGGGAAGAATCTAGAAGTAGAAAGACAACTGCAAGAATTACACTCTATGATTGTGGATATGGGAGTAAAGCAAAGGTGCAAAGATGATGTAGGAGATACCAGTGAATCCGAGGATGAAGGTGACACTGGACAGGGAGCAGGAGAAATCCCAGCGGAAGATGCAGCATATGAGCGATTAATGAAAGCTATCACCCAAATGAGTTCAAAGAAAAAAATGGACATTCCGACTTATGAAGGAAATCTGGATGCAAAAGAGTTGTTGGATTATATTAGAGCTCTTGACACCTACTTTGATTATGAGGATATTGAAGAGGATAAAAAGGTCAGACATGCTGTCACCAAATTGAAGGGACACGCAGCATTATGGTGGGACGAGCTTCAAGCAAATAGATGCTGCAAAGGTAAGCAAAAGATTAAAAGTTGGGATCGAATGGTTGCGAAGATGAAAGAAAAGTTAATCCCAAGGAATTATCAAATCACATTGTTCAGGAGGATGTAGAACCCGAGACAAAAATTGATGACGGTGAAGGAATACACTGAAGAATTTTACAAGCTCAATATCAGAGCGGGTCATCGGGAGAGTGATGATGAAAAAGAAGCCAGGTATATGAATGGCTTAAGATACGATATCTAGGATGAGATGAGTATGGCGACCATCTGAATGGTAGAGGGTGCATATCATATGGCGTTAAAAGATGAGGAAAAGCTAAGCCGTAAGCAAGGACAGCGAGGCCGAGGTAGGATCCAACCAAAAGGTAAGACAGCTGCTCAAGATAGATTCCAGAAATCTAAGGACAACTGGAAGAAGCCTCAGATGAGAACAGAAAGAGGTGGAAGTTCACAGCGAGGCCAATACGTTGAACAACGAAGGAAACAGATAGAACAGGGTGGAGGATACGTTGACGCGAACACATTTCCTCGTACCAGAGGTAGAGGAAGAGGCAGAGGAGGAATCCTCACATGTTACACATGTGGGAAAAATGGACATAAGGCAGTTGATTGTCCAGATAGGAAGACAGATAAAGGAGAAGCTCACATCACACAAGCACAGAGGCAAGATGCTAAGGAAGAAGATGTAGAAGACGGAAGGTCGTTGATGATGCGTAAGGTTCTCTTAACACCCGAGAAGGAGGTGGAGGACGCAGTTCAAAGAAACAGGCTTTTTAGAACCACATGCAAGACCAAAGACAGGAAATTCCGGGTCATTGTGGACAGTGGAAGCACAGACAATCTCGTTTCAATCGAGATGGTGGAGAAACTGGAGCTGGAGACAATAGATCACCCGAGTCCATATAAAGTTTCATGGCTACAGAAGGGACATCAGGTAAATGTCACTAAACAGTGCTTAGTTGACATCAAGATAGGAAGATACAATGATAGGATTTTATGCGATGTTATTCCTATGGATGTATGTCATGTATTTCTAGGCAGACCATGGAAATATGACAGAAACGTAATTCATGATGGGAAGATGAATATGTACACTTTGGAGAAAAATGGAAGAGTGCATACGCTGAATCCAATTAAGGATAAAGAAGTAAAACCAGAACCGAGAAATACTATACTTCTCATGAGTGGGAAGGAACTTCTGGCAGAAGTAAAGAAGAAAGAAGATCCACAATTCTTTGTGGTCAGGAAACCAAAATTTGTTTTGACCAGCACAAGAGTGGACGATCTGCCCGAGGAAATTCAGGAACTGCTAGAAGAGTTCGCTGATATAGTGGTGGATGAATTACCTCATTCGTTGCCGCCGATGAGGAGTATAAGTCATCATATAGACCTCATACCAGGAGCAAGTTTTCCAAACAAAGTAGCGTATAGGTTGACACCGCAGGAGAATGAGGAGGTCAAAAGACAGGTACAGGAGTTGTTGGATAAAGGACTGGTCAGGGAAAGTCTTAGTCTGTGTGTCGTTCCAACGGTACCGAGTCCGAAGAAGGATGGAGGATGGAGAATGTGCACTGAGTCCAGAGCCATTAACAAGATAACCATCAGGTACAGGTTTCCATTGCCACGGATGGATGACTTGATGCACTATCTAAGTGGAGCCAAATTTTTTTCAAAGGTTGATTTGAAAAGCAGATACCATCAGATTCGCATGAGGGAAGGCGATGAATGGAAGACAACCTTCAAGACTAACGAAGGGTTGTATGAGTGGCTAGTCATGCCATTTGGCTTGACGAATGCACCAAGTACATTCATGAGGCTGATGAATGAAGTGCTGAAAGAGTTTATTGGTAAGTTTGTCATTGTTTATTTGGATGACATCTTAATTTTCAGAAAATCAAAAGAAGAGCATCTAAAGCATTTAGCTGCAGTAATGAGGAAACTACAACAAGAGAAGTTGTTAATCAACATGAGGAACTCTTCATTTATGAAGAGAGAAATCATTTACTTGGGGTTTGTCATATCGACAAATGAATTAAATATGGATCCAAGTAAAGTAGAGGTGATTAAGAATTGGCCATCACCTAGGAATGTTTTCGAGGTAAGAAGTTTCCATGGATTAACAAGTATCTATAGGAAATTCATTAGGAACTTCAGTGGAATTAGCACAGCAATGATGGACACAGTCAAGAAAAGACATAAATATTTTCATTCGACTGAAGAGGCAGAGAAAAGCTTCAATTTGTTGAAGCGAAAGATCACCGAACAACCGATTTTGGTGTTGCCAATTTTTTCCAAAGTTTTCCAGGTGAAATGTGATCCAAGTGGCTTTGCCATAGGAGCGGTCTTAAGCTAGGAAGACAGACCAATCGCATATTTCAGTGAGAAGATGGATGAGGCCAAGGTGAAGTATTCAACGTATGATAAAGAATTTGATGCTATCATACAAGCGTTGAAGAAGTGGAGGCATTACTTGATCCCAAAAGAATTTGTTCTGTATAGTGATAATCATGCACTACAGTTTGTGACTCAATAGGAGAAGTTGAATCAGAAACATGCTAAATGGGTAGAGCATATGCAAAATTTTACATTTTTCATTAAACACATTTCAGGTACTGCTAACAAAGTGGTTGATTCTTTGGGCAGGAACTGTTTGTTGCTGCAGGAGTTTCGAGTCAAGACCTTGGGTTTTGAAAACCTTAAGGACATGTATGTAGGTGATGCATATTTTGCAGAGGCATACGAGGCAGCTGAGAATCCAGTTCTCGAAGACAGAAGCCCGTGGATGGATTACATGATCCAAAATGGACTATTATTCAGAGGCAATCAGTTATTCATTCCACATTGCTCCATGAGGGAGAATCTGCTAAAAGAAAAGCATAGTGGCGGATTAGCAGGGCATTTTGGTGATCAGGGGATCAAATTTTACTCAATTTTCAAAGTGCTCGGAATGTGACGCAAACAGTGCCATTGCGTCTGTTTTGTCTTCCTAATTCCAGAGGTATATTTACTTTCTCAAATGGAGTCTGTATCAAGGAGATATCGTGATCTGTCCGCCAAGCCAAACAAGCAAAATTTTTGGATGCTGACTATACCTATCCGTACAGTCTGTACGATGACATGGCAGGACCGTACAGGCCATATGGTGGTGACGTGGTGAATATTGGTTGGTCGATTTTGGATGAGTCAGATGTTGACACATGTCATTTGGTGGCCTATAATAGGAGGACACATGGCCCAATCCAAGGGAACCACGTGTCGCTCACTGGTTGGCTAAGGAGTTTATATGTAAAATGTTGGAGGCCACAGGGTTCGACCCCCAGATCTCTCCTCCACGTAATACCTTAACAAATTCCAATAACCAACTTTCCCGCCGATGTTCCTTGTTATAGAAGTCAACGCACATCCATTTGAATTGATGTGTTGTTTGAATTGGAAAGGGGGGCGGGCCGGGGCTTAGCCCTGACTTGAGTACACATTGTAATACATATCACCATATATATTGACCCGACCGTTGCCGCGTGCATTGTATTGAATTGCAATGTATTGCAATATTACATTGCATACATATATATTATGGTTTGCATATTATATTAAACATGCGCGCGGCATTTTGAACCATAACCTTTGGTTAAATGAACGTGTATGTGACCCGTGGTTTGATCGGTGGATTAACCACGTGGGAGTTACACGGTTGGCCAACGAATTAACCACTTTGCTCAGCATTTGGTCACATGTTCCCATACGCCCAGGTGCCGAGGTGGTTAGGGGCTGGAGGCACCTTAACTGTCCTACAGTTTGCACTGTTGGCACGGTTGCGCCCGGTGCTAGGTTTTTGTGCTGAAATGAGAGTGTGAGCCAGGTTTTCTCAAGGAGGGTGCGAATTGTAGAACTAGAGACAACAAGCTTGAAGAGGGAGACTTCCAGGAGGCCTAACTTCTTCATTTTTCGACCGATTGAGGTGTCGAAAGAGCCCAGACAAGGGTTTTGGGACGTTGGGAAGACATTGGAGCAGTCGGTTTGTCAGTTTGAGCATTGTAAGACATGTTTTTGAGAATTTTTTGAGCAATTAATAATAATGATCCATTTGAATCTAGACCAGGAGATGTAGCCCATAAGAGGGGTGAACTCCTTTATCAATTGTTGTGCACATGTGTTTATGTTCAATGTTTATGCTGCTATCTATGTGTATTTTTCATAAGTAATCCTTAATTTATGTGTTCCAAATTGATCCTATTGCTTTAAAAACATAACATTTCACTTGCAATAATTATTCAAGTTTTTCAAGTCTTCTTCATTTTTAGATCAAGTTGGTATCAGAGCACTGGTTTTGAAGACTTGATTATTTGCAAGTTTTGTTTCTGATGCTCACAAAGTTGAAACTCACAAGAGGAGAATGTCAACTTGTGGAGCCAAGTTATTATCCGACAAGGAGGAAGCAGTTTCATTCACTGCAAGTTGCAGAGAGACATTCACCAAGCATGGATGATGCAGAAGGTCATGAACGTGTTCCGAATGAAGAAGAAGACTTCAGGAAGACTATCATACAGTTGAGAGATATGATGAAGGTCATGATGGAATGGAACATGATGTCGCAGGGTGAAGGCTCTAACCCTTCAATGCATAAGGGAGGCGGTGGTGACAAGACTCCAGGTAGAGATGGAGGGAATGGTGCTTCTCCACCACCCTCTACTCCTCCATCATCATCTTCTTTTTCTTCTTCTACAAGTTCAAAACATCTGCCCAATGGGCATGGTAAAACTCCTTCGCAAATTCCTTCATTAAAGCTTGATATAAAATTTGAGTTGCCAGTTTATAATGGAGAAGTTAACACTGAAAAGTTAGATAACTAGATACGTCAAATTGAAGTCTATTCTAGAATACAAAAGATTCAAGATGAAGAAACCAAAATTCAGTTAGCTTCATTAAGATTAGATGGTTCAACACTTATTTGGTGGGAATCTAAGACACAGGAAGAAATGAAAACGAATGGAAAACTTTTTCTTTCTTGGAATGATTTCATAATAGAAATTAAAAAACAATTTTATCCATTAGAATATAAACAAAAGGCAACCATGGAATGGAAGAATTTTAGACAAACAAAAGGACAGAATGTACAAAGTTTTACTCAGGAGTTTAGGAGAAGAGCTTTGGTTTTGGGAGTTGATTTCTCTTCATAGGAAACATTGCTCAAATATATTGGTGCTTTGCATAGTTATTTGAGGCATACTATACTTATGTTTAATCCCACAAATCTAGATGAAGTTTGTGTATAGGCTACTCATTTGGAAGCCAGGGGAAAGAACGATACTCATGAAGGT
>ML782860.1:607719-617934 GCA_009831015.1 Picea engelmannii | reverse complement strand
GGGAAAGATATTGTTGTTGATGGGCAGTATGATATTGATCGGGCAGAGAAGTTCATTGAACAAATTCAGTCGATACATCAGGTGGTGCAAGAGCAGTTGGAAAAGAGTCAGGCCAAGTACAAAGCGAGACATGACAAGCATCGCGTTTATCACAGTTTCGAAGTTGGTGATGAAGTGTGACTTTACATCAGCAAGGAGAGGCTTAAAGGAGAAGGTAAAAATTTGAAACGAATTCGATATGGTCCCTTCAAAATTGTCGGCAAGATTGGTAACAATGCTTTTTGTTTAGATTTGCCTCCATATCTGCAGATGTATGCAGTTGTTAATGTTGATAATTTGAAGTTGTATGAGCCTCCGTTGATTGATGATCAAGGAGAGCATGTTCAGATTCCTTCCATAGATGATTTTTCTCCAGAGTATCTAATAGAACTGCAGGAAGACACCATACTTGACAGGAGAATGCGAACTTCGAAGCGAGGAAATGTGGAGTATTTGCGAGTTGGTCTTAAAGGGACGAATCCAAGCAAGGCCAAGTGGATAGAGATTGGAAGGGTGAGGTAACTATACCCTCATATTCACATAGACTGAGATAGTCTTTTGGAGGTCCAAAAGCTTCCCAATGGGGAGGTGTGATCAGGGGATCAAATTTTGCTCAATTTTCAAAGTGCTCAGAATGCGATGAAAACAGTTCCATTGCATCGATTTCGTCTTCCTGATTCTGGCGGTATATTTACTTTCTCAAAGGGGGTCCGTATGAAGGAGATATCGCGATCTGTCCTCCAAGCCAAACAGGCAAATTTTTTGGATGCTGACTGTACCTGTCTGTACAGTCCGTACAGTTGATACGGTGATGTGGCAGGACTGTACATGCCGTACTGTGGTGATGTGGTGAATATTGGTTGGTCAATTTTGGACGAGTCGGATGTTGACACATGTCATTTGGTGGCCTATAATAGGACACGTGGCCCAATCCAAGGGCACCACGTGTCGCTCACTGGTTGGCTAAGGAGTTTATATGTAAAATGTTGGAGGCCGCGGGGTTCGACCCCCGAACCTCTCCTCCACGTAATACCTTAACAAATTCCAATAACCAACTTTCCCGCCGATGTTCCTTGTTATAGAAGTCAACGCACATCTATTTGAATTGATGTGTTGTTTGAATTGGAAAGGGGGGTGGGTCGGGGCTTAGCCCTGACCTGAGGACACATTGTAATACATATGACCATATATATTGACCCGACCGTTGGCGCGTGCATTGTATTGAATTCCAATGTATTGCAATATTACATTGCATACATATATATTATGGTTTGCATATTATATTAAACATGCGCGCGGGGTTTTGAACCATAACCTTTGGTTAAATGCGCGTGTATGTGACCCGTGGTTTGACCAATGGATTAACTGCACGGGAGTTACATGATTGGCCAACGAATTAACCACTTTGCTCAGCATTTGGTCACATGCTCCCATACGCCCAGGTGCCGAGGAGGTTAGGGGCTGGAGGTGCCTTAACCATCCTACAGTTTGCACCGTTGGAGCGGTTGCGCCTGGTGCTAGGTTTTTGCGCTTAAATGAGAGTGTTAGCCAGGTTTTCTCAAGGAGGGTGTGAATTGTAGAACCAGAGACAGCAAGCTTGAAGAGGGAGACTTCCAAGAGGCCTAACTTCTTCATTTTTCGACCGATTGAGGTGCCAAAAGAGCCCAGACAGGGGTTTTGGGATGCTGGGAAGCCATTGGAGCAGTTCGTTTTTCAATTTGAGCATTGTAAGACATGTTTTTGAGCACTTTTTGAGCAATTAATAATAATGATCCATTGGAAGATGGACCAGGAGATGTAGCCCATAAGAGGGGTGAACTCCTTTATCAATTGTTGTGCACATGTGTTTATGTTCAATGTTTATGCTACTGTCTATGTGTATTTTGCATAAGTAATCCTTAATTTATGTGTTGCAAATTGATCCTATTTCTTTAAACACATAACATTTCACTTGCAATAATTATTCAAGTTTTTCAAGTCTTCTTCATTTTTAGATCATTTGGACACGATAAAACAATTGCAAAGTTGAGTGAAGCCTATTTCTGGCCGAAAATGTGAACATATGTCAAAAAATTTGTTGACAGGTGCAGGATTTGTCAGCATTCGAAAGGCAGAAAGCAGAATGCGGGATTTTATCAATCATTACCCATACCCGAGAGGCCATGGGATGAAATCAGCATGGATTTCATATTGGGATTGCCGAGAATGCAAAGAGGACATGATTCGATCTTTGTAGTGGTAGATAGGTTTTCTAAAATGGCACATTTTATACCATGCCAGAAGACCAATGATGCAACTCATGTCGCAAATTTGTTCTTCAAGGAGATTGTTAGACTTCATGGTTTACCCAGAAGCATTGTATCGGACAGAGATACAAAATTCATAGGACATTTCCGTAGGACACTCTGGAAGAAGATGGGAACTAACTTAATGTTCAATTCAGCCTATCATACCCAGACGGATGGGAAAACAGAGGTGGTAAACAAAAGCTTAGGAGATTTATTAATAAGCTTGGTGATAGAGCACCATAGCAGTTGGGACAATGTGTTTCCACAGGCGGAGTTTGCGTACAATGATTCTGTGAACATGAGCACTGGCAAAAGCCCATTTGAAATTGTTTATGGTAGGCAGCCAAGAGGAGTATCTGAACTGATGGATTCATAGCAAATAATGACTAAGAGTGCAAGCGCTGAAGAATTCACACAGGCGATGGAAGAACTTCACAGCAGGGTGAAGCAGCGATTGCTGGAGTCAAATCAGGAATATAAGCGCAGAGCGGATCAGCATAGGAGACAACTTCAATTCAAAGTTGGTGTAGTTCTATCACATCTGAGGAGAGAAAGGTTCCCAAGGGGAACATACAACAAACCGAAAATGAAGAAAATTGGGCCATGCATAGTCCTGAAGAAGATGGGATAAAATGCTTATGAGATTGAATTACCGGATGGCATCGGAATATCTCTGACATTCAATGTTTCAGAATTATATCCATATAAAGCTGAGGAAGCAGGAACTGGAAATGATGAGCAGCCAGAGATCCAGTGGCAGAAGCAGATGCCAATTGCAGAGAAGCCACATATGGAACGTATACTTGACAAGAGAGTCAGCAAAAAGACCAGACGAAAGCAATACTTCGAGTATCTGGTGAAATGGAAGAACCACCCAGTGGAAGATGCCAGCTGGGAGATAGAAGCAGTTATCCAAAAGCATGGACAGACCATGCAGGAGCTCATGGATAGGAGCCCATGAAAGTTTTCCATCCGAGGAGTATGATGCAGGAGGATCACCAACTCAACAAGCGTGGAGCCAGCGCATGTGTTTTTAAACACGTGACATATAAGCTTGATAACTCTTTTTTTAAATTTTCACTTAAGATGAAGTGCCATATCCTTCAATGAAACATTTATGAAGGAGCGCCTGTTGTATTGTAGCAGACCTCGAGCCTTACGCTCTTTTCTGAATTAGATAGGAGGCATTTATTAGATTTAATGCAGGTAGATAGATGTTTAAATCTAGATTAGACAGTTTTAGAGTATTAGAAGGAAAACGGATATAGACACCCTCACTTGTACATTGTAACATTATTCAGAATCATTCATCCAGGAGCAAGAGGAGAGAGAAAGCAAAGAACTTGTGAAGAACACCCATGTACAAATGTTTTTGAATTAATAGAAGAGAGTCTTTGATTCAATCTCATGGTTGGTGTTGTTTCTCTGTGTATGTTGTTTACGTGCTCATGAATGTTTGTTTTCTGGTCACGCATTTTCTTTGAATATGTTGTGCTTAAGATTTAAGAGGGTTAACAGAAGTCTGAGAGAGGACATAATAAGTTTCAATTGTTTCTCTGTCTGAGCCAGGAGATTCCTGTATAGAGTGCAGTTGAATTCATCCGCATAGAGTGCGTTGATGAGGCTCGACAGTTAAACCCTTATTGTCATTCACCCAGAAGTTGGTTTGGGTTGGTAGAGTCGTGCAGGAGAAGTGCAGGCTGAGCCTGAAGTCTCAGTGGCTAGTCTGAGCAAAGGAAAGCATAGACTACTGTTTCCAGAAGTGCACAGAGTCTAAGAGACTCAACACTTTGAGAGTGGTTGAAGGTCGAGCATGAAAAGTGTGCGCAAAGTCTCTGAGAGAGTCAGAGTTGACAAGCTCAGGAGGTTTAGCACCTTTGTAACATCATTAAGGATGTGCACAGGAGTGTGTACTGGGAACGATTCAAGAAAAGAGTTGCAGGTGCAAGTGTTAGAAGACAAGTTCTGAGAAGAACACTTAGCTGTTCTCAAGGAATCCTCAAGGAGGAGAAATCGATGGTCAGGATTCACCGAGAGGACTAGCGAAATCCCGTCAGCTATCAGATCTCCGGGAGTTGTGCAGGGTTTAAGCCCCAATGAGCAGAGGAGGAGCCATCGGGATATTGGCGACATCCAGGTTTCATAAGGTAAGAGAATCGAGACCTTGAAAGTCTCAAAATCTCGAGAAAGGATCTCAGCCCGTTGATCTTAGCAGGACACGTGTCAAGGAGCCAGGGAGCGTTGGGGTTCAATCCATCGGGATATCGGGGTTTTCGAGGATGTAGAAATCTCGCACCAAGGAATTGTGATCCGTGATTTCTCGACGAACGCTTGGGACGTTCATTGGCGGGGACACGTGGCGAAATATCCTGGCGAGTCGGCGTTTGGAGGCATCGGGGTTTCCAGGAATGAAAAACACTTGTATCAAGGAATCGCGATCAGTGATTTCCCGACGTGGTTAGAGTCGTTGATCAGAGGGACACGCAGCGAGAGATCCCGAGGAGTCAGGGTTTGGCATTTTGGGGTTTCCGCGTGCAAGGAAAACGCTACAGCAGAAATCGCGATCTTGCAATATCCGATAACCCGATACGGAGGGGTGACGTGGAGGAGGACACCCACACGTGTATCGGGGATCGACTTTTTGGGACTTTCACTGTTGTAGAAATTGCTACAGGAGGAATTTCGAAACTCCGAAGCATGATAGCCATACGATCGCCATGTTGAGTGGAGGACAAGTGGCATCGGAGATCGGGGATTGGAGATTCCAGGAGTGCGATTTCTTCGCATTGCAAACTGGTGAACTCCGAAATCCCGATAAGGGGGAAGGACACAGTCATGTGGGTTGAGATTTCACATGAGGAAGGAGTAGCCGGAGGGCTTAGCGCCATAGCGGGAGTGCTATCGGGGATCGGGAATCAGGGATTCGCGAGAGGAGAAACTCTTGACATCGCATATGCTGATTTTTCGATAGGGAAATCCCTGACAGTAACAAGGGAGCATCGGCCTCGAGACCCATCAGGGTTTGGGGTTTTGGATAGCACGAGGAACGTGCCCACTAGCTTCGCGACAACGCGAAACCCGATTTCCTGAGAAGACTGTCAGGAGATCAATAGAGTATCCCGTGGCTGAAAAAAGGTCCCGATACGGGATCTGAAGGGCATTGTAGCTCTTCAGGCCTTAGAAGAAAAAGGTCCCGGTAGTTGCAGACATGCCCTGGGTGGTGCGTTTTGCATCAATTCTAATGCCCTCCTTGCAACCTCTCACTCAAAGCACACCTTGTTGAGTTTTTCCTACAGAGTGTTCAAAAAATATGTGCTTATATTCATCTAATACTCTTCTCCTTGAAGTCCAATATTTATCCTTGTGCACACTTGCACCTGCTCGATGCCCACATCAAATAGATCTATAGAGTTCGCAGTGACTCTGTCTCTCTATGATTCCTCTACACATTTTACCCTCCAAGGTATTCAATAACCTTAAGGTTTCCCTTGATTTGTTATCACTCAAGTGTGCCCTCCTAGCATGTTCTTTTCTGAATCCACAAAGTTCAGATGCGCACTCCTTGTGCTCACTACAGAAACTCCAACATTCTGTTGTGCACTCCTTGCAAAACCTAAAGAATACAAAATAATATATCAAACTAAACAAAGATAGAGAAGTCTATCTTCCTACTATAGATGAAATCTATCATACTTCTACAACATACATTCATGAAACACATAAACACATAAACAACCATGTGCAGGAAAAAATATTGTCTTTTTCATTAATATGAAAATATGATTACAATATGTGAAGGGTAGACTACAACAGAGTCTCGACTCTCTCAATATCTCTCAAAGAACTATTCTACCTCCTATTTCTAAGCTTCTGAGATTCTTAGGCTCTCCTCTCAAACTCCTCCTCCTAACTCTCTTCTACTTACAAGAGACCCCCTCGAGCTTATCCTCTCTACTGCCTTAGTGCCATCATTGTCTTAGTTAAGACACCTTGTTCCTACGAGTTCTTACAATGAATGAATATCTAGACCTGACTAAGATCTAGAACTGCTTACAATCAACCATTAAGGAGACCCTATACACTACATGTAAAAATGCATGGCTTGGCTTTACTCAGCCTTACAACATAAATCCATATAGGATTATATTTCAAATTTTAAAATGGAAGGGTATGTGACTCTCCCTCTCCCTAATGTGCACCTATGTGTTGGCTTGCTGGTGCATCTGTTGATGTGGAAGGATGCTTCTGCATCATACTCCACTAATGTGAAAAATTCATGAGCTCTTGTTGATGAGCTCTCCAACTTTGTTGAAATCCTCCTAGATCCCAAACTTCTCTGATGCAGACCCCTGAACCCTCGGGTTGGCGCCCACACAAAATCTTTCAAATTTGGCCTCTTAGAGTTTGACTGACTCTTTTAATTCCTCTCGGGAAATTATTCACTCACCCTATTTGAGTATGATTCATAGGCCCTCCTTAGTTATACCTGCAGGATCATTCACCGGCATGAACTCCCTGATCAACACCCAACTGACATTGGGAATTTCCTCTTTTCCTTTCAGGCTATCGGATTTCATAATTTTGGAAATCCCGATGTTGAGCGGCTTGCCCCTTCAACCTCCGAAACCCGAAATACCAAAACTCTTGACTCACCTTGCCACTGATTTCAGTTTTTCACTCTTCATAATTTTAGGAGTTTTGATGACGTTCAACTTTACCTCTCCACTCCCGGAGTCCAGAAACCTGAATTACCGAAATCCCAAAAAGTCCACCCTCAGTCCTACTACACTTCGTGACTTCAGGATTTTCCTTTCACTATGTCCCGTTCCATTGTCAACAGGATTCCCCATATGAAAAATCCTGAAACAGCGAAACACTAGTGTTGCTGCTTCCAAGGAGATCAACGACTGTGGCTGTTCACCTTGATCCAATGGTTAGCACGATTTGGCATACTGGAAGTTCATAAGGCTTGTCCTCGAACTCGTTGCCTCTTATACCTTCTGGTCCCTGAATCTCTGAAATGACGAAATGGCTTTCCTCTTTAAGGATTTCGTGAATCGAAAGTTCGAAACTCACGATTCCAAATTTCTGTCTCCTCGAGATGCTGGATCCCGAAATTCCGAAATGCCAGAAAATGATACCCCGCACTTCTTCGCATTTCATGATTTCGATCCTTCTAAAGTGGAGTGTTATGCTCCTTGTCAACGGGAATGCTGAAAACCCATTTCCTGAAATGTCGATGAATATTATGTCTCAACTTATGATTTCAGACTTTCCTTCCTCCTAAGTCCTGATCACTCGTCCTCAAGACTTATGAAACCTTGAATTTCGAAGTTTCGAATTCCCGAACTCGTCACTCTTTGACTCCACACACGAAACTTCCTTTCACGTTTCGGGAACTTGACCAGCCAAGGTTTTGGCTTGCACTCCGGACATCCTAAGTCTGAATTCCCGAAATGATCCAACGGCTCCAATAGGTCATGATCAATGATCTACATTGATTTTGGATCCTAGAGTGGAAAGCTTTCTCACCTTTAACAACCCTGTAACTTTCTTGGATCCTACAATCCTCGCTATTTCGGGGATTCTCCACAGAGAATTCTGACTGTCCAATTTCTTTTCCTGAATACTTCGAAGGGATCAACCTTCCTAAACTTTCTTCAAATATTTTCAAAAACACTACTCCTCCTGAGCTTCCTTATGTATTGGAACCTTCAAAATACTTATGCATGCACTCCTTGCAGCACTTCTTCAAATATTCCTGAATATTTGAATCTCTCGATTCTCTACAACTTTGCAACAAAAATCCTTTGATCTCTCAACCTTAGCTTGATAAATTCTAAGGTCTTAGCCAGATTACACACACCTTGTAGGGCTACTGTACTTTTCCTACACTTCTATGGAAAATGAGAACAATGGTATCCCTCTAGAGCTTTCAGAGATAAACTCTGAATCCTGTCAACGCACACCTTCTGGACACTTCCACTCCACTCCTTGCGGGAACATCTTTTACTCAGGAAGAGAAACAATTGAAACTCATTCTCTCTCTCTCTCTCTCTCAGTTTTCAAACGTCCAACATGAAAGCATACATTTACGCACAACTTAATAACAAAATGCCTGACAGGGAGAATAAATAACCATAAGTATAGCATTCAACATGTATACAAAGAAAGCATTATAACACCATGAGTTTGAATCAAGGATTCATATATTAATTTCATGACTTCTATACATGGGTTCTCCTCTACAACTCTCTGCTTCTTCTCTATGCAAATGTGCTTAATCCTACCATCTCTAACTGATACAATGATACAAAGAATGAGGGTGTCTATAGGCGTTTTCCCTCCATCTCCTAAAACTGTCTAATCTAGATTTTTTAAACCTACCTACTTTCATTAACTATGCATAAATGCCTTGTAACGACCATTAATTATTGATATGAATAATTTAATAAATAATCCTAAAAATTAGCTAAACTATAATTAATTATTAAATAACTTTAATTAATTATCTGTTATTAATTAATTAATTTTGACTATGATTAGTTTAAGTATGATTAACTCTTTAATTAATGGTTAATGATTAATTTGTTTATTAATTAATTAATTGATTAATTAAGTATTAAACAAAGGGGGTAAAATAAAATATAATGTTAAATGGGGTTACGTATCCCATAGGGGGATAACGTAACCAATTAAAAGGGAAACATTTAAATAAGGGATAAGGCAATTAATAAGGGATAAGGCCTTTACGAATGGGATAAGGTGTAATAAAGAGTTAGGTGGGAGTTAATGGAGGGGACGGTGAAGGAGGAATAAGGGAGGTGGAGAAGGATTATGGGGGGGGTTCATTCATTCATTCATTCTACGAGACAGGAAGCTTGGAGGATTGGAGAGTGAAATTTACAGTGGGATTTACAGTGCACCGGGGGGGCTGGTGAGGTTTTGGGCTCGGAGGGCTAGGACATCCATTGATGTCCTAGGGCTAGGCTTACTAGTCGGTAGGGTGGCTGGTTTTGGGGTGTCCTAAGGAGCAGCATCAGGTTCAAGCGGCGGATATCATCAAGCGGCGGATAGCATCAGAGTGAGGTATGTAAATTGTTAGTAAATTTTATATATTGAAATACTGGATTGAATGTGCTAGATTAAGTGAATTTTGAGTAAATTTTAAATTTACTATTCTATTCTAAATTAATGGTTGTTATAATTAAATTAGAGAACTACATCTGGTATCAGAGCCCGATTGAAATACTAGAGCCTTAAGGGCCAAAGTCCCTGCCCCCTAACCTGCAAACCAAACCAAACCTGCAAACCAAACCAAATGCTTGTTTATGCAAGTTATTCAATATATATATATAAATGAAATAAGAACTGAAATTAAATGAATGGAACCTCATATCTAAGCTCCAGAACCTATTTATCCTCAACCGTATTCCTTGTTGTTCCATTGAAGGTTGTTATTTCTCCAGCTGCTGGACTCCTCACTGAATCCGTATATTTTTTTTTAATACCCAAGTGAGCCTCATCAACTATTTCAACAAAATCTTGTTCTCCTTCAGCCATTCTTTCAAGGTTTAAAATACATTGATTTTCTATGACTTCACACCACAAAGTAGCTAAGCTTCAAGAACCTCTGCAGCCCAATTTACACAAAGTCTGTAAGAATAACCACAATACCAATTTCCTAGACGATTAAGAGCCGAACCCACTATCACTTCCAGAGAGCATACTTAGTGGATTTCTATAATAAAATGTGTACCTATGATATATGGATTCACGAATCCAAGTTCACCCAAGGGATATAAAAGAACCCTGTCCAGACAAATGGTTCACGTTAGAATATAACCAAACAATACTTGAGAACCGAATAAATGAACAATTGTAAACA
>ML782860.1:576160-601967 GCA_009831015.1 Picea engelmannii | reverse complement strand
AGCTACACATACATTTCTTGTACATATACACTAGTATGTATAAATTTCCTTGACTTACTTACTAATAATGTCAGTTACTTGTTATGAATGTGTGAACCATGTTCTTGTTCTTTGTACCATAAGATACCTTAACTTCGGGACGACGTTTCCTGAAGGGTGGGTGTATGTAACGACCATTAATTATTGATATGAATAATTTAATAAATAATCCTAAAAATTAGCTTAACTATAATTAATTATTAAATAACCTTAATTAATTATCTATTATTAATTAATTAATTTTGACTATGATTAGTTTAAGTATGATTAACTCTTTAATTAATGGTTAATGATTAATTTGTTTATTAACTAATTAATTGATTAATTAAGTATTTAACAAAGGGGGGAAAATAAAATATAATGTTAAATGGGGTTACGTATCCCATAGGGGGATAACGTAACCAATACGTAAAAGGGAAACATTTAAATAAAGGATAAGGCAATTAATAAGGGACAAGGCCTTTACGAATGGGATAAGGTGTAATAAAGAGTTAGGTGGGAGTTAATGGAGGGGGCGGTGAAGGAGGAATAAGGGAGGTGGAGAAGGATTATGGGGGGGGTTCATTCATTCATTCATTCTACGAGATGGGAAGCTTGGAGGATTGGAGAGTGAAATTTACAGTGCACCGGGGGGGCTGGTGAGGTTTTGGGCTCGGAGGGCTAGGACATCCATTGATGTCCTAGGGCTAGGCGTACTAGTCGGTAGGGTGGCTGGTTTTGGGGTGTCCTAAGGAGCAGCGTCAGGTTCAAGAGGCGGATAGCATCAAGCGGCGGATAGCATCAGAGTGAGGTATGTAAATTGTTAGTAAATTTTATTTATTGAAATATTGGATTGAATGTGCTAGATTAAGTGAATTTTGAGTAAATTTTAAATTTACTATTCTGTTTTAAATTAATGGTTGTTATAATTAAATTAGAGCACTACATACCTCTACATCCTACAGATGAGAGTAGGTCGTTCAAGATCTATTTACAATATGGAAGTATGCCTTCATAACTATTTCATTAATATCTATGCATCCAAACTTTCAAAAGCATTTCAAAATGATTTTGACGTGTGCCAAGATGTGATGGCATTCATCCCAGCTGTCTTCTGCCTCCACGCCTGCTTGCTGCTCACGATGCTCCTGCATAATACTCCCTCGCTTCAAAAATTTCATGGACTCATGTTCATGATTTCTTCCACGGTCTGTCCATGCTTCTGAATTTATGCTTCATTCTCCTAGCTAGCATCTTCAACTGGCTGTCCCTTCCATTTGACCAAGTATTCAAAATATTCTTTTCTCTTTGTCCTCTTGCTGACTCTCTTGTCAAGTATACTTTCCATCTATGGATTCATAGCTATAGGCATTTGTTTAGTCCACTGAACCTCTGTCTGTTCACTATCTTCTCCTTCTTCTTCATCTATGTAAGGGTACAAATCCAAGATGTTGAATATCGATGAAATTTCGATCCCATCGGGTAATTCAATCTCATATGCATTTGCCCCAAATTTCTTCAAGACCATGCATGGTCCAATGTTTTTCATTTTCAGTTTGTTATATGTTCACCTTAGGAACCTTTCCTTCCTCAGATGTGCAAGAATCAAATTGCCAACTTCAAACTGAAGTTCTCGCCTATGTTGATCTTCTCTGCGCTTGTACTCTTGATTCGAATTCTACAAATGTTCCTTCACTTGGTTATGAAGTTCTTTCATTGCCTCTGCAAAATCCTCTCAACTAGCACTTCTGAATTCAGTTCGTTCTGAAACTTTCAATTTAGAAACTCCTCTTGGATGCATTCCATACACAATTTGGAATAGACTCTGCCCTGTGTTTCTATTAAATGAATCATTTTAAGCAAATTCCTCCTGTGGAAGAATGTGATCCCACTAACTGTGGTGTTCAGTCACTAGGCTCCTTAGCAAATCTTCCAAGCTTTTGTTTACAATTTCTATTTGCCAATATGTATGAGGATGATAAGCTGAGATAAATGACAATTTTGTCCCCAGCTTCTTCCATAAAGTCCTCCAGAAATGTCCCACAAACTTGGCGTCTCGATATGAAACTATACTTCTTGGTAAGCCATGAAGTCTGACAACTTCCTTGAAAAATAGGTTCGCAATATGAGTTGCGTCGTTGGTTTTCTGACATGGTATGAAATGTGCCATATTTGAAAATCTTTCTACCACAACAAAGATTGAATCAAATCTTCTTTGCATTCTTGGCAGCCCTAATACAAAATCCATTCTCACTGCATCCCATGGCCTCTCAGGTATGGGTAATGGCTAGTATAACCCTGTATTATGCTTTCTTCCTTTTGTGTGCTGACAAATTCTACAAATTCTGCCAAAAATATGAGCCATTTAATTTTGAGAACGTTTAGTCATGATCGAAGTGTCCAGCCAATCCTCCACTGTGTTTTTCTTTCAGCAGATTCTCCCTCATATAGCATTGTGGAATACATAATTGATTTCCTATGAATAATAATCCACCCTGGATCATATATTCAGTCCATTAACTTCTGTCCCTGAGAATCAGATTCTCAGATGCCTCATATGCCTCTTTGAAATCTGGATCATCTCTGTACATGTCCTTGAGATTATCAAAACCCAATGTTTTGACTCTTAACTCCTGCATAAGCAAACATTTCCTGATCAAAGCATCAACAACTTTGTTAGCAGTTCAAGAAATATGTTTAATTACAAAAGTAAAATTATGCATGTATTCAACCCATTTAACATGTCTTTGGTTCAACTTCTCCTGTTGAGTCACGAATTGTAAGGCATGATTATCACTGTACAAAACAAACTCTTTAGGAGCCAAATAATGTCTCCACTTCTTCAACGCTTGTATGACTGCATAAAATTCTTTGTCATACATGGAGTACTTCACTTTCACTTCATTCAGTTTCTCACTGAAGTATGTGCTCGGTCTATCATCTTGGCTCAAGACCACTCCTATGGAAAATCTGTTAGCATCACATTTCACATGAAATGTCTTATTGAAATCTGGCAACACCAGAATTGGTTGTTCAATAATATTCCTTTTCAACAGATTAAAACTCTTCTCTGCTTCTTGTGTCCAGTGAAAAGATTTATGTATTTTCTTCACTGTGTCCATCATCGTTGCGTTAATTCCACTAAAATTTATGATAAATTTCCTGTAGAAACTAGCCAATCCATGAAAGCTTCTAACTTCAAATATACTCTTCGATGATGGCCAATTCTTAATCACCTCCACCTTATCCGGATCCATTTTCATCTTATCTGCAGAGATAACAAACCCCAAATAAATTAGCTCTGTCTTCATGAATGAAGATTTCTTCATTTTTATCATCAACTTCTCTTGCTGTAATATCCTCATCACTGTAGCCAAATGCTTCAAGTGCTCTGTTTATGTTCCACTGAAAATCAATATATCGTCAAGATATACGATGAAGAATTTTCCTATGAAATCCTTCAGGACTTCATTCATCAACCTCATGAAAGTACTAGGTGCATTTATTAAGCCAAACAACATAACAAGCCATTCGTACAGCCCTTCATTCATCTTGAATGTTGTCTTCCATTCATCACCTTCTCTTATTCGAATCTGATGATATCCGCCTTTCAAATCAATTTTTGAAAAAAAAAAATCTCCACTCAAGCAATCCATCAAATCATCCATCCCTGGTAATGGAAATCTATATATGATGGTAATCTTGTTGATCTCTCTTGAGTCTGTACACATCCTTCGGCCTCCATCTTTCTTTGGGTTGAGCACTATTGGAATAGTGCATGGACTCAAGCTTTCTCTAACCAATCCCTTGTCCATTAAGTCTTGGACTTGTCTCTTGACCTCTTCATTCTCCTGCAACATCAATTTGTACGCTTCTTTGTTTGGTAAACTAGCTCTAGGTATAAGATCAATATGATGGCTTATACTTCTGATAGGTGGTAACAAATGAGGTAGTTCGTCCACTACTATATCAGCAAACTCTTACAGCAACTTCTAGATTTCCTATGGTAAATCATCCACTCTTGTACTGGTTAAAACAATTCTAGGCTTCCTAAACACAATGAATTGTGTATCTTGCCTCTTCTTAACCTCTTTAAGAAGTTCCTTCACACTCATGAGAAGTACAGTGTTGCTCACTTCTGGTTTTGTTTCTTTATCCTTAATCGACAACAACATGTGAGTTCTCCCATTCTTCTCTAGGGTGTATGTATTCTTTCTCCCATCATGAATCACATTCCTGTCATATTGCCATGGTATACCTAGCAATAGATGACAAACATCCATGGGAATGACATCATATAATATTTCATCCTTATATCCTCCTATTTTAAATTCAACTAAACATTGTTTAGTGACATTTACCTGATGTCCTATTTGTAGCCACGAAACTTTGTATGGGCTTGGATGTTCAATAGTCTACAGCTCCATATTTTCTACCATCTCTGTAGAAATGAGATTGTCTGTGCTACCACTGTCCACAATGACTTTGCATACCCTGTCTTTGGTCTTGCAAGCAGTCCAAAAAATTCTGCTCCTTTGGGATAGATTCTCTGCCTCCTTCTTTGGCATTAAGAGAAATTTTCTCATCATCAATGATCTTCCGCCTTCATCATCTTTTGCCTCAACATTCCATCCTTGTGCTTCGATAATGTGAGTTTCACCTCCTTCTTTCTTCTTATTTGGACATTGATAAGATTTGTGTCCATTTTTTCCACAAGTAAAGCATTTTGTTTATCCACCTCTGCCTCTTCCTCTTCCTCTAGTTCGAGGAAACGTATTTCTATCAGCATACTGTCCTCTTTATGAGCTTCCACCTCTCTCAGTTTGAGTTTGAGGTTTCTACCACTCTTCTTTAGGTTTCTGATTCTTGTCCTAGGCACTTGTTTTGCCTCTAGCTTGACTTCTGCCTCGGCCTCTTTGACCTTTCTTTCAGCTAAGCTTCTCTTCAGCTTTCAGAGCCATCTGATAAGAATCCTCCACATTCCCAAGGGTCATCATGCTCATCTCATCCTGAATGTCATGTCGCAGACCATTCATGTACCTGGAAACCTTTTCATCGTCACTTTCTCGATGACCTGCTCTGATGTTTATCCTGTAGAACTCTTTAGTGTATTCTTTCACTGACATCAACTTCTGTCTCAAATTCTGCATTTTTCGAAACAGAGTAATTTGATAATCCTTGGGTATGAATTTTCCCTTCATCTTTGCAACCATTCTATCCCATCTCTTGGTTTTCTTCTTGCCTTTGCAGCGTCTGTGAGCTTGCAGTTCATCCCATCACAATGCTGCATGCCCTTTAAGTCTTGTGACATCATGTTTGACCTTCTTGTCTTCCTTGACATCTTCATAGTCAAAATACTTATCCAGAGCTCTAATCCAGTCTAGAAGCTCTTCAACATCCAAGTTTCCTTCATATACTAGAATGTCCATTTTTTCTCTAGCACCTATCCTTGCAATATCCCTAAATAGGCATTCATCTGATGCATCTTCGACTGCAACTTCTTCATTTCTAGCTTCATTTTCACTTTCTGATTCGCTGATATCCCCAACGTTAGTTATGAGCCTCTATGTTGTTTCCATGGCATCAAGCCTAGCACGTAGTTCACCCATCTCTCTTTCCCTTGCTAGAACAAGTAATTGTCTATCTCTCCTTCTTGGAATTTCCCTTTCCTATGGTGGGTCAGGTATTTTCCTGTCTCTTCTTCTCGGCGGCATGACAATAAAATTCCTCTTTTCCTTTCTACATAAAGCAAAGAAATCTTTCTAAGCTCTAATACCACAACTGACGCAGACCTCTGAACCCTTAGTCTAGAGCCCACACAGGATCTTTCAACTTCGACCCCTTAGAGTCTGACTGACTCTTTTAATTACTCTTGGGAAATTATTCACTCACCCTATCTGAGTATGATTCATAGGCCCTCCTGAGTTATACCCATGTGATAATTCACCAGCATGAACTCCTCGATCAACACCCAAATGACATTGGAAATTTTCTCTTTTCCTTTCGGGATATCAGATTTCGCGATTTCAGAAATCCCGATGTTGACCACCTTGCCCCTTCAAACTCCGAAAACCGAAATACCAAACCTCTTGAATCACCTTGCCACTGATTTTGGATTTTCTCTCTTCATGATTTCAAGAGTTGCGCTGACATGCAACTTTACCTCTCCACTCCCGGAGTCCCGAAACCTGAATTACCAAAATCCGAAAAAGTCCACCCTCAGTCCTACTACACTTCATGACTTCAGGATTTTCCTTTCACTATGTCCCATTCCTTTTTCAACAGGATTCCCAATATTTTGAATCCAAAAACACCGAAACACCAGTGTTCCTGCTTCCAAGGAGATCAATGGTTGTGGGTCTTCCCCTTGATCCAATGGTTAACACGATTTCGCATACCGGGAGTTCGTAAGGTTTGTCCTCGAACTCCTTGCCTCTTATACCTTTCGATCCTTGAATCTCTGAAATGCCAAAATGGATTTCCTCTTTCGGAATTTTGCGAATCGGAAGTTCGAAACTCATGGTTCCAAATTTCTGTCTCCTCGAGATCTCAGATCCTAAAATGCCGAAATGTCGAAAAATGCTCCCCCGCACTTCTTCGCGTTTCATGATTTCGGTCCTTCTAATGTGGAGTGTTCTACTCCTTGTCAATGAGAATGCCAAAAAACCGTTTCTCGAAATGCTGACGAATATTTTGTTGTAACTTCTAATTTCATACTTTCATCCCTGCTAAGTCCCAATCACTCATCCTCAGGACTTCCGAAAAACTAAAAAGGATATGGTGAAGAAAGCAAAGCTCATTCCCTCAAGAGGTGAGGAGAATAGCTCAATGAAATAATGCTAGTATGATCCAAGAAGGAATGAGGTTCCTTTTAGGAGAATAGAGGCATCATAACAATGCAAATAGATTCTTGAATTCATAGTGCACCCATTGCCTTTTTTTATAGACAATCTTTAAGGCATTATTCAACTGGTCTTTAGTGTGAACAAGGGGACCTTTAGGGCACCCTTGGGTCCTTGAATATCCCCCCATTCGGATTAAGCTTGGATTTGAGGGTAAAATCAAGTTGGGAGCTGGTTCATAAGTGGTTGAGGGGCCGACTCGAGCCATAAATGCATCATTTATGGAAGTGTGTGGATTTTCCTGTAAACAGTCACACATTTCGAGCATGTGTGTGGGTTTTCATGTATAAAGTCATGAATTTTGAGCATGTGCATGGGTTTGACTGATAAAGTCATTCATTCAGTGCATAGTGTGCATGCTTCCTTTGGTGAATTTGGGCACTTCAATTTTTTACCTAATTGTATTGTTTTGCCTTTTGGAAATACATTTTTAAAGTTGTGGGTGAACTAATAGGTGTTTGGAGATGCTGGATTCCTATAACCATTTTCAGACGAAAATTCAGTGATAATAGATGCCCCATGAGGTATGAGGTTAGGAGCATACGTATAGCCGAAATACGTCAATGTTTCTTCTACTGAGAGTACCATTGTAAAAAATAATGTTGATAGGAACTGTAAGAGAGATCTGTTGGAGAGAGAGGGGAAACTGTGGGGCCCAAACCTTTCTCTAGGTGTGGGAAAATAAAAATTGTATACAAACGAGGTGGACATGCCCCATGCTTGTGTCATGTAACTCAAAATATGTAAGATAGTAACTAAAGCTATATGCTAATGTAGATAACTGCAGCGCCCTTCGGGGTGGTTTGACAATGGAAGATGGCAATTCTTATGGTGAACATACTATGGAAAGAGGTGACGACACTTGTAAGAAGTGTCGATGAATCACAGGCATTGATGTCCCAACAAATTTTAGAGTTCTTTGTCTAGTATAAAACAATTGCAATAGTCGCAAAGAAATACCCACCGTAACATGATATTGTGTTGATGTTGAATGTTATCGGGGTCAACGACAAAATAGAGAAATGATGGGTCTCTCTGTGTCGTCTGAGACTCTACATTGTAAAGGTAATGAGATTCAATATATTGTCAGTCTTCTGAAAACTATGATGATGTTGATAGAAAGGGAGACACGACTCCAAGAAGAAAATGGCTTCATGAAATCCACTAAATAAGATCAAGAACTGATAAGGAACATGAATGATCTCAATATGCAGTGAGAGTCAAGACTTCCCTTCATTAGGGATATATGTGAAGGATGATTGACAACTTGGTGAAGGAAAACTCAGGCTCAAGAGCACTCTTGAACTGAATCTTCAGACACTGAAATATGCCACAGGAACACAGTCACAACAACATAGTGATCAAACCTACATCACCATGCAAGTACAACAAATCGACTGTATCCTCCATGCCCATGATATTCACCATAAGAGGGAATTAGACAACAAATAATATGACTAAATATAGTCACAAAATACTATAATCAAACCTACATTACAATAAAACTACAACCCTCGACTTGATCCTCCATGCCCGAGTGTTTTAGAACAATTTTTACAAAGAAATGAAAGAAGTTGACTTCTATTAATGCGAAAGTCTCAAATTTGATACATAACCAAAGAGAAACTATGGAATCAAAAAATTACAAAATAGAGAGCTCTATTCAAATAGTTGAGCCCCCTTTAACAAAATATTAAAACTATCTATTTATACTCAGCTCTGTCCACAACTACCAGGTGTGTGACCTGGACCTTACAATCAAAGATTTGCATTGATGATTTCTTCTCTCAGACTGAGTGTGCATTCTTCTGTGAGACGCAAGCTTAGATCAACATGGATCTGCAGGAAAATTGTCTCATAGGGGTACCACGGGTTGACATCTCTGTCTTCGTGACCAGATCCTCCACACCTTCCATTTATGGGGCGAGTCGAGTCTTAAACCACCAATCCTACCTTCCATTAACTACCTTTCCTTGGGGACTCAGTGAGACTTAATTCTCATGGGCCAACCACGCGTTGCACTCAGATTTGAAGCCACATGAGAACGTGATTATGGGGCTGTTAGAAGCTGTTTGGATTCAGACTGATTTTGGGCCCACAATCCATCACCTTTTTCCATGTAACACCTTTAACTTACCATTGTTTCAATTGTGGGGCCACTAAAGAAAATTACCATCCTAGCATGTTGTGCCCCCATTGATATTGTGATCTAGGATGAGGTATTTTGGTCAATGACTCAGCTCTACTTCTTTTAGATTGATAGATCGAATATTCACCCTCTTAAATCAACGACCACAATTTTCTTTGTGATTCGGGCTTCTGACTTTTCAAAACTCAAACCACCTCTAGTTTATATTACTTTTCTTCGGAGCTAAGGATATGATGATGCGTGCCCCCCCATGGATCGATGGATGAGAATTGATTTGGACCTTCGGGCTTCGGATGTTTTGAATGTGAAACATGAAAAATCCTCAAGAGGAAAATCCCCAAAATGAATGATCTGCTACCGTGTGGCCTCCAAAGATCAATGATCTAGACTCACTTTGGGTCTTTGGGACTTCAACCATTGGCCCTTTGGTACTTCAGAAATATGATGCTTTAGGACCTTTAACACTTCATCTCTTCGGGACCTCTAGCTCTTCTACACTTCGGGACCTCAGAGACTTCGAGACTTCAACATTCAACGCTTCGAGATTTCTAAGCGTTTGACTTCAATGATTCTCTGAAGCACTGAACTCTGAAGTGGGGGATTTTCCTCCACATGTCCCTTTGGATTGGATGGCTCAGATTACTCTGGGAGTCTAAGCTTTGTATATTAGGGTCTTTTTGATGCATAAATTGCATAATCCTCCAAATTAAAATCCCCAAAACACTTGATCTGATTACACATGGAATTTTCAGAACGATAGATGAGATATTTTCAAGTCTTCAGACTTTATGAAAATAAAATCTCAAAACTCATTTGCCTTCAAAGTTCATGGACATTTTTTGCATGTCCCCATTGAGGTATGGCTCAGATTTAATTCGAGACTTCAAGACTTCAACGCTTTAGGACTTCGACACTTTGGCACTTCGACACTTCTCTCTTCAAACTCCTGAAGTCCATTTATGTGAACCCTTGGATCGTTTGCCACATGTACCCCTTTAATATCTACTTCTCATGCTCAATTTAGGCTTTGAGACTTCAAAATTTTTCTTTGGTTCTATACCTCATGCAGATTCAAGATTCTAAATGTCCACGAGCCACTAATCTGAAATTCACATGAAGTTCCAGCATTTGAAAACTGAACTTGCCTGGTTGTTTGATTTGATTTCATAACAAACCAATTTGATTTTTTCGCTTTGTGCTCATGGTTGTGGCCTGTCTAAACAAAGACTTGTACAACTAGTTGTGGGATTGGGAAAACATAAGGAAAAGGAGATGAGTGTTCATCTTTTAAAGAAAACAGAAAGGCTTCAGGCAAAAACTTTTTCAGGTAAGACAACAAGGAAAAATAGGTCACTTAAACACAAAAAGGGGAAATAAAAAATGAATTTGCCAACTGACGAGAAAAAACCTAAAGACTTGGCCTATGAAAGAGAGAGAGAGAGGTAGGACACAGATACAAACTTAGGCATTAATGACAAATGCATACGACTCCTGAAAGCTTAATGTGATAACACATACAACCCTTAACCATCAATAGCCACATCATCTCTATAATCCTTAAATTTAATAACCGTATCAGTGTTAATTGATTTAATCTCTATCGTTTAATATCCATAATTCATAATTATATAATTTATTTTCCTTTATCTCTTGAAATTTAATCTCTATAATGCCTAATCTATAATACCAAACCCATAACTTTTTAATGCATAATTGTTATAAAATATAACCCTTATAACCATAAAATATATAATATGTTAGGGTCCTAACCTGCACATAGGTAGAACAATATATTTGGATGTAACAAATGTCAATATTAATAAGGCCTTTCAATAAAATAGAATAATGCGAATGTAAGAAGACCTAATAGAAGCTTCTTCTTCTAGAAGGATCTTCCCCTAGATGCTTCTTTTTAGAATAAATAGGAGTCGAGGGTATGAGAAACCTAGATTGGATATTATTGTAATAGAGCTCTTCTCAACTGGAGGTTTCCCCCTCGAAGAGGCTCATGAACATTGCTTTGAGATTCAAAGTGTTTTTTCTGTTGTTATTCTTATATCATTTCAGTGTTATTGTGGTGAATGTTCTGGTTATATTGTTGTTATTCTACCATTACTAACATGTTATTTATGTTATGCATACATTTTATATCTGGTATATTATAAGTGGTATCAGAGCACTTTCCTCAGCAGAAAGTGTGGGTTAATTTTTTTTTTCAAGGTAGAGAAGTATTCTGGCATCTTTAAGCCACAAAGAACTATCATTACGGGCATAAACCCATAGTTGAGGGATTCATACATGCAGGAAATACAAGTGGTACTTAAGAGCACATCTGTTGGCCACCCTTGTAACCCCTGTTGGTACCCCTTCAAGTGGTAGCACATTAGAAAAAAACTATGTACGGATCAACCTAGATTACCTAAAGCCCCCTTTAGATAAACTGATCAGTCACCTAACTGCTATAGTGTCATAGAGAACAACACTCACGAAGATACTCTCTAATATCGGGGTAGTCGAGTAGTATGGCTAAGGGTACAGTCTATCCTCCTTAGTTATTTCCCTGAGATATTGGGCCGAGTACTACTGCTGGACCTCGCACGTATATCAAAGAGATATAGCACAAGGCAAACCCTTGTCTGTAGAACCCTTGAATACCTAACCCTTGGGGACAAAAACATAAAAAAATTAAAACAAACAAGATTTATTGTCGCGCAACTGTGTTCGGGTTGCCAAGTAAATACACATTTATTTATGGTTAAGAATTTGGGCATTTCTCTCCGCAGTATTCTTAAGGGTGGAGTTAAGACCAGAGTATAACTTTGTAAAAAAAAAAAAAAAACTGGATTTTTTTTCACCATTATTTTAGACCTATTCCATTAGATTCATCTCTTCGCACTTATCACATTCATCCATATCATTTTTTTGGAAAAACAAAATTTACCCCACCCACCACTTTTCAGTTCCCCCATCCTTATGGCCCATACTCGTAGCCAAGACTTGGAAGCTCTCTTCAACACCTTGCAATCTGGTCTCATTGAGACCCAACAAGAAGTGAAACAACTCAGTGTCAATGTCATCACGATCAATACAACCATGCAGTCCTCAATGGGCGAAATCAAACAAGACCTCACCACCCAGCTTGAATCATTCTTTTTGGCACTCTGCACCAAACTACATATCCCTACAGATAATCATTCCTCTTCCTCACGCCCACATACTGAACGTCACCATTCCTCTCATTCCCATACCTTGTAGAACCATCACTTTCAACATGACCTACACCTTTCACAGGTGGATGTGACCAAATTTGATGGCTCAGACCCCACTAGTTGGGTAACCCAAACGAAACATTACTTCTCTTTATACAACATTACAGATGACTTTTCCAAACTCCGGTATGGTGTTCTCCATCTAGATCAAGAACGTTGGCAATGGTGGCAATGGAGAAAAAATTCTCGTCAAGGGTATATTTCTTGGACACAATTTATGGCAAAGCTTTATGAATGCTTTGACACTGACACCAACCATTTGGGTCATTTGAAAAAGCTAAAACAATTAGGAATAGTGGAATACTTTATAGCTTCCTTTGAGCGCCTGGATTTTAGAACATAGGGCATGTTTGATGCCTTTTTCCGAGAGTTTTTTATCAGTGGCCTCAAGGATGAAATTCTGGCCCATGTCCTCATGGCTCAGCCTGAGATTTGGGTGAGGGAGACCAAAAGAGATAAAGAAGAAGAACATGTTATATCTTCTCAAAACCTCAAACCCTCCTTCATACCTCACCCTAAACCAATAAATCCCACTACTCCCTCTGCTCCACTAAATATCCAAAAATTGACCCTAGCTGAAATGGTTGAACGCCAACTCAAATGCCTTTGTTATAACTGCGATGACAAATATTTCCTAGGCCACAAGTGTAAAGAATAGAAAATTTTTATGGCCATCTCCGAGGATATTTCAAAAGAAGATGAAGAAACTCCTTTTATGTATGAATCACCCGAATCCACTGACATAACCCCTCCCTTAGACCCTCCTGAAGTAGAAATAGTCATTTCCCTCAATGCTCTCACTAGCTTCTCTGCTCCCCAAACCCTCAAGCTAATCAATTACATCAAGCATCGAAAGGTCATCATTCTAGTTGATAGTGGCAACACCCATAATTTTATTCATCATCGCATTGCCCAAGAAACTCATTACTACATCCATTCCATCAATAATTTCCAAATCATGATTTCCAATGGTGGTTCCATGAAATGTGGAGGGGGTTGTGAAAATGTGCATCTCCAAATTGGTGACTACCACCTGAAATCCCATATGTTTGCTATCGACATGGGGGGTTGTGACATTGTGCTTGGTGCAGACTAGATAAGGAATTTGGGTCCCATTCTCATGGATTTTAAAGATGTAACCATGCAATTTGACCAAGAGGGACACCAATATAAGTTCCAAGGAATCACCACTGGTTCACCTGAGATCATTAGTTCCCATTGCATGGAAAAGATGCTCAAAAAGGTTCATTCTGGTGTTATCGCCCAACTCCATGCCATACAAGTAATAGAGACACCCTTTGTACCACAAGACCTCCAAGCTATCCTTTCTAAAAATCAATTAGTATTTTCCACTCCCCAAGGACTCCCTCCTTCCCATGTTGTTCATGATCATTCCATTCCCCTTATACTAGGAAGCCTTCCTCCCAATATACGTTCGTATCGTCACCCCTTTTCCCAAAAAAATGAAATTGAGAAAATGGTCCAGGAACTCCTTAATGAAGGTGTTATCCACCCTAGTAGGATCCCCTATTCATCTCATGTGGCCATGGTCCTGAAGAAATAAGGTTATTGGAGAATGTGTCCTGGATTTCGTGCCCTCAACAAACTTACCATCAAAGACAAATTCGCCATTCTAGTCATTGATGACCTCTTGGATGAATTGAGTGGCACCCAATTATTCACTAAATTGGATCTTTGTTAAGGCTACCACCAGATACATATGAAAGAGGCAGATATTCCCAAGACTTCCTTTAGAACTCATGAGGGCCACTATGAGTTTTTGGTCATGCCCTTTGGCTTGTGTAATGCCCCCTCCACCTTCCAAAGCCTCATGAATCATGTATTTTGTCCTTTTCTCTGCCATTTTGTCTTAGTTTTCTTTGATGATATCCTCATCTTTAGCAAAACCTGGATAGACCATCTTGCTCATGTGGATCGAGTTCTCCATCTACTCTCTCATCACCAACTTTTCCTGAAACAGTCTAAATGTGCTTTTGGCACCTCAAAAGTAGAATACTTGGGTCATCTGGTTGGCAAAGATGGTGTCAGTGTGGATCCTAAAAAGATTAAAGCTATGCAAGACTGGCCTCAACCAAAGACTCTTAAGATCTTGCATGGATTTATAGGCTTAATAGGATATTATCGCAAGTTTGTTAAGAATTATGGGAAGATTGCAACACCTCTCACTGCTCTCCTCAAAAATAACTCTTCCACTTGGACTCCAGTCATTGCTCAAGCTTTTCAAACCTTGAATATGGCCATGTGAACCACTCCAGTCCTCGCCCTGCCTGATTTCAAAAAGACCTTTGTGTTGGAATGTGATGCCTCAAGGAAAGGAATTGGTGTTAGCTTTATGCAAGAGGGTCGAACTTTGACCTTTACCAAGAAGAAACTATCTGAAAGAAATCTAGGAAAATCCATCTATGAAAAGGAAATGTTGGCTATTCTGCATGTCATGGATCTGTGGCATCCTTATCTATTGGGGAAACGGTTCCAAATTAAGACAACCCATCAAAGCCTCAAGTATTTTCTGGAAGAACGCATTTCCTCCCCGAGACAACAAAAATGGGTGACTAAACTCTTTGGATATGATTATGAGATAATTTATAAGAAAGACAAAGACAATGTGGTTGCAGATGCACTTTCTTGAAAATATGAAGATGAAGGATCCCTTTTTTCTCTTTCATTCAATGTACCAGATTGGCTCCAATCCATTCGCTAAGAATGGCTACAAGATCCCAAAAGTTTGCAATTGATCCAACAATTGTATTCCAATGCTCCAACTTCCCCAGGGTACTCTTGGCTCCATAAGGAAATTCGATACAAAGGCCATTTGTATTTAAGTAAACAATCAAAGCTTAAATCCACGGTACTTTCTGAGCTTCATGCTACACCCACAGAAGGGCACTTTGGGTTCACGAAAACCTATGACAGGGTCAAACGTTCCTTTTTTTGGGATGGTATGAAACAAGACATTCATAATTTTGTAGATGAATGTGACGTGTGTCAATGCAACAAGGGAGAAACAGTCAAATCATCGGGCACACTACAACCGCTCTTGATTCCACCTGCTATTTGGAAGGATATATCTATGGATTTTATTACTGGCTTACCCAAATTGAGAAATAAATCTGTCATCATGGTGGTTGTTGATCACCTTTCCAAGTATTCTCATTTTTGTGCCCTCCAACACTCATTTACAACATCCACGATGGATCAAATATTCATTGTTCAAGTCTTCAAGCTTCATGGAAACCTTACAAGCAAACTTCCCACAAGGTTGAGCATTGTCAAAAGCTAATGCCCAAATTTTATGGTCCTTATACCATTCTCAAGCATGTGGGACAAGTCTCCTATGAGTTAGATTTTCCCAACCATTCGAAGCTACATCATGTTTTTCATGTTTCATGATTAAAGAAGGTGATTGGAGCTAAGTGCCAAATTCAAACCAACCTTCCAGAGTTATCTGAAGAAGGATCCATTTGGCTACAACCAGAAGAAGTTTTGGACCAGTGTGAGCATTTCCTATGTCAGAGAGCCATCAAGGAAGTGTTATTCCAGTGGAAAGATACAACTCTAGCAGACGCCACTTGGGAAGTACCTACCATTCTGCAGAAATTTCCTCATCTCAAGCCTTGAGGACAAGGCTGCGTTTAAGGGGGTGAACATGTTAGGGCCCTAACCTTCACATAGGTATAAAAATAGATTTGGATGTAATAAAGGTTAATATTAATAAGGCCTTTCAATAAAATAGAATAAGGAGGATGTAAGAATACCTAATAGAAGCTTTCTCTTCTAGAAGGATCTTCCTCTAGATGCTTCTTTTTAGTATAAATAGGAGTCGAGGTTATGAGAACCCTAGATTGGATATTATTGTAATAAAGATCTTCTCAACTGGAGTTTTCCTTGTCGAAGAGGCCCATGGACATTGCTTTTAGATTCAAAGTTCCATTTCTGTTGTTATTCTTATATCATTTCAGTGTTATTGTGGTAAATGTTCTGGTTATATTGTTGTTATTCTGCCATTACTAGCATTTTATTTCTGTTTTGCATACATTTTATCTCTGGTATATTACATAATACTTATAATCTTAGCCATTATAATTCTTATAAATATTAATACCTATCTCATATAGTCCTTAAAACCTGAGCTCCCAACCTTGATCCATAAAAATAATAAACATTAACCATTTTACAAATTAATCTCTATAATCTCTAAATTACTCTTATAATATATAACTTCTATAATACCAAACACATATAATCTATATAACCACAACCATAATCACCCCCAAATCCTAATATTTCTAACCTTAAACATATAATTATTATAACTCATATAACCACTCACTTCATTAACCCCTAATCCTTATATTTTATAATTTCTAATACTACTAATGTTAATAATTCATAATTCACTTAGTAACTAACTATAATCCCTATAATACTTAAATTATATAACTTATTTATCTCAAAATCCTTATAAGCCATAAACCCTCATCATTATAGCTCAAATCAATACAATCTCTATAATCCTTAACCCTTTTAACCTCTATTAATGGGATTTCCTAACCCTTATGATCCCATACCCTACACTACCTAATCCTTGTAACATTTAACCATTATAAATAGTAACCCTTGCCACATAGTATATATAACCTTTAACCTTATTCATATATAAATCCTAATGCCTACATTTCATAATTGTATCCATGTATTCCTTAAAATGTCTAACCCTAATAAATGTTAGGACCTACCATGATATTTTTTCTTATACCTTTAAATTATAACTCCCATAAATAATGAATACAATAACTAACTCATATAACCCTTATCACATGTGAATCCTATAACCTCCAACCTTCATACAACACTACACATATAAATTAACCTTTATAATCCAAACCACCTAACCCTTATAAATATTCATCCATATAAACACTAATTTTATAATTATTAATCTATATAACCCCAAACCTTAAAACACTTAAATCATAATCCCTAATTATTATCTCCTCTAAACCAAATCATTATAACCTCAAATTCCTAACACATGAAACCCATAAACTATATAACCTTATAATTATTAAACATTATAATATATATCATTAGTATTCTTTATAACTCATTTTAACCTTAACTTTTAAGATCTATTTTACCCTTTCCACTTCATCCTTCAAACTTATAACCCTCGTGACCGTGAGATTGACCTCTATAATTTTACAATCTTCATAACAATGATATCATATAACCTATATGAACCATATAATATATCACTTGTATAATTATTTCTTACCGTAACCATTAATCCCCATAATGCCCCATTCTCTCATAACCCCAATACACCACAAATAACAACATTTATCACTCATAATTCTTAACCTATCAAAACCTCAAAATTAGACCATATCACCATTAAACCTAAACTATATAAATAGTAATTCATATAACCCCTATCACCTAAACCCTATTATTCATAACCTATATAAATCCTAAATATTATGTCAATCCGTAACATCCCTAGTATTTCTAATCCTTATAACCTTAAATATCTATAGAACCAATTTATTTAACCCCTAACCCTTATTACCTAGTCCCTTACACCTAACAACTAATACTTGTAACCCCAACCACTCCCAAACCTCATAACACCTATCTCCTAACATTTATATTTAATTGTTATAATAAAAAAAATTCTCAAACGTTATCTCTTAATTAATAACCCACAACCGACATAATCCTTGAGTCATATGAAAGGATTCACCCGAGTCAACCAACCATGCCTCATGATCTACTTCTGTTCTTGAAAAATCCAAGTACACATCCCCTACTTCTTCCTTGGAGATATTTTCTTATGTAGAAAGAGATTTTACAGATCCCTTATTTTTCTCAACTTTGGATCTACACTTATTCTTGTAGTGCCCTTCTTTTCCACATATCCAACATACCTTTACAAACATTCTGGTTGATTTAGATCTAACCTTAGACTTAGATCTCCCACTTGAGAAATTATATCTATTTCTTTCCTGTGAGTTTCCTCTTGGAAATAATGCATTTGTGCTCTGTCATTCGATGTTATTTCTTCTCATATCCTCTAACAACACGAATGATATTACTTCATCAAACTTAAAGCAAGTTGTATTACTACCTATGGCCAGAACCAGACTATCGCATGATTCTGGTAAAGAACACAATAATCTCATACACTTATCTTCATCTAAAATTTTAATCTCAACATATAATAATTGACTTACCACAGTATTGAAGGCGTTCAAATGCTCTAACACTGAGTCTCCATCTCTCATCCTTAGATTATACAAATTATATCCTAGGAATAGATTATTTACTAGGAACTTAGTCTGATACAACTTCCCCAACTTATCCCATAAATACTTGGGTGTAGATTCCTGACACGTTCAGTAATATTGAATCTCACAGACACAGTCAGATTGTGCTCTTCTCCTTTTAATCCAACTTTTTCCAGTCACCTGTTGAAGTTCCTGTAGGTGAGGTACCTAGATCCACCATGATCCACTGATCTCTATCCACCAACATATCTTCTATCTTGAGCTTCCAGAACTCAAATTGTTTCCCATTAAACTTCTCGATCTCAATTTTTTAATTTCTCACCATTTCTTTTCACCTGAAAAATCAATACCACATATATCCCACTATAACAAGGCTTATCACAGTCCCAAGCCAAACCCTTGATCAAAAAGGCATCCCACTGAAGTGAGAAAAGCTCTGATACCAAATGTATATTTTAACCTTGTAGAATATTTACTGCAAATGTATTTTTAGTAAAAGAACAAAAAAGATACAATGGAAAATACACACATTACATCGGGAGTTTTCCCCTCAAAACCCAAACCAGGAAAACCATCATGTTCTATATTCATTCATAATGTTACAATGTTTACAATACAATATACATATAGGATCCAACGACATCCAAAACCCTTACCCTATGACCTCGATTAGTCAAAAACCCTTATTCTTTAACTGGAAATAGAAAACCATTGACAAAAACCATATGTTGAAGAATCTCCCAACAATGGACACAAAAAGCGAAGAAAAAATGTGACATGTTTCCTGAGTAAAAAAAAAATTCTCGGGGGCGCTTCCCACAAACCCCCTCGCACGCCCGGTGCAACGTAGATACTACTAATTGTGAAAATAATATAAAACATACCCAAAATTTTATGGATTATTGTTTATAGTTAAATGGGTTAGCGATTATGTGCTATGGGGATTTTATGTTAATGATAGAAGGGGGTAGAGGTATAGAGGATGGTTAGGAAAGGTTATTAGGGATATATATTATGATATTGAGATTTATGTTTAGTATTATGTGCTATGGAGATTTTATGTTAATGATATAAGGGGGTAGAGGTATAGAGGATGGTTAGGAAATCTTATTAGGGATATATATTATGATATTGAGAGTTATGTTTGGTATAGGGATTAAGAGTTGGGGTTTTTAGGAGTTAAAAGTGACAGAATTACAATTTAGTGGATATAGTTTAAGAAATGTAGCTTTAGGGGTTAAGAGTGAAATGAATTAGAGTTTTTAGTTTTATATGAATAACGGGTTATATTATGGATTTTACATAGTAAGGGTTATGGTTTATAGTTTATAAAAGTTAGGGATTATGAGTTATATGTGTTAAGGATTATATAGGTTATTAGGAAAAGGTGGTGTTGATCATACAGATCATGGGTTAGATGTTATAGGGTTATAAGGGATATAAAAACTTGGAGTTCTTAAAGTTATGTGTTATATGGGTTATTAGGACTATGTGGTGTGGATTATAGAGAAGATGGCTTAGATGTTTTGAGGGTTATATGGTATGTTAATGATTAATAGTTATAAATGTTAAAATATTAATGTTACATGGGTTAAGGGACATAGGGTTTGATGGTTATATGGATTATATGTGTAAGGTTTTATGGTTATATCAGTTAGGGTTTAGTGGTTAATATTGATATGTGTTAAGTTTATGGTTTATGAGGATAGGTTTTTATGGTTATTTTTTTATAAGTTAAGATTTTTAGGGGGAAGGGTTATAAGAGGTTTTGATAAGGGGTTATTGGATTTGGGGTTATATGAATTAACAATTAGGGTAATATGAGATAAAATTTCAGGGTTATATGTACTCATAGTTACTGTAATATTATATAAAGTTTGTGGGTTGATAGTTATGTGATATAAATGGTATGATTTATGGCTTATATGAGTTATTGTTTATACATATTAAGGGTTATAAAATTAAGGGTTACACATGTTAGTTGTTAAGTATTATAGATATAAGGGACTAAGTCTTATAGATTATATGTAATAAGGGTTAAGGGTTATACATGTTGGTATTATTAGATTCGATGTTATAGAGGTTACAAAGAATAGGGACACAATGTATTCTAATGTTTAAGGGTTGGATGTTATAGGTTAAGGGTTATATTAATTAGGGTTTATGTGGGTTGGGAATTAATGATCATGAGGGTTAGGTTTGCAGATATATGGGTTAGAAATTATAGGTGATAGATGTTATATGGTTTATGGTGTAGGGGGGTTATAGTAGTATGGGGTTATAATGATTATAGGTTATGAGGGTTCTTGGATGTTAGATGTTATAATAGTTAATATTTATATCAGTTATTTGTTATGGTTAGGATTAGGATTGTTAAGGTTATAAATGTTAAGGGTTATATATGATAATTTATATTAAGAATGTTGAAATGATAAAGGTTAATATTAAGGTCTATAGAGTTATATGTTATAAGTTTTAGATGATATGGATGAAAATGGATACATGAGTTATGACAACATGGATTATAATGTTTATGTACTATAGGGGTTATATGGTTTATATGTTGTACTTGATATAAATTAGGGGTTATAGGGATTATGGGTTAGTTGTTGTAAGAGTTAGCAATATGGGTCATGTATTGTAAATATTGGGGGTTATCTGGATTGGGGGTTATTGATTAAGAGTTAAGGTTTGGGTGATTTTTTATTATAATATTTAAATATAAATGTTACGGGATAGGTGTTATGAGGGTTGGGAGTGGTTGGGTCTATAAATATTAGTTGTTAGGTGGAAGGGACTAGGTAATAAGGGTTAGGGGTTAAACAAATCGATGTTATAAATGTTTAATGTTGTAAGGATTAGAAATAGTAGGGATGTTAGGGATTGACATAAAGTTTAGGATTTATATAGGTTAAGGGTTATATGGGTTGCATGTTACGTGTTATAGGGTTTAGGTGTGAAGGGTTATATGCACTAATATTTACATAGGTTAGGTTTAATTATAAAATTATAGAGGTCAATGTCAGGGTCACACCAGTTATGTAACATCTCGCTCTGGTGCACTGAGAGAAATTATTCTTTGAGGACACTTGCTCGCAAGTGATCCGGATTATTATGCTATTAAAACATCTGATTTTGATTATGAGGCGTTATGGGTTGATGACATGTTGTTTTATTGCATTTACATAGATAGGTGTTATTGAATCGATTTCACTGAGTGTGTAGGATTTTGGACCTTGAGGATGCAGAGGCATCGATGGAACCCCTTGGACTTTGGATCCAGTCGGGAAGTGTACCATTGGGGTTTGATTGTTTTATTGTGACATTAATGCATCTGATTAGATGATATGATATGGATATATTCTGACATGATTCATTGATGATGCAGGCTGAAGATAGCTTATCTACTAGACTCACATATGGAGTAAAGGGGTCACGCATGACTACTAGAGATGTTGACAGAAAGGTGTGGACAACAGCCCTGCCAAAGCTTACTAACACTCCCACCGTGGCTTGAGCTATAGGTTAACGTTTACCTAGTTTGAGAGGACCCATGATGCCGTGAGGGTGGACTGCGATAGTCGCTCACGATGATTCTAAGGGCTGTGCAATAAGGTGGATTCCTTAGAGGCCCTTAGTCTGTCATAAGTTCACCTAGAGGAGTATTGACTCCAGGGGTTTTTGATGTCCACCAAGTCAGTCAAGAGGCGAGTGGCTCCCTTGGAGCATGTGGTGTCTCCTGAAGGGCACGTCGTGCAAGAAAAATGGAAAGAGGCAAGTGGCACATTTGGAGCACACAGTGCATCCTGAAGGGCACGCCACGCAAGGGAAACAAATTAAGGTGAGTGGCACCCTTGTAGCACCTAGTGCATCCTGAAGGACATATCACGTTGTTGATGATAAATGAATGAAACTAGATGGCCTTAGGATGAATACCATGTTAAGAATTTTTAAAAACAAATTCCCTAATAAAATGTTTCCCAGTACGAAAGTTTAAGGTCTAAGTCTAAATTATGCTAGTGGTAAAATTTTATCTATCTATTTAAAAAAAATAATAATAAAAATAAAAACAACATAAATAATAAATATACTCTTTGTTAAATCTTTTAATAATAAGGGGGTAAGCAATTTAAATGATTCATAAAAATCTCTTAGGGTAAAATTAAAAAAAAAAAAGGGAAATAATTTTTTTATTATTTATGATAATTTAAAATTATTAACTAAAAAGGGAAAAAGGAAAAAGGGGGTTAATTTCTACACCTGCCAATTTGAGTCTTAGATTAAAAGGGGAAAGAGGGAAATCTAAAATATTTAGGAAACTAGGAAAAGAGGGAAACATAAGAAGAAAAGGGAAACCCAAGGAAAAAAGAAGAAAGTCAAACTTAGTAAGGTATCTACCATTAAGAACTTTCTAATTTAAAACTAAACTAGCAAATTGATAATGGGGAAAGTCATTAAAACATGTAAGAGAATTTGGGGACACCTAGGAGCGATTCTAGGAGTGACTCTAGGTGGGTGAGGGAAATAAGGAAAATTGATTAATTAAAGAAATTAATTTGTGGAGGAATGAAGGGGATGGGTGACACTTGTATAGGGAGGAATTTTTAGGATTTAAATTTTAAAAACTTAATTAAATAAGAATTTAGGAAAGTAAGGGACTTCGAAACTCTATATAATAAAGGGAGGAGAAGGATGAAGGATATCTTCTATTTGCGTAATGTTACGATGCAGAAATATCTACTTGACTGACTTACCTTATGGGAGTTGAGATACCCAGCTTGGTGAGGAGTGTTAGCTTGGCCTTGTGAGGCGAGTTGGGAGCTAGCTGAATATCTGGATAGTGTGTGTCCCCTTTGTGGCTCGAGAGGCTAAGAGGAAAGAAGAGTACCCCTAGAATTGGTTGGGAGGTACCGGTGAAGTCTCGTTGGTCAGCAATTGGGAGTTGCATGGAGCACGCAAGACATCACTAAGAGCGGACGATCAGGCAATGATATTCTCTCTTCATTTTTGTATGGTAGATTGTTGTAGGATTTATTCTTGGATCTGCATGTTTAATGGAGTAAGTAAACTGATTGTCTAGATTGATGACTGGAATTAATTTATATCCTAGCTTGATGATTGATTGAATCCCATGGCCTTCGTTTCCCCACATGTCTTGACCTCCTTGTGGTGTTTGATTATGACCATTGTGGTAGTTTTGCCTATCATCCCTAGCTCATTAGTCCTCTCCTAAGCAGTTGGACAGGAGCCCAATCTACAGTCGTCTCTTCGACGTTAATATACCTATGGATCTCAACACCCTACTTTTCTGTGCGAGGATGATGAGCAAAGGATGAACCTATCATCCGTCTACCTCTGTTGTTGTCCTTGGATGATTGGATCCTTTTGGTTCTCTTACTGTTGTATTCATTTTGTATTGGTATTCTGGTAATGGAAATACAAATTGATTCATGTCTTCATTTTGTATTTGTATTCTGGCAATGGAAAAACGAATTGATTCATGTATGCATCTTGTATTTGTATTTTGCCAATGGAAAAGAGAAGTGATTCATGTCTACCTTTTGTATTGGTATTCTAGCAATGGAAAAATTAATTGATGCATGTTTGGATTTTTTATTTGTATTCTGGCAATGGAAAAACGAATTGATTCATTTTTGCATTTTGTATTGGTATTCAAGAAATGGAAAAATGAATTGATTCATGTCTGCATTTTGTATTTGTATTATGGAAATGGAAAAACGAATTGATTCATGTCTTCATTTTGTATTGGTATTCGAGAAATGGAAAAACGATATGATTCCTGTCTGCATTTGGTATTGGTATCCTCGAAATAGAAAAATGTTTTTGCTTTTTAATGTTGCTAGAGATTGTCGTTTTAAATGCCTACATTTAGCTTTCAAATGATTCTGAGTTTGTTGTTTTGAATGTGCATATTTTTCTTTCAAATGAGATTGATTTTGCTATTTTAAATGCCCATGTTTTACCTTCAAATGAGACCGAGATTGTTGTTTTAATTGCCCACATTTTTTGTTTCAGATGAGGCTAAGTTTGTTGTTTTAAATTCACACGTTTTACTTTCAAATGAGACTAAGTTTGTTGTTTTAAATGCCCATATTTTTCCTTCAAATGAGACCGAGATTGCTATTTTAATTGCCCACATTTTTGGTTTCAGATGAGACCGAGTTTACTTTTTTAAATGCTGAGTTTACTATTTTAAATGCCCATGTTTTTGCTTTCAAATGAGACTGAGATTGTTGTTTTAAATGCCTATGTTTTTTCTTTCAAATGAGACTGAGTTTGTTATTTTAAATGCCCAAATTTTTTCTTTTAATACCAAGTACGACAAAAAATAACGCAACCCTTCCTCCTCCTTTTGGCTCTGTATTTAACATAGACCAATAGGAGTATAGGGTTAGGGTTTGGACTTCCTTAAACATCATTTAGTGACAAGGTTTGGAACATATATAATATTCTTGAAATTCCACATGTGGATATCCCCATATGTGTGAGTAATGGGTTCTAATGTGGCATATTCTTGTACAATGGTGATTAGTTGAGTAGGTCAATTCATTTAAGGCATAACTTTTTCATATGATCTGCAATTAAGGTGTTGTCCACATCATTGGGAAGGTATCCAAGTGTAGAACATAATCAAAGGTGCGAGGACAAGTTTTGTATATTTTAAAACTTACAAATGTCATTTAATTCCTCAAAATGAATCTATAAGGTTATGGACCCCAATTTTTCAAACTAGGACGTGCCACTAAAATGGCCCTACAAGTTGATTTATCCAATTTTTTATACCCATAAAGTAGTAAGATATATGAAAAACTATACGATGGTATAACATAGATCATTTATAATATTTCAACTCTTAGTTTTTTCCTTAAATGAATAAGGTTGTGAAATTTACAATAAAGAAAATAAATTGTTTTTTATAATTACGATGTATCAAAAGAAAAAAGAAAAAAGATCACAATTTTTTTTACAAAAATTAAATGTTTGGAATCTACATTAATAGATGCACAAATGTTTGTAGTTTGTCAAGAGACATATATGTATATAATATTTAAATATATATTTATAACTAGAGGTATTATAAAATATTTGGATTTTTTCGTTTGTCTATGCAACTTAAACACCATGTTCATTGTTCCTAAT
>ML782860.1:544212-561386 GCA_009831015.1 Picea engelmannii | reverse complement strand
AGTTGTTCTTAAGGGGGGATGTTAGGATATTTAGACACTTAGGAGTTAGTTAAGATCTACTTGGTCTAATATGTCGTTAGGTAAAAGTGTGTTTCTTTAGTATGCATTTGTAGTTAGGAAATCTGATAGTCACGATATGTTCCCAACATAGAGTGATCCGACGGTTCATACTCTCCTTGATCTTAACGACCATTGATCTGTGGCTTAACACCATATTGGTCCATGATCTCTATTTAAAGAGCATGGAGGGTCATTTGCCGATGATCGATTGTGAGAAACTCTCTTGTAAAATCTCTTTGTAATCTTTTTCTTTGCATTAATAAACTGCTCCAAGTGGATGCGTTGGCTGGGGCCGTGGATGTTTCCCCGTAGGGGTTTTACCATGTGAAAACATCGGTGTGGTGATCTTTGATCTGGTTATGTGAGTGGTTACTGAAGGTGTTCATCCTCTGTTGGAATACCTGTGTTGTCGAACACCATTTGGATACAGCCAGAAGCAGTTTTGGACTAGCGTGAGAGTCGCCTGCGTCAGAGAACCATCAATAAAGTGCTAGTACAGAGGAAAGACATGACTCCAGCAGATGCCACTTGGGAACCAACTACCATTTTGCAACATTTTCCACATCTCAAGCCTTGAGGACAAGGTTGTTTTTCAGGGGGCAGACATGTTAAGGTCCTAACCCGCACATAGGTAGATCAATGTATTCGGATGTAATAAAGGTCAATATTAATAAGGACTTTCAATAAAATAGAATAAGGTGGATGTAAGAAGACCTAATAGAAGCTTCCGCTTCTAGAAGGATCTTCCTCTAGATGCTTCTCTTAATAGACATATTTAGTATAAATAAGAGGTGAGGGTATGAGAACCCTAGCTTGGAGATTATTGTAATAGAGCGTTGCTCGACTGGAGGTTGCCCCCTCAAAGAGGCGTGTGAACATTGCTATCTGAATCAATGTGCTATTTCTGTTGCTATTTTGTATATCATTTCTGTGTATTGTGAAGATTATGCTGGATATTTTACTGTTATTCTGTCATTTTTATCATTTCAATTCTATTCTGCATATTTTATATATTTGGTATCTTTCACTTGTTCTGTCTGTAAAGATTCTTTAGCTATTTATGAAGAGGTAGATCCTTTCTCGCTGTGAACCTTGCCAAGTCTAGGGTATGGTTGTAGCCATTCATTAGCTCATTCATCTAATCCAAGTGGACCATGTCTTATGCTTTGAGATAAGCTATTTCTCTTCTTACATCCCTAAGATGCCTAATAAGTCTTTTGTAGGTCTGGCTGCGAAGGGGGTTCGGGACATGTGCAGTCTCAACACACTTCTTCTCGTCCTTTTCTTCCATATGTACAAGAGTTTCCTTGCATGTTTCATCAGTATTCTAAAAAATGCTTCATTTATGCTTCTTCTCTTACACAACAACATTTTCCTTATTTTTCATAGGTTTTTTACAATCCTTCACAGGGATTTCATCTTCCCTCTCCAAAGTTATTTTGGTACCTTTACCCTTGATTTTATGTATAGGGGTTTCTTATAAAGGTTGTCCTTTGAAATCCCCCATAGGAATTGACGACTTGGTGAAAGGTCTTTTAGCTTTGATTTCAACTGCTGGAGAAGGAGAGGGAAAGAGAAGCTTCTTCCGCTTTTTTGATGTCACCTTGGTAGAAGATGGAACTTCTTCTAAACTTTGTGGAGGTGGTGGTGAGAAATCTGTGTGTGGGGAAGGACAAACGTCCTCCTCAGCTTCTCTGACCTGCTTATTAATATCTAAAATAGGGGCACTGACCTTTCTCTTTTTCGTAATCCCTATTTTAGTACTGGTAGGTAATGAAGAGCCTACAATTTGTGATTGGGGGGTAGGTGTTGGGTCTAGCTTAAAGTGAGAAAGACCAAAAAGTTCTCCGAGGAGATCTCTTTCTTTCCTGACTCATCACAGACAAGCATCTTGATAAGTCCAATGTGGAAAAAGATGGAGTCCACATCCTTGGATTTGGCTTGCACCTTATCTACCATTTTACCTATACTTTTCAGCAGGTAATATGGAATATTCATCTGAACCTTACCGGTAAAATGAAACAATGACCTTATGTGGTAATGGTACAAAGTGTTGAATCTCCCTTCACAACTAAAATATCTCTTTATGATTTTCAACATTCTGTGAAACTGGTCAATCAACTAATTCCTTGACACATTATTAAATAAGTCATTGGCTTGGTATTCAGGCTTGAAAATATCTTTAATGAAAGGTGAACTCAATACCATGGCCTTGTACAAATTTTCTCTTGAAATGGGAATCCCTGTTGCAGCTAAGATGGAGGCTTTAGTCACCTCAAATTACAAATATCCAACTCTATTTTTCTTGCCATCAAAATTTAGTGCAAATTGTTTTGATACTTCTGAGTGGCCTCTCTGCATGTTCTGGCAGAAAGAGAGGCATCCTTCTATTTGAAACATTTCCCTTACCATGGGTTCTATGTCAAAAAGGTGCATGTCCACATGTTATGTTCGAACTATCTTGCCATCTTTGTGTGATTTCTTCAACTGAGGGGTCTCCATGACTCAAAAAGAGGGTTCTTAAGAGGCTGTAAGGGATGCTATTGACCAAAAAACTTCAATTTAAGTCTAAAGAGCACAATGAACTTGGCTATGAGAAATGGACTTTCAATTTCATACAGGTTTTCAGAGTGTAGACTATGAGGATGTAATTCCGAACTGACTCTTTGTATAGGATGAAAAGAAGCAAAGGATAATCAGAGAGGTTTGAGCAATGCCTCTGCATAGTGAAACACATACACAGAGGGTTGGATATTTCAGGCCTATGACTTTTAGAGGATATGTCTAAACACAATAATCAAACTATGGATATGAGCGAAGTTGTTTACACGAATGTAAATATGGATCCCATACTACCCTGCAAGCTTAGAAAACCAAAACTCGACCACAAATATCCTATGAAAATTAATATGTGAAGGAGGTTTCACAAGATACATGTGAATTCGACAACTTTTGAGCTCCTCAGTGCAAAATTAGGATGAGATTGAGGAAACTTCAGCCCTGAAATCTCTCAGAACATCGGATTTAGTGGGCATGCCCTCATCTGAACTGAACTGGAAAACTTACGTAGTGCATCACTATTGAACTTTCAAATTTAGAAATTGTTACCAAGGATCATAAATGAAATATCTTTTGAAAAAATTTCAATTGACTTCAGACACTCAAAACAAGGGTTAAGGTATCATTTGTGGCAATCTTGACTTGGAGTGGGTGCATGATAATTGTGAGAGGCTCTATGGAAATGCCTGTTGAGTGGGAAGTGTTCTCCAAATAAAAAAATGAATGGACAGGTGAGTGGTGATGATGAGGTATGCATGTGAGGTCATGAGTGATGAGAGAGGTGTGTCACATCATCTTGGTCATGGGAGGTATCAACCTAGGGATGAATCATGAGAGGGGACATAAAGAATAGAGCATGAGCTCATAAGGGTTTAAGGACAAAAAATTGAATTCGGGGTCAACACATGAGCTATGACTCAAAGGTTTATTCATCCTAAGGGGTCCTATCATAAATAACATTTAAAGGATGAGAAATTTATTTTGAAGAGAAAATAAGAATCTNGCGAGTTAATGTGATAACATTGGCTCCACATGGGATGGAATGTCCCCTGTGGGCTACCAAGAATGAGTAGATTCAGTGCCTTATCCTATGTTTATGGGGTCGGCTATTGGAACACAAAAATAAAAGAGAATGATATTTACAATGATGTAGAGAGCCACTCCCGGCTCAAGAAAATTACTTATTCAGAAAATGTTCATTTACAGGGCCACCAAAAACCTCTTCATTCTCCATATTATTCAACTTGAAAGTGTTATTAGGGAATACCTCAGAGATTTTGAAAGGACCAATCCATAAAGCTTTGAATTTACCATGATTCCCTTTATCCTGCCTCGGTGCATCCCACTTGAGCACCAGATCGCCCAATTGGAAATCCTCTTTTTTCACGTTCTTGTCGAATTCCTTCTTGATCTTTAGTTGATGATCATATGCCTTATCTATCAGTTTCTCTTGAGTCTACTGCACTTCAACTAGTTGTTGAATCCTCCTGATCATATCATCTGGCTCCCCTTGATAATCTTGGAGGAATTTTTCCATAGGAAAGGCGAGTTGAGAGGGAAAAAGGGCCTGAACTCCATATACCAACTAGAAAGGAGAAAGGCCCAAGGCCCTCTTTGTTGTCACTCTGTCATCCCACAAATTAAACTTGAGTTTTGAATCACATGCATTTTTGTTATCCTCCAACAATTTCTTAACAATATTTATAAGTCTTTTGTTTGAGGATTTTGCAATCCCATTTCCCTATGGGTAATAAGCGGTTGAATGAATCAATGTGATCCCATATTGTTCACAGAACTGAATCAATGGCAGAACTTTGAAGGATGCAGCATTGTCAGTGACAATTCTATTCATACAACCAAACCTTGCTATAATGTCTTCAAGGAATCCAATGATCACCTCGTGAGAAGAATTCCTGGTAGGGATAGCCTCTATCCACTTAGTCCTCCAAAAATGATGCCCCCCACACAAACTATCATGAAAATTAAACATAATCCTTTGGGCCTTATGTGGGTCTAGGCATCTCAATAGCACTCCCAATGGATCCTTCCAATACAAAATGTGATCAACCAAGCAATACTTTATCGATTTGAGTTTTAATGCTCTCCCCTTGTTCTTTTCCATATCACTTGGAGGTTGTATATTCTGAAAGAAAAATATAATGTCCTTGTACCAACTGCAATTTTCCAATGCAGGGCTGGCCTGAGCACCTCTATTGTTTAATTCAGTCTGCTTCTTTTCTGAACATAAGACAATGAAATTTACTCCCAACACTAAGGAATTTGATTCAACCAACAACTTGGCTAAACCCTGGCACTTGACCGATTTGGTAGGCCTGAACTCTAAATCAAATTCAAGGATCTTAGCAATCCATTTGTTGCATTTTCCGTCAATATCAGGCTGAATAAGAATTTCTTTTACAACAGTTGATGGAACATAAGCAATAACTCTTGAATGCAACACATAAACTCTAAAGAACTTAAGAGTTTTAACCAATGCATAGGATTTCTTATCCATAATGTCATATTTTAACTATGCATCCCTCAAATCCCTACTTAAAAAATAAATGGGTTGCTCTAAGCCTTCAAAGTTCTTCTGTAACAAAATTGGTGCTATTGTATCAAAAGAGGCAAAAGAAAAAATATCAAAGTCCTTGGAGTATTCTGGGATGACTAGGACCGGGGCTTCCGTCAAAGCTTTATTTATCTGATCAAAAGAACTAAGAGCCTCAACATTCCACTTGATTTCATTATCTTTCCTCAACATGGTTGTGATATACTTGAGGAACTCAACAAAATTCGACAAAAACCTTCTTAAGAAATTAACCTTTCCTAGAAAAGATTGAACTTCCATTTTAGATCTAGGTAGTGCTAAGGTTAGTATGGCTTCAACCCTACTGGAATCAATCCTCACTCCTTCAGCTGACACGATATGCCTCAATAATTTTCCTTCTTTCATGGTGAACAATGAATTTTTCAGATTCAAGGAGAGGCCAAATTTTCCGCATTTTAATAATACCTTTCTTAAATGATTGTATTGCTCTTCATCAGATTGAGAGAACACGGTTATGTCATCTAAGTAGATAAAAAAAACCTTATCCTTCTCCACAATAAATGCTATGTCCATAGCTCGCTGAAAGGTCTCCCCCACATTCATCAAACCAAAGGGCATCTTGGCGTACATGAATGTCCCCAAAGAAGTGGTAAAAGTTGTCCTCTCTCTATCCTCTAGCAAAACAAAAATCTGGTTGTAGCCAGAAAAACCATCAACCATAAACATTCGGGCCACACCTGTCACCCTCTATAATATATGTTCCATCTTGGGAAAAGGTAATTATCCTTTTTAGAACTTCTGTTCAGATTCCAGAAATTGACACAAAGTCTTATTTCTCCATTCTTTTTCCTCACGGGGACCAAATTAGCCAACCATTTGGAATATCTCAAAGGAACAATATTTTTTTCATCTAAAAGCATTTTTACCTCCTTCTCCATGAGAGGTAGTAACATAGGATTGATTTGCCTCAACTTTTGCCCGAAGTGCTTTGTCTCTTCTTTTAATGGAATCTTGTGCTCTATAATGCTTGTGTCATAAGTTCAGATATCTTTGTAAGTCCATGAGAATACATGAGAAAACTCCTTCAACAATTTGACATATTTATCCCTCTGCTATCTTGATAGGTTGCTTGACAACTTGAAATATTTTGGATCCTTCTCTGTTCCCAAATTGCACTCAGTTATATCAGCATCATTAGTAGACACTTTCCCTTTTACTGCTGCATCATTTTCATGAAATAATTTTTCCAAAGGAACTAGTCCTTTTGGAATCTGGTTGCTAGGTAGCTGCATGATATGATGATTAGCAATTATGTTAAGGAAACCATCAACATATGGAGTAATTTCAAAATCAAGATCCTAATCAATGTGTAATGCAACAAATTTATCAACAGACTCAAGAAATTTCTTGAGTTCTAAATCATCTTCAAACACCTTCCAATATTTGACATTGTCTGGTATAGAAGGTCTGTATTTGACTTCTACATCATACTTGAGTTTTGGTGATATGGGTATCCTAAAATGGCTTGCTGATACAACCAAAGAATCAGCCACAGAGTTCTCTTATCATGGAATAAAAGAAATGTCATACTTAGAGAAAAAAAACTCCACTAGGTCCCATACTTCATTTCTATAAGATCTAAGCCTAGGGTGCTTAGTTTGGCAAAGATTTTTTGTCTGATGGACTATCAATTCAGCATCTCCAAATACTGACAATTTTTTAATCCCCATATCCTTTACATCTCTCAAGCCCAAAATAAGAGCTTCATACTCTGACACATTGTTGGTAGTTTCAAATTATAGTTTGTATGAAAAAGATATGGTTTCCTGAGCTAGTGAGAAAAAGACCACTCCAACACCGACACCTTCCTTAGAAGAGGCTCCATCAAAGAACATATTCCAAAAAAAATTGGTTAGAGGTTCTTTATACAAGGTAGCAGACTTTTTTCTTATTTCAAGAGGAGTTTCAGGACCATCGGTGAGCTGCAAAATGTTGGACCCCAAATCGGTATCAAGAGAAAAAACAGGATGATTAACAAGGTTTTCTTCATCACTAATAATGTAAGCCAGTTGGGCTTCTTTGTAAAGTCGTATATGCTCCCCATCAAACACTGGGATAGTTTCATATGAGAGATCCATCTGCAAGGTTCCTCCAAATATTTTTATGCAAGACCTTGACAAGAGCATGCCAAACTTGGGAGGAACATCAACCACCACAACATCCATAAGCATACTTTTCATGGGTAGCTGAAATAGAGTCACACGCATATCCTTAATGACCCCTACACATTTTTCTTTCCTAGAGTCGAAAGAATATAAGTCATGATAGGTTTTGGTGATTTCTAGTCCAAATTCATCCATAACAGATTTTTGCATAAGATTATGGGAGGCCCCTGAATCCAAAAGATAGTTATGTAGCACCTTGTCATGAATATTGAACGAAGTATAGAAGAGAGGGGATGAGTCATCTCTATATTCTATCAAAGGGCCTAAAATCACAGCTGATTTTTCATCTTGCAGATTTATTGAATCAAATGGAATTAGGAGAGGCATCGGGTTGTAACATTTTGGTCAGATATTTTTTAAATTCTTCATTTTTTATCAATTCCAAAAACGGTACAGGGATCTTAATTTTCTGGATCTCATTCTCAAAACGAAAGGAGGGGGAAGGCTTAAGAATCTTTTTGGTTTCAAGAGGAGGATTTCTGTTCAGAAGTTGTGGGTTTTGAGAATCTTTTTCCTTTCTTTTCACTGTCAGAGTCTTGGAAGAATTTTCTTTCTAAACAAGTTGATTAAGGGAAGCACTTTTTTCTTCATTCCTCTTAGATCTCAGATTATATCTACTAGCATTTTCCTTCGTTTCTTCTCCCTTGCTTAACTCATTGATTTGAATATCCATTAAATATTTCTCATAAGAGGATTGAGTCAAGTGTGGGGATGGGGATGAATCACCTAAACAGTGAATCTCAGGATCAACCTCTACCTTCTCTTCTTCTTCATCAGCAACGAGATTACTCTAAAAAGGAGCTTGAATCCTTTGATCATCTCTCTCTCTCTGTTTCTGGGATCTTTAGGAAGGATTTGGGGAGCATTGTTTGGTCTTAGGAAATTACCTCTATTTTCAGGGTTCTGAGCATTTCTATATGGCTATCTTCCTTGTGATTTTAACTTCTCAATCTTAGTAGAAAGGGACTTTACTAATTTTGTCAACTCATCTACCTCTGAATGAACAACAAGAGAGTTAGAAGTGGAAAATTCAGCTCTGTTTTTCCTCCTATCTCTGTCAGATTTTCCCCTGAGCTTATCTGAAGCAATTATGTTGGATTCTACCTCTAAGGAAACATCTTGCATCTGAACTAAGGAATATGACCTTCTCTCTCTCAATAGAAGGCAGAACTCGGAGTCAAAAGAATTGGCATAAATTATTTTTTCCATGGCTTTAGTGGGTTTTATCTCATCAGGGATCTTCTTGTACATTTTGTTAAACCTTTTAGAAAAGTCATAGATAGACTCTCCTTCTTTCCTTTTCAAAGATCCAAATTCAGTGATATAATATAAAAAATCCTTTTTGTCACCCCAGTTCCTCAAGAAGGCTTCATCCAATGCCTCAATACCCGTAATCGATCCAGGGGCTAGACACCTAAACCACTTCCTAGCTTCACCAAAAAGGATTTGGAAGAAAACTCTCATCCAAACATCTTCATTTTCAATATTTTGGTTATCTGCATAGCTATAGAAAGCAACAACATGTTCCTCAACTATTATATCTTCTTCTCTTGTAAACTTGGGCATGTATTTCAAATAATCTCTAGGGGGAAAATAATTCATTAGCTGAGGCAAGACTGGAGGGGCATATCTTGCAGCCACTATGGAATCCATCCTATTTGCAGGGGGGTTAACAACTTCCATTTGATTTTGGATTCTAGGTGAAGAAGCAGGAGAAAGAGATTTGGTTGTGTGTAGATGAGGAGAAAGAGAAAAGGACAAAGGGGAGATTTTAGTCTTTACAACAACAGATGGAGTCTTGGAAGAGGATGGTAACGTCCGAGAAGGAGATGAAGCTCCTACTTCTTGAGCAACTAAAATTTTAACAGAGAGACATGTAGAAAAACCTAATGTAGGGAAATATTCAAAACTATCAAGACTAAAACACTTCTCAATATCAGGGGAGGAGGATATATCAATGTTTTCTTATTTCAATTCAGTTTCAAACGTAGAGTATTCAACAGGAAACTCTTCAAAATCTATATTTTTAGATACTTTAGCAGAATATAAAGGAAGCTTACTTGGTAAAACAGTTGGAGTATTAAGAGTGGAATCAAGCAAATAACTAGAAGCACTCGTAGTAGTAGCAGAAAAACCTTTTTTAGAATCTTTTCCTTTCGTGATTATCTTTTGTGGGTCAGCCACAGGTGAAACCAAATGTAACTGTGGATTTGATCTCGTATGTCTGCCTTTAGGTGCTAGAGATGAATCAATGGAGTCACTAGGTGAAAGATGCAATCTTCAAAATACTAAGTCCCAATGCACCTTGAGAGCTAGTAAGCATTGTTGTTCTATCCTAGGGAAAAGTATTCAAATCATTCCCCGACAATGACACCAAAAATGTTAGAACTAGGAGTCACTTTATTATTGCAAGGAAAGTAAGCCCAGTACCCATAAGATGATATGTGAAAGTATGATTGTTTTTTGAAAGGTCAAATGGAAAAAAATTGGAATGATAATATCCTCATTCAGAAACAGGGATAACATGTAACAACAGATAAGGTCTTGGCTAGTTTCAACCAGTAGTTAGGGAGTAAATATGGATAGAAGGAAGACTCGAATGAGAAGAATGTAAGAGATACTGCAAACATCAGGTCCACAAAATCCCCAAGGAAGAAATTTTCTGAAAAAAAGATGTTCTTGAAATTAGAAACTAAGGAGCTAAATTAGCACCATGACAATAAAATGATCAAACATCCATCACATCATTACCATAGTCATCCATATGAAGAATTCGAATATCAACATTTAACATTAGAAGCAAATAGTCTGAAATAAGAGATGATTTCTATTAGTAAAAAATTCTTAAGTCCAGTACATAATAGATCACAACCACTTTATCAAAATATTACAGTTTCTTGGGAGCCTTCCTCTACCATCCGAACCCATTAAAGCAATTCACCTATCTATTTATAACAAGAAATGGAGGTAACAACTGGAGGTACGAGATGGCCTCTTTTCCTTAAAAATATTAGAACATTTATTTATTCTAACAAATAAGATAACAACCTATGCTATAGAACAGGGAAGTGTTGGTGACTTAACCCAATCATGCTTCTAACTTCTTTGATCCTCTTTTGCTTCTCAACCTTTGTTTTTCCATGTGTACCTTTGGATATTGTAGTTTTCCTCTACATGCAAAGTGCTACTTTTGTCATTTAATCCATTATTAACTTATCCAAAATTGTTGGCTTAGTCTTGGCTACTCCCTTGGGTAGCAATTTTGTGTAGTGCCCCCTAGAATGGAAAAAGGAGAGAATGTAGAGCCCACATGTTACATGTATGTAGCTACATTTGTCCTTTGTTGCAAAATTGAGTAGCGTCTGTGTGTAAACATGCTCTCTGTAAGATATTACGCAACGCCTGTGGATAGCGCCTGTGTAACAATTATGCATTCTGTAAAATATTTCGCAGCGACACCTACACTATGTTTGCATAAGGGTTTGGGTAGCTAAGCCAAAATGCAATGTCTTTGACTCATGAACGTGTGTAGAGTTGTTTGTGTCCTTCCATGATGAAAAATCAATTTACTTAGGTGCTTTTACCACTGAGTGAAACTAGTATTTGGCAAAAATTCCAAAATTCATATAACTAAACACCTAGAAGCTTGTATAGGTGGAAAAACTTAATATGTGCATATCAGTTAACATTCCCAAGAAGGAACAAATTTAAAAAATGGGGTTTACCACTACAAGCTACTTTGTCATTTTAACACTTAGCCTCACACACTTCCTAGTGGAAAGAGTGTCTTCAAATAACACTGTAGACTTCTTCTTCTTAGCACCTGTAGGATTATTTAGTATAGTTGTGCTCTCCTTAGCTACTATTTTTTCATCTTCAATGGTAGGCTTAACCAACACCTATAAATTCTTTTTCGTTAATTCATCTTTGGAATTCTTTAGTTATGCCTTTAGCTTCTGGTTCTGAGCCTCGAAACCCCTATTTTGTCTGTAAATATTCTTCAGCTATTTATGAAGAGGCAGAGCGTTTCTCACTGTGAACCTTGCCAAGTCCAGGGTATGGTTGTAGCCAGTCATGATCTCATTCATCTAAGCCAAGTGGACCATGTCTTCTGTTTTGAGATGATCTATTTCTCTCCTTTCATCCCTAAGCTTCTTAATAAGTCTTTTGTAGGTTTGGCTGCGAAGAGGGTTGGGGACATGTCCAGTCTCAGAAGGATTCATCCCATCCTTTTCTTCCATCTGTACAAGATTTTCCCTGCATGTTTCATCAGTATTCTCAAAACCTTTTCCTTTATGCTTCTTCTCTTGCATAACAACCTTTTCTTTATTTTTCATAGAATTTTTACAATCCTTCACAGGGATTTAATCTTCCCTCTCCAAAGGTCTTTTGGTACCTTTACCCTTGATTTTATGTACAGGGGTTTCTTGCAAAGGTTGTCCTTTGAAATCCCCCTTAGGAATTGATGTCCTGGTGAAAGGTATTTTAGATTTGATTTTAGCTGTTGGAGAAGGAGAGGCAAAGAGAAGCTTCTTCCATTTTTTTGATGTCACCTTGGTAGAATATGGAACTTCTTCTAACCCTGGTGGAGGTGGTGGTGAGAAATATCTATGTGGGGAAGGACATACATCCTCCTCATCTTCTCCGACCTGCTTATTAATCTCTGAAACAGGAGCTCTGACCTTTCTCTTCGTGTTGATCCCTGTTTTAGTATTGGTAGGTGATGAAGAACATGGAATTTGTGATTGGGGGGTAGGTCTTGGGTCCAGATTAAAGTGAGAAGAGAAGAAAAAATTCTCCCAGAAGATCTCTTTCTTTCCCAACTCTTCAGAGACAAGCATCTTGATAAGTCCATAGTGGAAAAGGATGGAGTCGACATCCTTGGATTTGTCTTGTCCCCTATCTTCCATTTTATCTATACTTCTTAGCAGGTAATATGGAATATTCATCTAAACCTTACTAGTAAAATGCAACAACAACTTTATGTGGTAATGGTACAGGGTGTTAAATCTCCCTTCACAACTAAAATATATCTATATGATTTTCAATATTCTATCAAACTGGTCAATCAACTGATTCCTTGAAACATTCTTTGATAAATCATTGGCTTGGTATTCGGGATTGAAAATATATTTAACGAAAGGTGAACTCAATACCATGGCCTTGAACCAATTTTCTCCTAAAATGGGAATCCCTATTGCAGCTGAGATGGAGGCTTCAGTCATCTCAAATTCCAAATCTCCAACTCTGGTTTTCTTGCCATCAAAATTTAGTGCAAATTGTTTTTCTACTTCTGAGTGGCCTCTCTGCATGTTATGGCAGAAAGAGAGGCATCCTTCTCTTCAAAACATTTCCATTGCCATGGGTTCTGTGTCAAAAAGGTGCATGTTCACAGGTTCTATTCGAACTATCTTGCCACCATTGTGTGCTTTCTTTGACTGAGGGGTCTCCATGACTCAGAAAGAGGGTTCTTAAGAGGCTGTAAGGGATGATATTGACCATAAAAATTCAATTCAAGTCTCAAAAGCACAAGGATGGCCCTCCAAATTAATAGTTCTTATAAAATGAACTTGGCTATGAGAAATGGACTTTTAGGCTCACACAGGTTTTTAGAGTGTAGACTATGAGGAATTAATTCCGAACTGACTCTTCGTACAGGGTGAAAAGAAGAGAAGGATAATCAGAGAGGTTTGAGCAAAACCTCTGCATAGTGCAATGCATACACAGAGGACGGGCTATTTCAGGCCTGTGAATTTTAAAGGATATGACTAAACATAATAATCAGACTATGGATATGAGAGAATATTTTTACAGGAATGCAAATATGGCTCCTATACTACCCTACAAGCTTAGAAAACTGAAACTCGAGCACAAATATCTTATGAAAATTAATATGTGAAGGAGGTTGCACAGGATACTTGTGAATTCAACAACTATTGAGCTCCTCAGTGCGAACTTAGGATGCGATTGAGGAAACTTTGGCCCTGAAATCTCTCACAACATCAGATTTAGTGGGCATGCAATCATCTGATCTGAACATGAAAACTTACACAATGCATCACTACTGAACATTCAAAATTACAAATAATTACCAAGGATCATAAATGAAATATCTTTTGAAAAAATTTCAACCGACTTTAGGCACTGAAAACAAGGGCTAAGGTATTAGTCGTGGCAATCATGACTTGGAGTGGGTGCATGATAATCCTGATAGGTACTATGGAAATGCCTGTTGAGTGGGCAACGTTTTCCAAATAAAAAATGAATGGACAGGTGAGTCAGGATGATGAGGTATGCATGCAAGGTCATGAGCGATGAGAGAGGTGTGTCACATCAGCCTGGTCATGGGAGGTATCAACCTAGGGATGAATCACGAGAGGGGACATAAAGAATAGACCATGAGATCATAAGGGTTTAAGGAGCAAAAAATGAATTGTGGATCAACACATGAGATATGCCTCAAATGTTTAGTCATCTTAAGGGGTCCTCTCATAAATAACATTTAAAGGTTGAGAAATTTCTTTTAACGAGAAAATAAGAATCTAAGGTTTTTTTTTTTTTCTTTTTAAACAAAAAAAAACTCAGATACCCAAGGCGACTTAGTGTGATAACACTTATTTCTCAAAATCTCCAAATAGAATCCATATCCTATTCCACAATCTAAATATCCCCTATAAGTGTTGTGGGTCTTTTGTATTCATTTTAGTCGTTGATGGTCACCCTAAGCATTTTTATCTTAATTTAGTGATGCAACCCCCCCTCCCCTCCTAGGCGTTCTGCGACCTCCCGGTCTAAGATCGTTCAAATCAAGGAGTCATATTGACTCTTTGGGCTCCTTCTTGAACCAAAATCAACTTGTACAGGACGCCTTTTCTCCTTAGGCATAGGTCCTGTGGAACCTGCAGGCCCTTCCTCTAACACTCTTCACACTTTTTAATTCACGGGCACTAGCTCCTTCTACTAGGCCTATTCCTGGATGTGACTTAGTGCCATGACCTCACGTAAGAAAAATATTGTGGGGCAGACAAAAGTGGTTTTAGACCATACCTCTTTTCTCCTTGCAATCCACTGCCAGCTACCATGCGTCCCTTTGGAAATATCATGGTTTCAATTGCGGTCCTCTCTAATATTTTTAAAGTTTGAGCACTTCCTGTCCCCACAATCGAGCGCTACCATTGATCTTGTGATCTCGACGATCCTTCTTGACTGACGACTGAGATATTCTTCCTTTTTCATGCACTCCAAGATCTCCACAATCTATGGATGCATGCCCTCCCTTCAAATTGACATATTTGGTCCACTTTGGGACTTCAGCCTTCGGAAGGCTGAACTTCACGCTCACTTTCTCTCATATCACTTTCACCCAAAGTTGATGGATTTCCACCATGCGTCCCTTTGGATCCGATGGTCCATATATTCTTCGACTATTCGGGCTTCAAGAGTTTCAAACTCCTATACACTCATTCCTCCTGGAGTGATTTCACTCAAAGACGATGGATTCTCACCACGTGTCCCTCTAGATCTGATAGTATAGATATTCTATGCTCAGGCCAACTTCATTTCAGATCGTTAAGCCTTCAAAATTTTGGATTGCTCGCCTCATGCTCTCTTTAATGAAAGGTTGCGATCTACTTTGGCCTCCGGGGCTTTGAGAGTTTTTCACACTCCACACTTGAAATCCTCTAAAGTGACTTTCCCCAAAGTCTCATATATCTCAACGTGTGTCTCTTGATGAACAATGACCTAGATCTATTTTGGCATTCAGCTCTTCGATGATTCCTCTTTCTTCTTGTCTGATAACTTCCGAAGTACTTTTTCTTCAAAGTCTCATATCCTCCACCACCCATCCTCCTAGAATATGGATGGTCCCTCTCTACTTCAGGGCTTCATGACTTCAGCTATAACGTTATCCTATTCACTTTCAAAGGACTTCAGGCCCATGCAATTTACCTTGATTGGACAAATTTCGATCCTCTATGCTTAGATCCTACAACTGGGATCTATTTATTCCTCAACACGCTCCCTTGGTTGTTTGGAAATGGATTCAATGGTCCATATTTCTTCCCACAACTAATGTAATGGAGTTGTTTCTCCTCCTCTTCACCTTCTTCATTCTTCTGAGATTGGGAAAAAATTTTAAGTGTTCAAAGGTTTTAGCCTCTAAACCTTCTGTTGCAAGCCCAAATGATTGGGTCTTGACTTGTTCTTCTCCTCTTGATATTTTTGGCTTGGAGTAAGTACATATCCTACACACTCCTTTCTCTATCTCTTCTGAGATTTTTTATTTACTCATTATCCTAAGGGTCTCATCCCTTCTGCACCCTTCAAAGGGTTCTAATGTCCTATGGCATCTTGCAACCACTATGGAATCCATCCTATTTGCAAGGGGGCTAACAACTTCCATTTGATTTTGGATTCTAGGTGAACAAGCAGGAGAAAGAGATCTGGTTGTGTGTATATTAGGAGAAAGAGAAAAGGACAAACGAGAGATTTTAGGCTTCACAAAAACAGATGGAGTCTTGGAAGAGGATGGTAAGGTCTGATAAGGAGATGGAGTTCCTTCTTCTTGAGTAGCTAAAATTTTAACAGAGAGAGGTGTAGAAAAACCTAATGTAGGGAAACATTCAAAAATATCAAGACTGAAACACTTCTCAATATCAGGGGAGGAGAATATATCAATGTTTTCTTATTTCAATTCAGTTTCAAAGGTAGAGTATTCAACATGAAACTCTTCAAAATCTATATTTTTAGATACTTTAGCAGAAGATAAAGGAAGCTTACTTGATAAAACAGTTGGATATTTAAGAGTGGAATCAAGCAAATAACTAGAAGCACTTGTAGTAGTAGCAGAAAAACCTTTTTTGTAATCTTTTCCGTTCTTGATTATATTCTCTGGGTCAGCCACAGGTGAAACCAAAGGTAACTGTGGATTTGATCTCATATGTCTTCCTTTAGGTGATAGAGCTGAATCAATGGAGTCGCTAGGTGCAAGATGAATCTTCAAAATACTAAGTCCCAATGCACCTTGAGAGTTATTAAGCACTGTTGTTCTATCGTAGGGAAACTTCTTCAAATCGTTCCCCGACAACGGCACCAAAAATGTTAGCACTAGGAGTCACTTTCTTATTGCAAGGAAATTAAGCCCAGTACCCATCAGATGATATGTGAAAGTATGAGTGTTTTTTGAAAGGTCAAATGGAAAAAAAATGGAATGATAATATCCTCATTCAGAAACAGGGATAATATGTAACAACAAATAAGGTCTTGGCTAGTATCAACCTGTAGTTAGGGAGTAAATATGGATATAAGGAAGACTTGAATGAGAAGAATGTAAGAGATACTACAAACATCAGGTCCACAAAATCCCCAAGGAAGAAATTTTCTAAAAAAAGATCTTCTTGAAATTATAAACTAAGGAGATAAATAAGTACCATGACAATAAAATGATCAAACATCCATCACATCATTACCACAATCATCCATATGAAGCATTCGAATATCAACATTTAGAATTAGAAAAAAATAGTCTGAAATAAGAGATGATTTCTATTAGTAAAAAATTCTTATGTCCAGTACATACTAGATCAAAACCACTTTATCAAAATATTACAGTTTCTAGGGAGCCTTGCTCTACCATCCAAACCCATTAAAGAATTTCACCTATCTATTTATAACAAGAAATGGAGGCAACAACTGGAAGTACGAGATGGCCTCTTTTCCTTAAAAATCTTAGAACATTTATTTATTCTAACAACTAAGATAACAGACTATGCTATAGA
>ML782860.1:497428-511702 GCA_009831015.1 Picea engelmannii | reverse complement strand
TATTCTCAAAATATCCTCATGAAACTCATATCCTCACTTAAAGGCCAAAAATCTCATAGAGATATAGTGTGTGGTAATTAGAGTCTTGATTCATGGCCCTTGATCCCTAGAATATTTCTTTAGGAATGAAGGTCTAGGTTACCACCCTGAACCATGGTCAGGTCTTGAATACCCATCCTAAGTCCAAAAAATATCATAATATCACCCATATCCCAAATTGGAAGATAAATATCCTCTAATAGGTCACATGTATTGGTTTTAGACCTCACCTATGTCTCTTGATACCCAAAATATTAATTTAGAGACTAATGCTCGGGTTTCCTCACTAAATCATGGTTAAGTCCTAAAATTTAATCCTTATTGTTAGCACTAGGATTCACTTTCTGATTGCAAGGAAAGTAATTCCAATACCCATCATATGATATGTAAAACTATGAGAGTTTTTTGAAAGGTCGAATGGAAAAAACTCGGAATGATAATATCCTCACTCAGAAACAGGGCTAACATGTAACAACAAATAAAGTCTTGGCTAATTTCAACTGGTAGTTAGGGAGTAAATATGGATAGAAGGAAGACTTGAATGAGAATAATGTAAGAGCTACTACAAACATCAGGTCCACAAAATCCCAAAGGAAGAAAGTTTCTAAAAACAGGATCTCCTTGAAATTAGAAACTAAGGAACTAAATTAACACCATGACAATAAAAAGATCAAACATCCATCACATCATTACCATGGTCATCCATATGAAGCATTCGGGTATGAACATTTAGCATTATAAGCAAATAGTCTGAAATAAGAGCTGATTTCTATTAGTCAAAAAGTTTTAAGTCCAGTACATACTAGATCACAGTCACTTTATCAAAATATTACAGTTTCTTGTGAGCCTTGCTCTACCATCCGAACCCATTAAATCAATTCACTTATATATTTATAACAAGAGAGGGAGGCAACAGTTGGAGGTACTAGTTGGCCTCTTTTCTTTAAAAATATTAGTACATTTATTTATTCTAACAACTAAGATAACAACCTATTCTATAAAACAGGGAAGTGTTGGTGACTAAACCCAATCATGCCTTTTCCATATCACATGCAACCTAGAACCATAATTTAGATAATATTTCCTAATTTACCTTCCCTTAGCATGGCCATGGCCCTTGAACCTATATTGGGTGGCTAAAACCAAAAGGGTTTCACTTGTTGGTGAATACCCTAACACAATCATTCATAATGGTAAGTTTTAAAATTGTGAAAAATCAAGTCAATATATTGTTTCATATTAAGGAGGAAGAGTATTACTTCTTAATTGAAGTACGTTTATAGGAATTTGGGATAAGGGAGGTGTGCATGAGGGGGTTTCATGATAAATGGATTTTATAGCTACTACATGGGTGTTATAGGTATTCGGTAAAGGACTATTGGGAAAGAAATAAATGCACAAGCATCAATGCTGAGACTTTGTTTTGTAGTAAAAATGAATAGTGAGGTCATACATTTATTTATTTTTATACTGTTTGAATCCATTTTGGAGAATGATATTGGGAATTAAATCCCCTATGTCACATACCTATGTAAGTATCAATTTTCCTAACCAAACTTTTTATCTCTATTTATGTATGTAGGGTTTTAACTTTAATTTTGTATTCTTTAATTTGTTATGGTATAATTATATGAAATCCTAGAATCCCATATCTTGATACCATATTTGAATCCTATGGTCACTAGTTCAAGGGTCTCTCTTGCAAACCTTGATTTTTCATTATCTAGTACACTTTCTTAGTGGGTGAATTCTTTTGGGAGAACGAGGGTTTCTACATTTTTATACTAATCTGGAAGCTAGTACGACCACACTATATATATGATCCCTCTAGTAAACATCATGGGGATGTGTATACTTTTGTTTTTTCATTACATATGAATATAATTATGATTACCTAACTTTTATTGATCTCGTTCAGCCAATTTAGTTTCATATTTATGTATGTATGGTTTTATCTTTTATTATGTATGGTTTAATTTGTTATAGGATAATTCTACTCATTCCTAAAATTCCATATCTCTATCCCATATTTAAATCTTAAGGTGTTCACTATTTCAAGGGGCTCTCTTGAAAACCTTTATTATTCACTATCTAGGGATGCCTTTTGGTTGGTAATTTTAGTTGAGAGAATGAGTGCTTGTACATTTTTATAATGATATAGGAGCCAATATAAAAAAAATATAGATATGATACATCCACGTAGATTTATGGGGATGTGTATAATTTCATTTTTGCATTACATAGGAAGGGTATTATTATTGCCTCAATTTTATTGATCTCATCCAACCAATTAGGTATCCTATTTATAAATATACCTCTTCACCATCATATAAAAATAATATACTTGGTGTTCCATTCAACCTTAACCTTAGTATATGAGAAAACGTAATGCAATGATAGAGTAAAAGAAGGAAAATACGTATTTCTACCTAAAGGATACTAATACTTCCCTTCGGATAGATTGAACTATGCGATTATAGTCTCTTGCATATCACCTAGTGATAGTGCCTTTGATTTTGGATGATAATAAAACATGAATATGATATGGGGTTAGAACATTTTCTAAATATTACTAACAATATAATATTGATAGATAGATAGATAGATAAATATCCATGAGAATAGAGATATACGGAAGAAAGAGTGACTACTTGAGAAGGCTCCCATTTCTAGGTCTACCTATAAATATATAGATACATAAACCCCTCCTCATTGAATGGATGAACATGTATCATAATGAAGAGAGGGGTAAAAATAGTATAAAACCAAGAAATTGAACCCAATTTTATGTTTCTATAGTGGCATATCCCTATGGTGGGATGTTAGTTCACTTGTTTACTCATTTTTGGTAATTTTTGTGATTTTGGGGCTTATAAGAGTTTTTTCATGTCTATGTAGTTGGGGTAGAAATAAAATGAGGTACTAAAACTTCCACTAAAAAATGGATACATATGATATCTAGTAAAAATAGGGGTAATTTTCATTGGATAGATGTATTGTAAGGGGGATTGAATAAAACGGTTTTGGGAGTTATTTTTCAATATCTATTGAAATTGGGGGTATTTTTAATACCCAATGAACAAACGTTCTATACCAAAGATTCATTGAGTGAATCCCCTATGCTAAAAAACTCATAGTGGAATTGATATCCCTAATACATGCCTAATTAGATGCAAAATATACCCTAAATAAGTTTTCTATTATGGTTAGATGTATTTATCATAATGGCTGAGCCATAAAAGCTTCCTTCGCATCATAATTCATAGGTTTCATCCCTTGACGAAGTTCAAGGACCTAAGACACATTCTTTATTCTCAAAATATCCTCATGAAACTCATATCCTCACTTAAAGGCCAAAAATCCCATAGAGATATAATGTGTGGTAATTAGAGTCTTGATTCATGGCCCTTGATCCCTAGAATATTTCTTTAGGAATGAAGGTCTAGGTTACCTCCCTGAACCATGGTCAGGTCTTGAATACCCATCCTAAGTCCAAAAAATATCATAATATCACCCATATCCCAAATTCAAAGATAAATATCCTCTAATAGGTCACATGTATTGGTTTTAGACCTCACCTAGGTCTCTTGATACCCAAAATATTAATTTAGAGACTAATGCTCTGGTTTCCTCCATAAATCATGGTTAAGTCCTAAAATTTAATCCTTATTGTTAGCACTAGGAGTCACTTTCTGATTGCAAGGAATGTAATTCCAATACCCATCATATGATATGTGAAACTATGAGAGTTTTTTGAAAGGTCGAATGGAAAAAACTTGGAATAATAATATCCTCACTCAGAAACAGGGCTAACATGTAACAACAAATAAGGTCTTGGCTAATTTCAACCGATAGTTAGGGAGTAAATGTGGATAGAAGGAAGAATTGAATGAGAATAATGTAAGAGCTACTACAAACATCAGGTCCAAAAAATCCCAAAGGAAGAAAGTTTCTAAAAACAAGATCTTCTTGAAATTAGAAACTAAGGAAGTAAATAGACACCATGACAATAAAAAGAACAAACATCCCTCACATCATTACCATAGTCATCCATATGAAGCATTCGAGTATGAACATTTAGCATTAGAAGCAAATAGTTTGAAATAAGAGCTGATTTCTATTAGTCAAAAAGTCTTAAGTCCAGTACATACTAGATCACAATCACTTTATCAAAATATTACAGTTTCTTGGGAGCCTTGCTCTACCATTTGAACCCATTAAATCAATTCACTTATCTACTTATAACAAGAAAGGGAGGCAACAGTTGGAGGTACGAGTTGGCCTCTTTTCTTTAAAAATATCAGAACATTTATTTATTCTAACAACTAAGCTAAAAACCTATGCTATAAAACAGGGAAGTGTTGGGGACTAAACCCAATCATGCTTCTAACTTCTTTGATGTTTTTTTTCTTCTCAGCTCCTATTTTTCCATGTATCCCTTTGGATCTTGTAGTTTTCCTCTGAACACCGACTGCTACTTTTGTCATTTAATACATTATTAACCTATCCAAAATTGTTGGCTTAGTCCTGGATACTCCCTTCGGTATCAATTCTGTGTAGCGCCCCCTAGAGTGGAACAAGGAGAGAAGGTAGCACTCGTGGGTAGCATCCCTGTCCTGCATGTCTGCGGCTACATTTGTCCTCTGTTGAAAAATTTAGTAGCACCTATGTGTAAACCTGTTGTCTGTAAGATATTACGCAATGCCTATGGGTAGCACCCGTGTAACAATTTTGCATTCTGTAAAATATTATGCAGTGCCACCTACAAGCCTGTATAGGTGGAAAAACTTAATATGTGAATATCAGTTAACCTTCCCAAGAAGGAACAACTTTCAAAAATGGGGTTTACCACTACCATCTACTTTGTCATTTTAACACTTAGCCTCACACACTTCCTGGTGGAAAGAGTGTCCTCAACTAACTCAGTATACTTCTTCTTCTTAACACTGGTAGGATTCTTCCATATAGTTTTGCTCTCCTTCACTACTATTTTGTCATGTTCAATGGAAACCTCAACCAACACTTGTAAATTCTTTTGGGTTACTTCATCTTGGAAATGCTTCAGTTCTTCTTTTAGCTTCCTGTTATGAGCCTGGAAACAATTGTTCTGTCTGTAAATATTATTCAACTATTTACGAAGAGGTAGATCCTTTCTCGTTGTGAAACTTGCCAAGTCTAGGGTATGGTTGTATCCATTCATGATCTCACTCATCTAATCCAAGTGGACCATGTCTTATGCTTTGAGATAAGCTATTTCTCTCCTTGCATACCTAAGATGCCTAATAAGCCTTTTGTAGGTCTGGTTGCCAAGGGGGTTCGGGACATGTGCAGTCTCAGCATGCTTCTTCTCATTCTTTTCTTCCATCTATACAAGAGTTTCCTTGCATGTTTCATCAGTATTCTAAAAAATGCTTCGTTTATGCTTCTTCTCTTGCACAACAACCTTTTCTTTATTTTTCATAGGTTTTTTACAATCCTTCATAGGGATTTCATCTTCCCTCTCCAAAGGTCTTTTGGTACCTTTAACCTTGATTTTATGTATAGGGGTCTCTTGTAACGGTTGTCCTTTAAAATCCCCCATAGGAATTGATGACTTGGTGAAAGGTATTTTAGCTTTGATTTCAACTGCCGGAGAAGGAGAGGGAAAGAGAAGATTCTTCCCCTTTTTTGATGTCACCTTGGTAGAATATGGAACTTCTTCTAACCTTGGTGGAGGTGGTGGTGGAAAATCTATGTGTGGGGAAGAACAGACCTCCTCCTCAGCTTCTTTGATCTGCTGATTAATATCTAAAATAGGGGCTCTGACCTTTCTCTTCTTCTTAATCCCTATTTTAGTACTGGTAGGTAATGAAGATCATAGAATTTGTGATTGGGGGGTAGGTGTTGGGTCTAGCTTAAAGTGAGAAGAGACCAAAAAATTCTCCCAGGAGATATCTTTCTTTCCCATCTCTTCAAAGATAAGCATCCTGATAAGTCCAACGTGGAAAAGCTAGAGTCCACATCCTTGGATTTGGCTTGCACCTTATCTCCCATTTTACCTATACTTTTCAGCAGGTAATATGGAATATTCATTTGAACCTTATCAGTAAAATGAAACAACGACCTTATGTGGTAATGGTACAGAGTGTTAAATCTCCCTTCACAACTAAAATATCTCTTTATGATTTTCAACATTCTATGAAACTGGTCAATCAACTGATTCCTTGACACATTCTTAAATAAGTCATTGGCTTGGTATTCAGGCTTGAAAATATCTTTAATGAAAGGTGAACTCAATACCATGGCCTTGAACCAATTTTCTCCTGAAATGGGAATCCCTGTCGCAGCTAAGATGGAGGCTTCAGTCACCTCAAATTCCAAATATCCAACTCTGTTTTTCTTTCCATCAAAATTTAGTGCAAATTGTTTTGATACTTATGAGTGGCCTCTCTGCATGTTCTGGCAGAAAGAGAGGCATCCTGCTCTTCGAAACATTTCCCTTACCATGGGTTGTGTGTCAAAAAGGTGCATGTCCACATGTTATGTTCGAACTATCATGCCATCTTTGTGTGCTTTCTTCAACTGAGGGGTCTCCATGACTCAAAAAGAGGGTTCTTAAGAGGTTGTAAGGGATGATATTGACCAAAAAACTTCAATTTAGGTCTCAAGAGTACAATGAACTTGGCTATGAGAAATGGACTTTCAGGCTCATACAGGTTTTCACAGTGTAGAATATGAGGATGTAATTCCGAACTGACTCTTCATAGAGGATGAAAAGAAGCAAAGGATAATCAAAGAGGTTTGAGCAATTCCTCTGCATAGTGCAACACATACATAGAGGGTGGTATATTTCAGGCCTATGACTTTCAGAGGATATGGCTAAACAAAATAATCAGACTATGGATATGAGTGAAGATGTTTATAGGAATGTAAATATGGATCCAAAACTACCCTGCAAGCTTAGAAAACCTAAACTTGAGCACAAATCTCCTATGAAAATTAATATGTGAAGGAGGTTTCACAGGATACCTGTGAAGTCGACAACTTTTGAGCTCCTCAGCGCGAACTTAGGATGAGATTGAGGAAACTTCAACCCTGAAATCTCTCACAACATCGGATTTAGTGGGCATGCCATCATCTGATATGAACTGGCAAACTTACGCAGTGCATCACTATTGAAATTTCAAATTTAGAAATTGTTACCAAGGATCATAAATGAAATATATTTTGAAAACATTTCAACTGACTTCAGACACTGAAAACAAGGGTTAAGGTATCATTCATGGCAATCATGACTTGGAGTGGGTGCATGATACTTGTGAGAGGCTCTATGGAAATGCCTGCTGAGTGGGAAGTGTTCTCCAAATAAAAAATGAATGGACAGGTGAGTGGTGATGATGAGGTATGCATGTGAGGTCATGAGTGATGAGAGAGGTGTGTCACATCATCTTGGTCATGGGAGGTATCAACCTAGGGATGAGTCATGAGAGGGGACATAAAGAATAGACCATGAGCTCATAAGGGTTTAAGGACAAAAAATTGAATTGGGGGTCAACACATGAGCTATGACTCACAGGTTTATTCATCCTAAGGGGTCCTATCATAAATAGCATTTAAAGGATGAGAGATTTATTTTAAAGAGAAAATAAGAATCGAAGTGTTTTTTTTTTTTTAATTTTTCTTTAAAAAAAAAACAAACTCAGAGACCCAAGGTGAGTTAATGTGATAACATTAGCTCCACAGGGGATGTAATGTCCCCTGTGGGCTGCCAAGAATGAGTAGATTCAGTGCCTTATCCTATGTCTATAGGGTCGGCTATTGGAACACAAAAATAAAAGAGAATGATATTTACAATGATGTAAAGAGCCACTCCCGGCTCAAGAAAAGTACTTATTCAAGAAATGCCCATTTACAGGGCCACCAAAAACCTCTTCATTCTCCATATTCTGTAACTTGAAAGTGTTATTAGGGAATACCTCAGATATTTTGAAAGGACCAATCCATAAATCTTTGAATTTACCATGCTTCCCTTTATCCTCCCTCGATGCATCCCACTTGAGCACCAGATCGCCCAATTGGAAATCCTATTTTTTCACGTTATTGTCGAATGCCTTCTTGATCTTCAGTTGATGATCATATGCCTTATATACCAGTTTCTCCCGAGTCTATTGCACTTCAACCAGTTGTTGAATCCTCCTGATCATATCATTCGGCTCCCCTTGATAATCTAGGAGGAATTTTTCCACAGGAAAGGTGATTTGAGAGGGAAAAATGACGTGAACTCCATATACCAACTGGAAAGAAGAAAGTCCCAAGGCCCTCTTTGTTTTCACTCTGTCATCCCACAAATAAAACTTGAGTTTTGAATCACATGCATTTTTGTTATCCTCCAACAACTTCTTAACATTTTTTATAAGTCTTTTGCTTGAGGATTTTGTAAGCCCATTTCCTTGTGGGTAATAAGGGGTTGAATGAATCAATGTGATCCCATATTGTTCATAGAACTAAATCAAATTATTATCCTTGAAGGATGCAGCATTGTCAGTGAAAATTCTATTCAGACAACCAAACCTTGCTATAATGTCTTCAAGGAATCCAATGATCACCTTGTGAGAAGCATTCCTGGTAGGGATAGCCTCTATCCACTTAGTGAAGTAATCTATGGCAGTCAAAATCCATCTATGTTGGCCACTGGAAGCGAGATGAATTTCCCTGATAAAATCTAAGCCTCATTGTTGAAAAGGTCCTGTAACTACTATGGGATTTAATGGAAAAGACTTAAGCTACTGCTTTCTAGAAAAATTTTGACATTTAACACATACTCTGATCTTAGCACAAACATCTATGAACAGACTAGGCCAAAAATACCCATCCCTGAGAATCTTGTAGGCAATAGTCCTCCAAAAATTATGCCCCCCACACAAACTATCATAAAAATAAAACATAATCCTTTGGGCCTCCTGCGGATCTAGGCATCTCAATAGCACTCTGAATGGATCCTTCCAATACAAAATTTGATCAACCAAGCAATACTTTATCGATTTGAGTTTTAATGCTCTCCCCTTGTTCTTTTCCATATCACTTGGAGGTTGCATATTCTGGAAGAAAAATATAATGTCCTTGTACCAACTGCAATTTTCCAATGCAGGGCTGGCCTGAGCACCTCTATTGTTTAATTCAGTCTTGTTCTTTTCTGAACATAAGACAATGAAATTTACTCCCAACACTAAGCAATTTTATCCAGCCAACAACTTGGCTAAACCATGGCACTTGACCGATTTGGTAGGCCTGAATTCTAAATCAAATTCAAGGATCTTAGCAATCCATTTGTTGCATTTTCCGTCAATATTAGGCTGAATAAGAATTTATTTTACAGCAACTGATGGAACATAAGCAATAACTCTTTAATGCAACACATAAACTCTAAAGTACTTAAGAGTTTTAATCAATGCATAGGCTTTCTTATCCATAATGTCATATTTTAATTATGCATCCCTCAAAGACTGACTGAAAAAAGAAATGGGTTGCTCTAAGCCTTCAGAGTTCTTCTGTAACAAAATTATTGCTACTGTATCAAAAGAGGCAAAAGAGAAAATAACAAAGTCCTTGGATTAGTCTGGGATGACTAGGACCGGGGCTTCCGTCAAAGCTTTATTTATTTGATCAAAAGAACTACGAGCCTCAACATTCCACTTGATTTCATTATCTTTCCTCAACATGGCTGTGATATACTTGAGCAACTCAACAAAATTCGACAAAAACCTTCTTAAGAAATTAACCTTTCCTAGAAAAGATTGAACTTCCTTTTTAGATCTAGGTAGTGCTAAGGTTAGTATGGCTTCAACCCTGCTGGAATCAATCCTCACTCCTTCAGCTAACATGATATGCCCCAATAATTTTCCTTCTTTCATGGTGAACAATGACTTTTTCAAATTCAAAGAGAGGCCAAATTTTCTGCATTTTAAGAATACCTTTCTGAAATGATCGCAGTGCTCTTCATCAGATTGAGAGAATAGGGTTATGTCATATAAGTAGATAAAAAGAAACTTATCCTTCTCCCCAATAAATGCTATGTCCATAGCTTGCTGAAAGGTTTCCCCCACGTTAATCAAACCAAAGGGCATCTTGGCGTACATGAATGTACCCAAAGAAGTGGTAAAAGTTGTCTTCTCTCTATCCTGTAGCAAAACAAAAATCTGGTTGTAGCCAGAAAAACCATCAACCATAGACATTCAGGCCACACGTGTCACCCTCTGTAATATATGCTCCATATTGGGAAAAGGTAATTATCCTTTTTAGAAATTCTGTTCAGATTCCAGAAATTGACACAGAATCCTATTTCTCCATTCTTTTTCCTCACGGGGACCAAATTAGCTAGCCATTTGAAATATCTGAAAGGAACAATATTTTTTCCATCTAAAAGATTTTTTACCTCCTTCTCCATGACAGGCAGTAACATAGGATTGATTTGCCTCAAATTTTGCCTGAAGTGCTTAGTCTCTTCTTTTAATGGAATCTTGTGTTCTATAATGCTTGTGTCATAAGTTCGGATATCTTTGTAAGTCCATGTGAATACATCAACAAACTCCTTCAACAATTTGACATATTCAACACTCTGTTCTCTTGATAGGTTGCTTGACAAATTGACATATTTTGGATCCTTCTCTGTTCCCAAATTGCACTCAGTTATATCAACATCATTAGTAGACACTTTCCCTTTCACTTTCACTTTCTTCAAATAATTTTTCCAAAGGAACTAGTCCTTTTGGAATCTGGTTTCTAGGTAGTTGCATGATATGATGATTAGCAATTATGTTAAGGAAAACATCCACATATGGAGTAATTTCAGAATCAATATCCTAATCAATGTGTAATGCAACAAATTCATCAACAGACTCAAGAATTTTTTTGAGTTCTAAATCATCTTCAAACACCTTCCAATATTTGACATTGTCTAGTATAGAAGGCATTTATTTGACTTCTACATCATAATTGAGTTTTGGCGGTATGGGTATCCTAAAATGGCTTGCTTATACAGCTAAAGAATCAGCCACAGAGTTCTCTTCTCATGGAATAAAAGAGATGTCATACTGAGAGAAAAAAAACTCCACTAGGTCCCATACTTCATTTCTATAAGATGTAAGCCTAGGGTGCTTAGTTTGGCAAAGATTTTTGGTCTGATGGACTATCAATTCAACATCTCCAAATAATGACAATTTTTTAATCCCCATATCCTTTACATATCTCAAGCCCAAAATAAGAGCTTCATACTCTGACACATTGTTGGTAGTTTCAAATTATAGTTTGTATGAAAAAGATATCGTTTCCTGAGTTGGTGAGAAAAAGACCACTCCAACACCGACACCTTCTTTAGAAGAGGCTCCATCAAATAACATATTCCAAACAAAATTGGTTAGAGGAGGTTCTTTATACAAGGTAGTAGACTTTTTTCTTATTTCAAGAGGAGTTCCAGGAGCATCGGTGAGCTGCAAAATGCTACACCCCAAATCGGTATCAAGAGAAAAAGCAGGATGATTAGCAGGGTTTGCTTCATCACTAATAATGTATGCCAACTAGGCTTTTTTGTAAAGTCTTCTATGCTCCGCATCAAATACCGGGATAGTTTCAAATGAGATATCCATATGCAAGGTTCCTCCAAATATTTTTATGCAAGACCTTGACAAGAGCATGCCAAACTTGGGAAGAACATCAACCACCACAACATCCATAAGAATACTTTTCATGGGTAGCTGAAATAGAGTCACAACCATATCCTTAATGACCCCCAACCATTTTTCTTTCCTAGAGTCAAAAGAATATAAGTCATGATAGGTTTTGGTGATTTCTAGTCCTAATTCATCCATAACAGATTTTGGCATAAGATTATGGGAGGCCCCTGAATCGAAAAGATAGTTATGTAGCACCTTGTCATGAATATTGAAAGAAGTATAGAAGGGAGGGGATGAGTCATATCTATATTCTATCAAAGGGCCTAAAATCACAGCTGGTTTTTCATATTGCAGAGTTATTGAATCAAATGGAATTAGGAGAGGCATCGGGTTGTAACATTTTGGTCAGATATTTTTTAAATTCTTCATTTTTTATCAATTCCAAAAATGGTATAGGGATCTTAATTTTCTGGATCTCATTCTCAAAACTAAAGGAGGGGGAAGGCTTAAGAATCTCTTTGGTTTCAAGAGGAGGATTTCTGATCAGAAGTTGTGGGTTTTGAGAATCTTTTTCCTTTCTTTTCACTGTCAGAGTCTTGGAAGAATTTTCTTTCTAAACAGGTTGATTAAGGGAAGCACTTTTTTCTTCATTCTTCTTAGATATCAGATTATATCTACTAGCATTTTCCTTTGTTTGTTCTCCCTTGCTTAACTCATTGATTTGAATATCCATTAAATATTGCTCATAAGAGGATTGAGTCAAGTGTGGGGATGGGGATGAATCACCTAAATAGTGAATCTCATGATCAGCCTCTACCTTCTCTTCTTCTTCATCAGCAACGAGATTACTTTGAAAAGGAGCTTGAATCCTTTGATCATCTCTCTCTCTGTTTATGGGATCTCTAGGGAGGATTTGGGGAGCATTGTTTGGTCTTAGGAAATTACCTCTATTTTCAGTGTTCTGAGCATTTCTATATGGCTATCTTCCTTCTTATTTTAACTTCTCAACCTTCGTAGAAAGGAACTTTACTAATTTTTTCAACTCATGTTAAGCCCTAATATTGGCTCGTTACCTCTTAAATGGGGCATATTAGATTAGTAATGTTATTTTATTTATGTTGGCTTTAGGCCATTAGTTGTAATTTAGATTAGTAATGCTATTTTATTTATGTCGGCTTTAGGCCATTAGTTGTAATTATACCTCCTAGTCTCCTACATATACCAAGGAGACATTTTCATTTTGAATCATCTTGTACTTGAACATTTAAGTGGGGTAAAAGGAGGTTTCCCCCTCGAAGAGGCTTATTATCTGAAATTATCTCTTTTTCAATGTGTTGAGTACTTTTCTTGAGGTTTTTCTATGCTATATTGATGTTTGGTTCTTAACATATGGTTTCAGAGCTCAAGGTCTTGGGGTTTCGCTGCTACATCAGAGACGCCGTGGAATTTTAGCTATAAATTTTTTTATACAATGTTTCAGAAGGAACGACTTGGAGGGTATTTCTTAGACAGATCAAGGTACATTGGGTTAAAAATTCAGCTCTCGAGGCCTTATACTTTTTTATATATAGCCTGTACACGATAGGGTTCTGGAATCATCCTGAAATGAGTCTTTCAGGAATGTTTTCTATAAAAAAAATTATGTAACGTTTCAGACCCTGAAATCTAGGATACATTTACATAAATTAGTAATGTATCTGTGGTAAAATGTTCAGCTTCTGGGTCATCTTAAATTTTTAGATACACCCTGTGTAAGATAGGGTATATGACTAGTCCTATTGGCTAGTATCAAGAAGGTGTTCCAGGTAAAACAATCATAACGTATTCTTAGAGTATCCAAATTGCATGGGATTGATTGCATTGGATCGTGGAAATTCTTTAGTATTTTGGGTACGAGTTTCATAATTTTATATCAATTATTTTGTGCGGGGCACACTATACAAGTGAGATCTCCTGGAAATGCCCAAAATCAACAAGTTGTGGTGAAGTTACCATAAATTCCACTTGGCACATCCAATTTTGATCAGACCTATGGCATTGAAGAGAAGAAATGTCATAGAAATAAATAAGATAAAGTTTCATACCCAGAAGGGCCAAAAATTGGGAGATACAATAGAAGAAATATTGTCTAGCAGAACCACCTCAAAATCAAGGTTCAAAAGTGATACTTGGCCAACATGCCACCCAAAAATGGAACTTCTACACCAAATAAGCTTCCATAAAATCCTACTTGGACTCTTGATGAAGGTGAAGAACTGCGTAGGGACATAAATGAACTACAAGCTAAGATGGATTCAATGGAAGCCAAGTTGGATACTAAGATGGATTGAATGGAAGCCAAGTTGGATACTAAGATGGATTCAATGGAAGCTAAGTTGGATACTAAGATGGATTCAATGGAAGCTAAGATCATGGAAGTATTGAAAAATTTCGTCACAGAGAACACACCTGAAAGTGAAAATGCTTCCCATGAAATTCATGATGTGGACACAAGGAAGGTGAATCAAGAATGGAGAAACTCCAACTTTGGTTTGAAGACCAACCACGTTCCTAAGATTGACATGAGGAAGTTTGATGGCAAGGACCC
>ML782860.1:482347-493843 GCA_009831015.1 Picea engelmannii | reverse complement strand
GAATAGATCCATTTCAGAGTATCTCATTAAATGGAGGAAACTACCGGCTGAAGATTCCACTTGGGAAGATGAGTCTTTTATACAGAAGCATCCAAAGTTACTCAAGCATTGCGGACAACACTTGTCTCAAGGGGAGGGGCATGCTAAGCCCTAATATTGGCTCATTACCTCTTAATTGGGGAATATTAGATTAGTAATGTTATTTTATTTATGTCGACTTTAGGCCATTAGTTGTAATTTAGATTATTAATGCTATTTTATTTATGTCATCTTTAGGCCATTAGTTGTAATTATACCTCCTAGTCTCCTATATATACCAAGGAGACATTTTCATTTTGAATCATCTTGTACTTGAACATTTAAGTGGGCTAAAAGGAGGTTTCCCCCTCAAAGAGGCTTATTATCTTAAATTATCTCTTTTTCAAGGCGTTGAGTACTTTTCCTAAGATTTTTCTATGCTATATTTATGTTTGGTTCTTAACAACTCATCTACCTGTGAATGAACAACAAGAGAGTTAGAAGTGGAAGATTTAGCTCTGTTTTTCCTCCTATCTCTGTCAGATTTTCCCCTGAGATTATCTGAAGCAATTGTGTTGGATTCTACCTCTAATGAAACATCTTGCATCTGAACTAAGGAAGATGACCTTCTCTCTCTCAATAGAAGGCAGAACTTGGAGTCAAAAGAACTGGCATAACTGATTTTTTCCATGGCTTCGGTGGGTTTTATCTCATCAGGGATATTCTTGCACATTTTGTTAAACCTTTTAGAAAAGTCAGAGATAAAATCTCCTTCTTTCCTTTTCAAAGATCCAAATTCAGTGATATAATATAGAAAATCCTTTTTGTCACCCCAGTGCCTCAAGAAGGCTTCATCCAATTCCTCAATAACCATAATGGATCCAGAGGCCAGACACCTAAACCACTTCCTAGCTTCACCAAAAAGGATTTGGACGAAAACTCTCATCCAAACATCTTCATTTTCAATATTTTGGTTATCTGCATAGCTATAGAAAGCAACAAGATGTTCCGCAACTGTTATATCTTCTTCTCTTGTAAACATGGGCATGTATTTCAAATAATCTCCAGGGGGAAAAGAATTCATCAGCTAAGGCAAGACTCGAGGGGCATATCTTGCATCCACTATGGAATCCATCCTATTTGCAGGGGGGTTAACAACTTCCATTTGATTTTGGATTCTAGGTGAACAAGCAGAAGAAAGAGATCTGGTTGTGTGTAGATTAGGATAAAGAGAAAAGGACAAAGGGGAGATTTTAGTCTTCACAACAATAGATGGAGTCTTGGAAGAGGATGGTAAGGTCTGAGAAGGAGATGAAGCTCCTACTTCTTGAGTAGCTAGAATTTTAACAGAGAGAGGTGTAGCAAAACCTAATGTAGGGAAATATTCAAAACTATCAAGACTAAAACACTTCTCAATATCAGGGGAGGAGAATATATCAATGTTTTCTTATTTCAATTCAGTTTCAAAGGTAGAGTATTCAACAAGAAACTCTTCAAAATCTATATTTTTAGATACTTTAGCAGAAGATAAAGGAAGCTTACTTGATAAAACAGTTGGAGTATTAAGAGTGGAATCAAGCAAATAAGTAGAAGCACTAGTAGTAGTAGCAAAAAAACCTTTTTTAGAATCTTCTCAGTTCTTGATTATCTTCTCTGGGTCAGCCACAGGTGAAACCAAAGGTAGCTGTGGATTTGATCTCGTATGTCTGCCTTTAGGCGCTAGAGATGAATCAATGGAGTCGCTAGGTGCAAGATGCAATCTTCAAAATACTAAGTCACAATGCACCTTGAGAGATAGTAAGCATTGTTGTTCTATCCTAGGGAAAAATCTTCAAATCATTCCCCAACAACGACACCAAAATTGTTATCACTAGGAGTCACTTTCTTATTGCAAGGAAAGTAAGCCCAGTACCCATATGATGATATGTGAAAGTATGAGTGTTTTTTGAAAGGTCAAATGGAAAAAAATTAGAATGATAATATCCACATTCAGAAACATGGATAACATGTAACAACAAATAAGGTCTTGGCTAGTTTCAACCAGTAGTTAGGGAGTAAATATGGATAGAAGGAAGACTTGAATGAGAAGACTGTAAGAGATACTACAAACATCAGGTCCACAAAATCCCCAAGGAAGAAATTTTCTAAAAAAAAATCTTCTTGAAATTGGAAACTAAGGAGCTAAATAAGCACCATGACAATAAAATGATCAAACATCCATCACATCATTACCACAGTAATCCATATGAAACATTCAAATATCAACATTTAGCATTAGAAGAAAATAGTCTGAATTAAGAGATGTTTTCTATTAGTAAAAAATTATTAAGTCTAGTACATAATAGATCACAACCACTTTATCAAAATATTATAGTTTATTGGGAGCCTTCCTCTACCATCTGAACCCATTAAAGCAATTCACCTATCTATTTATAAAAAGAAAGGGAGGCAACAACTGGACGTACAAGATGGCCTCTTTTCCTTAAAAATCTTAGAACATTTATTTATTCTAACAACTAAGATAACAACCTATGCTATAGAACAGGGAAGTGTTGGTGACTTAACCCAATCATGCTTCTAACTTCTTTGATCCTCTTTTGCTGCTCAACCCTTGTTTTTCCATTTGTACCTTTGGATATTGTAGTTTTCCTCTATACGCCAAGTGCTACTTCTGTCATTTAATCCATTATTAACTTATGCAAAATTGTTGGGTTAGTCTTGGCTACTCCCTTGGGTAGCAATTTTGTGTAGCGCCCCCTAGAATGGAAAAAGGAGAGAAGGTAGAGCCCATGTGTTACATGTATGCAGCTACATTTGTCTTATGTTGCAAAATTGAATAGAGTCTGTTTGTAAACCTGCTCTCTGTAAGATATTACGCAATGCCTGTGGGTAGCGCCTTTGTAACAATTCCGCATTCTGTAAAATATTATGCAGCGACACCTACGCTGTATCTGCATAAGGGTTTGGGTAGCTAAGCCAAAATGAAACGTATTTGACTCATGAACGTGTAGATTTGTTTGTGTCCTTCCATGATGACAAATCAATTTACTTAGGTGCTTTTACCACTGAGTGAAACTAGTATTTGGCAAAAATTCCAAAATTCATATAGCTAAACACCTAGAAGCTTGTATAGGTGGAAAAACTTAATATGTGCATATCAGTTAACCTTCCCAAGAAGGAACAAATTTAAAAAATGGGGTTTACCACTACAAGCTAATTTGTCATTTTAACACTTATCCTCACACACTTCCTGGTGGAAAGAGTGTCTACAACTAACACAATAGACTTCTTCTTCCTAGCTCTGGTAGCCTTATTCAATATATTTGTGCTCTCCTTAGCTATTATTTTGTCATCTTCAATGGAAGGCTTAACCAACACCTATAAATTCTTTTTGGTTAATTCATCTTGGAAATTCTTTAGTTATGCCTTTAGCTTCCTGTTCTGAGCCTGGAAACCCCTATTTTGTCTGTAAATATTCTTCAGCTATTTATGAAGAGGCAGATCCTTTCTCACTGCGAACCTTGCCAAGTCCAGGGTATGGTTGTAGCCAATCATGATCTCATTCATCTAAGCCAAGTGGACCATGTCCTATGCTTTGAGATGAGCTATTTCTCTCCTTGCATCCATAAGTTTATTAATAAGTATTTTGTAGGTCTAGCTGCTAAGAGGGTTGGGGACATGTTCAGTCTCACAAGGCTTCTTCCCATCCTTTTCTTCCATATGTACAAGATTTTCCTTGCATGTTTCATCAGTATTCTCAAAACCTTTTCCTTTATGCTTCTTCTCTTTCATAACAACCTTTTCTTTATTTTTCATAGAATTTTTACAATCCTTCACAGGGATTTCATCTTCCCTCCCCAAAGGTCTTTTGGTACCTTTACCCTTGATTTTAGGTATAGGGGTTTCTTGTAAAGGTTGTCCTTTGAAATCCCCCTTAGGAGTTGAGAACCTGGTGAAAGGTATTTTAGCTTTGATTTTAGTTGTTGGACAAGGAGAGGGAAAGAGAAGCTTCTTCCCTTTTTCTGATGTCACCTTGGTAGAATATGGAACTTCTTATAAACCTGGTGGAGTTGGTGGTGAGAAATCTCTATGTGGGGAAGGACATACCTCCTCCTCATCTTCTCCGACCTGCTTATTGATCTCTGAAATAGGGGCTCTGACCTTTCTCTTCTTGTTCATCCCTGTTTTAGTATTGGTAGGTGATGAAGAGCCTGTAATTTGTGATTGGGGGGTAGGTGTTGGGTCTAGCTTAAAGTGAGAAGAGAAAAAAAAATTCTCCCAGGAGATCTCATTCTTTCCCAACTCTTCAGAGACAAGCATCTTGATAATTCCAGAGTGGAAAAGGATGGAGTCGACATCCTTGGATTTGTCTTACCCCCTATCTTCCATTTTACCTATACTTCTTAGTAGGTAATATGGAATACTCATCTAAACCTTACCAGTAAAATGAACCAACAACCTTATGTGGTAATGGTACAGGGTGTTAAATCTCCCTTCACAACTAAAATATATCTATATGATTTTCAATATTCTAACAAACTGGTCAATCAAATGACTCGTTGAAACATTCTTAGATAAATCATTGGCTTGGTATTCAAGCTTGAAAATATATTTAACAAAAGGTGAACTCAATACCATGGCCTTGAACCAATTTTCTCCTGAAATGGGAATCCCTATTGCAACTGATATGGAGGCTTCAATCATCTCAAATTCCAAATCTCCAACTCTGGTTTTCTTGCCATCAAAATTTAGTGCAAATGGTTTTTCTACTTCTGAGTGTCCTCTCTGCATGTTATAGCAGAAAGAGAGGCATCCTTCTCTTCGAAACATTTCCATTGCCACTTGTTCTGTGTCAAAAAGGCGCATGTCCACAAGTTCTATTCGAACTATCTTGCCACCATTATGTCCTTTCTTTGACTGAGGGGTCTCCATGACTCAGAAAGAGGGTTCTTAAGAGGCTGTAAGGGATGATATTGACCATAAAACTTCAATTCAAGTCTCAAAAGCACAAGGATGGCCCTCCAAATTAATAGTGCTTATAAAATGAACTTGGTTATGAGAAATGGACTTTTAGGCTCACACAGGTTTTCAGAGTGTAGAATATGAGGAAGTAATTTTAAATTGACTCTTCGTACAGGATGAGAAGAAGAGAAGGATAATGAGAGAGGTTTGAGAAACACCTCTGCATAGTGCAATGCATACACAGAGGATGGGCTATTTCATGCCTATGAATTTTAAAGGCTATGACTAAACATAATAATCAGACTGTGGATATGAGTGAATATGTTTACAGGAATGAAAATATGGCTCCTATACTACCCTGCAAGCTTAGAAAACAAAAATCCGAGCACAAATATCTTATGAAAATTAATATGCAACTGAGGTTGCACATGATACCTGTGAATTCGAAAACTATTGAGCTCCTCAGTGCGAACTTAGGATGCGATTGAGGAAACTTTGGCCCTGAAATATCTCACAACATCAGATTTAGTGGCCATGCAATCATCTGATCTGAACATGAAAACTTACGCAATGCATCACTACTGAACTTTCAAAATTACAAACCATTACCAAGTATCATAAATGCAATATATTTAAAAAAAAATTCAACTGACTTTAGGCACTGAAAATAAGGGCTAAGGTATTAGTCGTGGCAATCATGACTTGGAGTAGGTGCATGATAATCGTGACAGGAACTATGGAAATGCCTCCTGAGTGGGCAACGTTCTCCAAATAAAAGATGAATGGACAGGTGAGTGGGGATGATTAGGTATGCATGCAAGGTCATGAGCGATGAGAGAGGTGTGTCACATCAGCCTGGTCATGGGAGGTATCAACCTAGGTATGAATCACGAGAGGGGACATAAAGAATAGACCATGAGATCATAAGGGTTTAAGGACCAAAAATTGAATTGTGGATCAACACATGAGATATGAATCAAAGGTTTAGTCATCTTAAGGGGTCCTCTCATAAATAACATTTAAAGGATGAGAAATTTATTTTAACGAGAAAATAAGAATCTAAGGTTTTTTTTTTTTAATTTTTCTTTTTAAACAAAAAAAAACTCAGATACCCAACGCGACTTAGTGTGATAAAACTTATTTCTCAAAATATCCAAATAGAATCCATATCCTATTCCACAATCTAAATATCCCCTATAAGTGTTGTGGGTCTTTTGTATTCATTTTAGTCGTTGATGGTCACCCTAAGCCTTTTTATCTTAATTTAGTGATGCAGGCCCCCCTTCCGGTCTAAGATGCGACCTTTCGGTCTAAGATCCTTCAAATCAAGGAGTCGTATTGACTCTTTGGGATCCTTCTTGAACCAAAATCAACTTGTATAGGCCCCCTTTTCTCCTTAGGCATAGGTCCTATGGAACCTGCAGGCCCTTCCTCTAACACTCTTCACACTTTTTAATTCACGTGCACTAGCTCCTTCTACTAGGCTTATTCATGGATGTGACCTAGCACCATGACCTCATGTAAGCACAAGATTGTGGGGAAGACAAAAGTGGTTTGAGACCATACCTCTTTTCTCCCGGCAATCCACTGCTAGCTACGACGCATCCCTTTTGAAATATCATGGTTTCAATTTAGGTCCTCTCTAATATTTTTAAAGTTCGAGCACTTCCTGTCCCCACAATCGAGCGCTACCATTGATCCTATGATCTCGACGATCCTTCTTGACCGATGACTCAGATATTCCTCCTTTCACATGCACTCCCAGATCTCCACAATCTATGGATGCATGCCCTCCCTTCAAATTGACATATTTGGTCCACTTTGGGACTTCAACCTTCGGAAGGATGAACTTCATGCTCACTTTCTCTCAGAGCACTTTCACCCAAAATTGATGGATTTCCACCACCCGTCCCTTTGGATCCGATGGTCCATATATTATTTGACTATTCGGGCTTCGAGAGTTTCAAACTCCTATACACTCATTCCTCCTGGAGTGATTTCACTCAAAGATGATGGAATATCGCCACGTGTCCCTCTAGATCTGATAGTCTAGATATTCTATGCTCATGCCAACTTCATTTCAGAGCATTAAGCCTTTGAACTTTTGGATTGCTTGCCACATGCTCTCTTCAATGAAAGGTTGTGATCTACTTTGGCCTCTGGGGCTTTGAGAGTTTTTCACACTCCACACTTGAAATCCTCTGAAGTGACTTTCCCTGAAGTCTCATATATGTCAACGTGTGTCTCTTGATGAACAACGACCTAGATCTATTTTTGCATTCATCTCTTCAATGATTCCTCTTTCTTCTTGTCTGATAACTCCCGAAGTACTTTTTCTCCAAAGTATCAGATCCTCCACCACCCATCCTCCTAGAATATGGATGGTCCCTGTCTCCTTCAAGTCTTCATGACTTCGGCTATAATGTTATCCAATTCACTTTCAAAGGACTTAAGGCCCATGCAATTTACCTTGACTAGACTGCTTTCAATCCTCTACGCTTAGATCCTACGACTGGGATCTATTTATTCCTCAACACACTCCCTTGGTTATTTGGAAATGGATTCAACGGTCCATATTTCTTCCCACAACTAATGTAATGGAGTTGTTTATCCTCCTCTTGAACTTGTTCATTCTTCTAATATTGGGAAAAAAAATTAAGTGTTCAAAGGTTTCAGCCTTTGAACCTTCTACTACAAGCCCAAATGCTTGGGTCTTGACTTGTTCTTCTCCTCTTGAGATTTTTGGCTTGGACTAAGTCCATATCCTACACACTCCTTTCTCTATCTCTTCTGAGATTTTTTATTTACTCATTCTCCTAAGGGTCTCATCCCTTCTACTCCCTTCAAATGGTTCTAATGCCCTATGGCATCTTGCAGCCACTATGGCATCCATCCTAGTTGTAGGGGGGTTAACAACTACCATTTGATTTTTGATTCTAGGTGAACAAGCAGGAGAAAGAGATCTGGTTGTGTGTAGATTAGGAGAAAGAGAAAAGGACAAAGGGGATATTTTAGTCTTCACAACAACAGATGGAGTCTTGGAAGAGGATGGTAAGGTCTGAGAAGGAGATGAAGTTCCTTCTTATCGAGTAGCTAAAATTTGTAGTAAAACCTAATGTAGGGAAATATTCAAAACTATCAAGAATGAAACACTTCTCAATATCAGGGGAGGATAATATATCAATGTTTTCTTATTTCAATTCAGTTTCAAAGGTAGAGTATTCAATAGGAAACTCTTCAAAATATATAGTTTTAGATACTTTAGCAGAAGATACAGGAAGCTTACTTGATAAAATAGTTGGAGTATTAAGAGTGGAATCAAGCAAATAACTAGAAGAACTTGTAGTAGTAGCAGAAAAACCTTTTTTAGAATCTTTTACGTTCTTGATTATCTTCTCTGGGTCAGCCAGAGGTGAAACCAAAGGTAACTGTGGATTTGATCTTGTATGTCTACCTTTAGGCACTAGAGTTGAATCAATGGAGTCACTAGGTACAAGAAGAATCTTCAAAATACTAAGTCCCAATGCACCTTGAGAGCTAGTAAGCATTGTTGTTCTATCCTACGGAAAAGTATTCAAATCGTTACCTGACAATGGCACCAAAAATGTTAGCACTAGGAGTCACTTTCTTATTGCAAGGAAAGTAAGCCCAGTACCCATTAGATGATATGTGAAAGTATGAGTGTTTTTTGAAAGGTCAAATGGAAAAAAAATGGAATGATAATATCCTCATTCAGAAACAGGGATAATATGGAACAACAAATAAGGTCTTGGCTAGTTTCAACTTGTAGTTAGGGAGTAAATATGGATAGATAGTGAATAATGGATAGACAATGGGTTTATAGATAGTGAATAATAAATCTATCATTAATGGTTTTAATTTTTTTAAGGTTATTTTAACTACTTTATGATGAAGCGAAGATTAATTCAGAAGACACCATATCCCATGTCACCTAGGTCTAATAAATTCAAAGTTATTTTAACTACTTTATGACCAAGGCAAGATTAACTCAACATTCCCCTTTTTAAATTCGAGTTGGCATAACCACTTATCCCCTTAAAATTGGTTAATTGGGTATTTGAAAGAGAGCATATCCCATTTCACCTAGGTCTAATAAATCTATCATTAATTTTTTTAAGGTTATTTTAACTACTTTATGACCAAGTGAAGATTAACTCACCATTCATCTTTTTAAATTTGAGTTGGCAAAACCACTTATCCCCTATAAATTTGTTATTTGGGTATTCTAAAAGACATCATATCCCATATCAACTAGGTCTAATGAGAGTTCCCATGGCTGCCATTGTTGCCTTTGGATTTGAATCTAACAAAAGCTCACAAAAAATTATCATAATTTCATACCACCACCATCCCAAGCACACAAATGCATAGCTAGGAAGAGACAAACTTAAAAGCGATCTCCATCCTTTAAGACATTCTTTGGATTTGGATCTAACAAAAGATCACAAAGAATTATCATAATTTCATACCACCACCATCCCAGTCACACAAATGCATAGCTAGAAAGAGACAAACATAGAAGCGATCTCACCCTTTGAGACATTCTTTTCATGACATTTTCCAGGATTTGTTGTACGCACCCGATAAATAAAGGTAGCATATCAATGCCAATACCATATTGAAATTTGTACACACTGCAGCTAGAGAGACCCCCCGGAACCCCATATTTACATACAGAACTAAGATAAAATTGAGTAGAACATGAAAAAAAAAGCAATTGTTGTACACCATGGTAACTGCGGTGTAATGTTTTGAGTTCTCAGGTAAATCCTGAGAGGATGAAGGAAGGCTTGCGTTACTAGATCAGGTAGGGAGAAGACAATGTAAGTGCTTGCCAGGCTAGTAATGTTTTTTTCCCGGCCGCACAGTAGAAGAATTGGCTCCATATTACATCACATAATTCCAATGGGAACTGCCGTGCAAAGAACATTACTCATCCTTCTCTGCATGGCAGTACCCATTGGAATTATGTGGTGTAATATGGAGCCAATTCTTTTACTGTGCGGCCAGGACAAAAGCATTATTAGCATGGCAAACTCTTACATTGTCTGCTCCCTTCCTTATCTAATAACGCAAGTCTTCCTTCATCATCTCAGGATTTACCTGAGAACTCAGAACATTACACATCCGCTACTATGTTCAATTTTCAATTTTAGTTGTGTATCTAAATATGGGGTTCCGAGGGTTGCTTCATCCTCTAAGGATTTAACTGAAAACTCGGAATATTACACCGCCGCTACCATGGTCTACAGCTATTGCTCTTTTTTTTTCATGTTCCACTCAATTTTCAATAGGAGGTCGGGGGGCGTCTCTTTGGCTATAGTTACAAATTTCATTATGGTATTGGCATTGATATGTTACCTTTATTTATCGGGTGCGTACAAGAAATCCTCCAAATGTCATCAAAAGAATCACCTTTATTTATCGGGTGCGTACAAGAAATCCTCGAAATGCCATCAGAAGAATGCCTCGAACGGTGGAGGCCGCTTCTGAGTTCGCTTCTGAGTTTGTCTCTTCCCTGTGTATATGTGTGCTTGGAATGGTGGTGTGGAATGGTGATAATCCTTTGTTAAATCCAAAGGCAACAGTGGTAACCATGGGAATTCTCATTCAAACCACATCTCTACTTTATATCTTTCCTTCGTCGTTTAGCTTTGGAGTTTCAACGAGAGTAGGAAACGAGCTTGGTGCTAACATGCCAAAAAAGGCTCAGTTGAGAATGATAGTAAGCACCCTTAGCCTGGGAGTTTCAACAAGAGTAGGAAACGAGCTTGGTGCTAACAAGCCAAAAAAAGGCTCGATTGAGTATGATCGTAAGCATTGTATGTGAAGTTGTAATGAGTTTCATAACCATCTTATTTAGGTAGCCATGCGTCATGTGATAGAATGTTCGGGAGCAAAATTTACATAGAATGTTCGCAAGCGATCAATATTATTTATTAATTAATAAATAATAAAATATATAATATTTATAAATATTAAGTAATATTTTGATTATATATAATCAAAGGGTCTAGCAAGTTCAACAATATAAATTTTACTTAATTAAATAGTTTTATAGAGTTATGATATCACAATTTTAATTAATATTAATTGATAATAAAATAGTTTTATAAAATTATGATATCTTAATTTTAATTAATATTGATTCATGATAGAGTAAATGTTTGATAAAATAATTTATTTTTGATAAGTTGAATGTTATTTTTGATAAGTTAAATGTTAGAATAATGACAAAATAATTATTTGAAAGTGATCTAATTTACTAGAGCTCAACTAATATAGAGCTATGATGCTTCAAATGCTTAATGGAAGAATTTATTTATGATAGTTTTATAAAGAATAAAACAACATTTAGATATTTTCATTGTAAATGTGAGAAAATATAGTTTATTATCATTGCAAATGTGAGAAAACATAGTTGATTCATTATGTTATTGTGATGAAATAATAGTTGAAGAGTTCAAATATACAATATAAAAGAGTTCAAATGTT
>ML782860.1:458189-482297 GCA_009831015.1 Picea engelmannii | reverse complement strand
TTCTTGAGATGGTGGTGGTATGAAATTATGATAATTCTTTGTGAGCTTTTGTTAGATCCAAATCCAAAGGCAACAATGGCAGCCATGGGAACTCTCATTCAAACCACATCTCTCCTTTATATCTCTCCTTCGTCACTTAGCCTGGGAGTTTCAATGAGAGTTGGAAATGATCTTCGTGCTAAAAGGCCACAAAGGCTCGGTTGAGCATGATAGTAAACATTGCATGTGCAGTTGTAATGAGTTTCATAACCATCTTCTTTTCTATACGATAGCCATGCGTGAGACATGGGGTAGAATGTTCACGAGCCACACATGGGGTAGAATGTTCACGAGCGATGGATAGATTAAGGGTATTGACTAGGCTTTAAAACTTTTTTTTACAGGGAAGGCGCTGATGTCCGAAGTTATATTGTTTGGGATTTTTAAGACAACTTTGAGTGGGCCTGTGAATACAATTTCCGATTTGGTTTATATTATGTAGATTACATGGAAAACATAAAGCTATATGGGAGGGCATATGGGCATTGGTTAGAGTAGGAAATGAAGGATCTATGCAAGCCTATCTATGGACTAGATAATCATTCAATGAAATAGTATAACAATATACTAAATACTAAACGATTAAATCACAATATCGTAGAAAGAAGAAATAATTGTAATTGCACAAAAAGGTTGTGTTCACTGTGATCCACCTTGATATTTATAACAATACATAGCCTCATAGAACAAACAACTCCTAATTGAATGCTTACAACAATTGATTTTAGAAAACTACTCATGCATTTTGCATGCATTATTTAGTCAGACAATCTATATTTGAATACTAACAGACATAAAAAAGAAAACTGCAACTGGATTGATGGGTTGCATCATGTCAGATGATTGAAAAGACTGCATAATGGATTGATGGACTGCATCATGTCAGAGGGCTCATAATCTGATCTCGAAGTTTCAAAAACTCGACATTAGCAACTGCCTTAGTGAAAATGTCTGCAAGTTGTTCTTGAGTCTTTATATAACATAGTTCTACTTCCTTCTTTTTTTTCTTCTATTGAAGCCACTCTCCTGAAAATATCCAATAATCCTAGCATACCATGTTCTTTGTGCTTGGTTGAGGCCATACAAATCCTTCTTCAACTTGTATACTTGATGTTCTTTTCGTTGCACTTCAAAACCTTGTGGTTGTTCCACAAACACTTCTTCTTCTAAGTACCCATTCAAAAAGGAACTTTTCACATCCATGTCATGAATGCTCCATTTCTTCTGAGATACTAATGAAATCATCATTCTAATAGTCTCCTGTCTTAGGATTATGGTTGGTTTGTCTTATCCCAATCCCCCTTTCAAAGTGACCATACCTTTTACAATAATAGCACTGGATATTTCTTTTATCTAATATGCCTCTGCCTCTTCCTCTTGAACCACCTCTTCCTCTTGGATAATTCTGATTTTGACCTCTACCTTGTATTTGGTTTCATTTGTTGCTAGTGTTGGCATCTTCATTCTTTGTAATTTGCAATTTTGAAGAAAATTCTTTCTCGCCACTTTCTTCAAATGACTCTATCAATCTTTTTTCATGAGACATAAGAGATCCAACTAGGTGATCAGTCACACTGAAGAGTAGACAAATCCTTACTTTCTTCAATAATTATTGCAACATGGTTCCTCCTTAGTGTTAGAGACGTCAACACATTTTTAATCAAAACCTCTTTGTCCACAATTTCCCGAAGACTAGCCATCTTATTGACTACGTCTTTTACTCTCACACAATAATCACTTACATTTTCATCTTCTTGCATATTCAAATTCTCAAATTCTCTTATAATGTTTGTAGCTTGACAAATTTGACTTGATCACTGCCTTGGCAAGATTCGTGTAGAGCATTCTTGTAGAGCATTCCAGCCATACGTTGCTGTCTTTGCACCTGCAATTCTTGGAAACAAGATTTTATAAAGAGCAATGTGAATATGAAATAAAGCTTGAGCATTATTCCTTCTAGATTCCTTCTTAGCTACTATATCATTTGCATTAAGAGTGGTCCAATCTTCTGGCTCTGCATAACCCATTTTTACAATCTCCCATAGATCTTTCCCTATAAAAGTGTCATCATCTTGATGCACCAATAATCATAATCACTTCCATTAAATTCTGGAATGGGCAATGAATTAGTGTTTGACATGATTACCCTAAAACAACAACAACTCTGATACCAAATGAAGGATCTATGCAGGCCTATCTATGGAATAGATAATCATTCAATGAAATAACATAATAGTATACTAAATACTAAATAATTAAATCACAATCTCATAGAAAGAAGAAAGAATTGTAATTGCACAAAAATGTTGCATTCACTATGATCAACCTTGATATTTATAACAATACATAGCCTCATCAAACAAATAGTTAGCTGCTCCTGATTGAACTCTTACAACAATTGATTTTAGAAAATTACTCATGCATTTTGCATGCATTATTTAGTGAGACAATCTATATCTGAATACTAACACACAGAAAAAGGAAAACTGCAAATGGATTGATGGATTGCATCATGTGAAATGATTGACAAGACTGCATCAATTACCAACAGGAAACAATCTTGGTGCTGACGGGCGACAAAGGCTCGATTGATGTCAACCCTAGTCATTGTTTTTGGACCTCATGATTGATGAAGGTATTTAGACATGAAAGAAAATGCACATGTAGATACAACACACATGCATGGATAGTATACATCATGTTGTTTCCAGTGGTATGTGGCACGTGACATGGATCCTCTTGGTTGAGGAGAAATGAATTTTTGAAGATGACAAAGTGAATTGAAGAAGGATGTACATGTAGGCCGTGAAGATAATTAAAGAAAAGAATTACAAGATAAGAAATTGTGAGGTTGACTTTAGTGTTAAAAGGAAGTGACATAAATGGTATAAATAAATATCATTATACATTCATTTGATACACAAATCGAATTTCAAAGGAATTTAGAAGTAAATAAGGTCGGATTTCAAGGGAGGATGAAGTCTTTTGGTGATGTGTTCTAAGGTATGTTATTTTCAAGTCATCTAACCATTTTTTCTATAATTTTTTTTTTCTAGAACGATTCATATGGTGAAATTTCTATGGTATTGAGAAGACATATCAAGGTACCTATGGAAAACCTTTCTGCTCTTGATTCACTAAAATTACGGAGATACACTCTGTGGAAGATAGGGTTTTTGACATGTCCTGAAGCTAGTCAATAAACATGTGTTCCTCGAACACATGTTTATTGACTAGCTTCAGGACTTGTCACAAACCCTATCTTCCACAGAGTGTATCTCCATAAGTTTAGTGAATCAAGAGCATAAAGGTTTTCCACAGGTACCTTGATATGTCTTCTCAATACCATAGCAATTTCACCATATGAATCGTTCTAGATTTTTTTTTTTATAGCAAAGATGGTAAGATGACCTGAAAATAACATTCCTTAGAACACATCACCAAAATACATCATCCTCCCTTTAAATATGACCTTATTTACTTCTAATTTCCTCTGAAATTTGATTTGTGTATCAAATGCATGTATAATGATATTTATTTATACCATTTATGTCACTTCCTCTTAACATTAGAGTCGACCTAAAAATTTCTGATTTTGGAATTATTTTGTTTAATTATCTTCAGGGCCTACATGTACTTCCTTCTTCAATTCACTTTGTCATCTTCAAAAATTCATTTATCCTCAACCATGAGGATCCATGTGACGTGCCACATACCACTGGAAACAACATGATCTATACTATCCATACATGTGTCTTGTATCCACATGTTCATTTTCCTTCATGTCCAAATACCTTAATCAATCTTGCGGTCCAAAAACCATGACTAAGGTTGACATCAATCGAGCCTTTCTGGCCCGTTAGCACCAAGATTGTTTCCTGTTGGTAATTGATGCAGTCTTGTCAATCATATCACATGATGAAATCCATCAATCCATTTGCAGTTTTTCTTTTTCTATGTGTTAGTATTCAGATACGGATTGTCTGACTAAATAATGCATGCAAAATACATGAGTAATTTTCTAAAATCAATTGTTCTAAGAGTTCAATCGGGAGAAACTAACTATTTTTTTATGAGGCTATGTATTGTTATAAAGATCAAGGTTGATCACAGTGAATGCAACATTTTTGTGCAATTACAATTCTTTCTTCTTTCTATGAGATTGTGATTTAATTATTTAGTATTTAGTATACTATTATGCTATTTCATTGAATGCTTATCTAGTCCATAGATAGGCCGGCATAGATCCTTCATTTGGTATTAGAGTTGTTGTTTTTTTAGGGTAATCATGTCAAACACTAATTCATTGCCAATTCAAGAATTTAATGGAAGTGATTATGATTATTGGTGGATCAAGATGATGACGTTTTTTATAGGGAAAGATCTATGGGAGATTGTAGAAATGGGTTATGCAGAGCCAGAATCTAGGACCACTCTTACTGCAAATGATATAGTAGCTAAGAAGGAATCTAGAAGGAAGAATGCTCAAGCTTTATTTCATATTCACATTGCTCTTTATAAAATCTTGTTTCCAAGAATTGCAAGTGCAAAGAATGCTGGAAGACTTTACAAGAATCTTACGAAGACAATGATGGAGTCAAAGTTGTCAAGCTACAAACATTGAAAAGAGAATTTGAGAATTTGAAGATGCAAGAAGCTGAAAATGTAAGTGATTATTGCGTGATGGCTACTCTTCGGGAAATTGTGGACAAAGAGGTTTTGATTAAAAAGGTGTTGAGGTCTCTGACACCAAGGTGGAACCTTGTTGCAATAATCATTGAAGAAAGCAAGGATTTGTCTACTCTTTAGTTTGACTGATCACCTAGTTGGATCTCTTATGTCTCATGAAAAAAGATTGATAGATTCATTTGAAGAAAGTGGCCAAAAATATTTTTCTTCAAAATTGCAAATTACAAAGAATGAAGATGCCAACACTAGCAGCAAACGAAACCAAAGACAAGGTAGAGAGCAACATCAGAATTATCCAAGAGGAAGAGGCGGTTCAAGAGGAAGAGGCAGATGCAGATTTGATAAAAGAAATATCCAGTGCTATTATTGTAAAAGGTATGGTTACATTGAAAGGGGGATCGGTATAAGACAAACCAACCCTAGTCCTAAGACAAGAGACTATTAGAATGATGATTTCATTAGTAGCTCAGAAGAAATGGAGCATTCATCACATGGATGTGAAAAGTGCCTTTTTGAATGGGTACTTAGAAGAAAAAGTGTTTGTGGAACAACCACAAGGTTTTGAAGTGCAAGGAAAATAACATCAAGTATACAAGTTGAAGAAGGCTTTGTATGGCCTCAACCAAGCACCAAGAACATGGTATGCTGGGATTAATGGATATTTTCGGAAGAGTGGCTTCAATAGAAGAAAAATAAGGAAGTAGAACTATGTTATACAAAGACTCAAGAACAACTTGCAGACATTTTCACTAAGGCAGTTGCTAATGTCCAGTTTTTTAAACTTCGAGATCAGATTGTGAGCCCTCTTAGCATCAAGGGGGAGTATGTTGGTAATTGATGCAGTCTTGTCCATCATCTAACATGATGTAATACATCAATCCATTTGCAGTTTTCCTTTTTATGTCTGTTAGTATTTAAATATAGATTGTCTCACTAAATAATGCATGAAAAATGCATGAGTAGTTTTCTAAAATCAATTGTTGTAAGCATTCAATTAGGAGTTGTTTGTTCTATGAGGCTATGTATTGTTATAAAGATCAAGGTGAATCACAATGAACACAACCTTTTTGTGTAATTACAATTCTTTCTTCTTTTTATGATATTGTGATTTAATCATTTAGTATTTAGTATATTGTTATACTATTTCATTGAATGATTATCTAGTCCATAGATAGGATTGCATAGATCCTTCATTTCCTACTCTAACCAATTCTGCCCTCCCATATAGCTTTAGATTTTCCATGTAATCTACATAATATATACCAAATCATAAATTATATCCACCGACCCACTCAAAGTTGTCTGAAAAAGCCCAAACAATATAACTTCAGACATCAGCGCCTTCCGTGTTAAAATAAGTTGCAAAGCCTAGTCAATACCCTTAATCTGTCCATCGCTTGTGAACATTATACCCCATGTGTGATGCATGGCTATCCTAAAGAAAAGGAGAGGTTATGAAAATCGTTACAACTGAAAATGCAATGTTTACTATCATGCTCAACCGAGCCTTTGTGGCCTGTTAGCATGAAGATCGTTTCCTACTCTCGTTGAAACTCCCAGTCTAAGCGACGAAGGACAGGTATAAAGGAGATATGTGGTTTGAATGAGAGTTCCGAAGGCTGCCACTGTTGCCTTTGGATTTGGATCTAACAAAAGCTCACAAAGAATTATCATAATTTCATACCACCACCATCCCAAGCACACAAATGCATAGCTAGGAAGAGACAAACTTAGAAGCGATCTCCACCCTTTTAGACATTCTTTGGATTTGGATCTAACAAAATCTCACAAAGAATTATCATAATTTCATACCACCACCATCCCAAGCACACAAATGCATAGCTAGGTAATAGTATAGCAATATACTAACAATATTTATTCAAAAAATTTATATAAAAAAACATTTGAACTCTTTTATATTGTATATTTGACATAACTATCTCATATCTCAATGAAAAGGGAGAAACAAGCTACATTTTCAACTATTATTTCATCACAATAACATAATGAATCAACTATGTTTTCTCACATTTGCAATGATAATGAACTATATTTTCTCACATTTACAATGAAAATATCTAAATATTGTTTTATTCCATATAAAACTATCATAAATAAATTCTTCTATTAAACATTTGAAGCATCATAGCTCTATATTAGTTGAGCTCTAATATATTAGATCACTTTCAAATAATTATTTTATCATTATTCTAACATTTAACTTATCATAAAAAACATTTAACTTATCAATAATAAATTATTTTATTAAACATTTACTCTATCATAAATCAATATTAATTAAAATTGAGATATCATAATTTTATAAAACTATTTTATCATAAATTAATATTAATTAAGATTGTGATATCATAACTCTATAAAACTATTTAATTAGATAAAATTCATATTGTTGAACTTGCTAGACCCTTTGATTATATATAATAAAAACATTATGTCATATGACGCATGGCTACCGTAAATAAGATGGTTATGAAACTCATTACAACATCACATACGATGCTTACTATCATATTCAATCAAGCCTTTTTTGGCTTGTTAGCACCAAGCTCGTTTCCTACTCTTGTTGAAACTCCCAGGCTAAGGGTGCTTACTATCATGCTCAACCGAGCCTTTTTTGGCATGTTAGCACCAACTCGTTTCCTACTCTCATTGAAACTCCCAGGCTAAGGAACGAAGGGAAGATATAAAGGAGAGATGTGGTTTGAATGAGAATTCCCATGGTTGCCACTGTTGCCTTTGGATTTAACAAGAGTTATCACCATTCCTCACCACTATTCCAAGCACACAGATGCACAGGGAAGAGACAAACTCAGAAGTGGCCTCCACCCTTCGAGGCATTCTTCTGATGGCATTTGGAGGATTTCTTGTACGCACCCAATAAAAAAAGGTGATTCTTTTGATGCCATTTGGAGGATTTCTTGTAAGCACCCGATAAATAAAGGTAACATATCAATGCCAATACCATATTGAAATTTGTACACACTGCAGCCAGAGCGACCCCCCAGGACCTCATATTGAAAATGCAGTGGAACATGAAAAAAAAGAGCAATAGTTGTAGACCATGGTAGCGGTCGTGTAATGTTCTCAGTTTTCAGTTAAATCCTGAGAGGATGAAGCAACCCTCGGAACCCCATATTTAGATACACAACTAAGAGAAAATTGAAAATTCAGTGGAACATGAAACGAAAGAGCTATCGCGGTAGAACATAGTAGCGGCTGTGTAATGTTTTGAGTTCTCAGGTAAATCCCGAGATGATGACGGAAGACTCGCGTTACTAGATAAGGCAGGGAGTAGACAATGTAAGTGTTTGCCAGGGTAATAATGCTTTTGTCCTGGCCGCACAGTAGAAGAATTGGCTCCATATTACACCACATAATTCCAATGGGTACTACCACGCAGAGAAGGATGAGTACTGTTCTTTGCACTGCTCCAATGGGAACTACGGCCCAAAGAATTGGCTCCAAAGAACAATCCTCATCCTTCTTTGCGTGGTAGTTCCCATTGGAATTATGTGATGTAATATGGAGCTGATTCTTCTACTGTGCGGCCGGGAAAAAAACATTACTACCCTGGCAAGCACTTACATTGTCTTCTCCTTGCCTGATCTAATAATGCAAGCCTTCCTTCATCCTCTCAGGATTTACCTGAGAACTCAGAACATTACACCACAGTTACCATGGTGTACAACAATTGCTTTTTTTCATGTTCCACTCAATTTTCTCTTACTACTGTATGTAAATATGGGGTTCCGGGGGGTCAGTGTGTACACATTTCAATATGGTATTGGCATTGATATGCTACGTTTATTTATCGTCTGTGTACAACAAATACTGGAAAATGTCTTCAAAAGAATGTCTGAAAGTGTGGAGATCGCTTCTAAGTTTGTCTCTTCCTAGCTATGCCTTTGTGTGCTTGGGATGGTGGTGGTATGAAATTATGATAATTCTTTGTGAGTTTTTATTAGACCCAAATCCAAAGAATGTCTCAAAGGGTGGAGATCACTTCTAAGTTTGTCTCTTCCTAGCTATGCATTTGTGTGCTTGGGATGGTGGTGGTATGAAATTATGATAATTCTTTGTGATCTTTTTTTAGATTCAAATCCAAAGACAATAATGGAAGCCATGGGAACTCTCATTCAAACCACATCTCTCCTTTATATCTCTCCTTCGTGGCTTAGCATGGGAGTTTCAACGAGAGTAGGAAACGATCATGCTAACAGGCCACAAAGACTAGGTTGAGCATGATGGTAAACATTGCATGTGCAGTTGTAATGAGTTTCATAACCAGCTTCTTTTCTTGACGATAGCCCTGTGTCACACATGGGGTAGAATGTTTACGAGCGATCGACAGATTAAGGGTATTGACTAGGCTTTGCAACTTTATTTTACACGGAAGGTGCTAATGTCCAAAGTTATATTGTTTGGGCCTTTTCAGACAACTTTGAGTGGGCTGGTGGATATAATTTCTGATTTGGTTTATATTATGTAGATTACATGGAAAATCTAAAGCTATATGGGAGGGCATCTGGGCATTGGTTAGAGTAGGAAATGAAGGATCTATGCAAGCCTATCTATGGACTATATAATCATTCAATTAAATAGTATAACAATATACTAAATACTAAATGATTAAATCACAATATCATAAAAAGAATAAAGAATTGTAATTTGACAAAAAGGTTGCGTTCACTGTGATCCACCTTGATCTTTATAACAAAACATAGACTCATAGAACAAACAGATCCTAATTGAACGCTTACAACAATTGATTTTAGAAAACTACTCATGCATTTGGCATGCATTATTTAGTTAGACAATCTGGATTGATGGATTGCGTCATGTCAGATGATTGACAAGACTGCATCAATTACCAACATGAGGGCTCACAATCTGATCTCGAAGTTTCAAAAACTAGACATTAGCAACTGCCTTAGTGAAAATGTCTGCAATTTGTTCTTGAGTCTTTATATAACATAGTTCTACTTCATTCTTTTTCTTCTATTGAAGCCACTCTCCTGAAAATATCCACTAATCCTAGCATAGCATTTTCTTGGTGCTTGGTTGAGGCCATACAAAGCCTTCTTCACCTTGTATACTTGATGTTATTTTCCTTGTACTTCGAAACCTTGTGGTTGTTCCACAAACACTTCTTCTTCTAAGTACCCATTCAAAAATGCACTTTTCACATCCTAACGGTCTCTTGTCTTAGGATGAGGGTTGGTTTGTCTTATCCTAATCCCCCTTTCAAAGTGACCATACGTCTTACAATAATAACACTCGATATTTCTTTTATCAAATATGCCTCTGCCTCTTCCTCTTGAACCACCTCTTCCTCTTGGATAATTCTGATTTTGACCTCTGCCTTGGCTTTAGTTTCATTTTTTGCTAGTGTTGGCATCTTCATTCTTTGTAATTTGCAATTTTAAATAAAAATCTTTCTCGCCACTTTCTTCAAATGAATCTATCAATCTTTTTTCATGAGACATAAGAGATCCAACTAGGTGATCGGTCAAACTGAAGACTAGACAAATCCTTGCTTTCTTAAATGATTATTGCAACATGGTTCCACCTTGGTGTTAGAGACCTCAACACCTTTTTATTCAAAACCTCTTTGTCCACAATTTCTCGAAGAGTAGCCACCTTATTGACTACGTCTTTTACTCTCACACAATAATCACTTACATTTTAAGCTTCTTGCATCTTCAAATTCTCAAACTCTCTTTTCAATGTTTGTATTTTGACAACTTTGACTTGATCACTGCCTTGGTCAGATTCTTGTAGAGTCTTCTAGGCATTTGTTGTTGTCTTTGCACCTGCAATTCTTGGAAACAAGATTTTATCAAGAGCAATGTGAATATGAAATAAAGCTTGAGAATTCTTCCTTCTAGATTCCTTCTTAGTTACTCTATCGTTTGCATTAAGAGTGGTCCAATCTTCTGGCTCTGCATAACCCATTTCTACAATCTCCCATAGATCTTTCCCTGTAAAAAACGTCATCATCTCGATGCACCAATAATCATAACCACCTTCATTAAATTCTAGAATGGGCAATGAATTAGTGTTTGACATGATTACCCTAAAACAACAACAACTCTGATACCAAATGAAGGTTCTATGCAGGATTATCTATGGACTAGATAATCATTGAATGAAATAGCATAATAGTATACTAAATACTAAATAATTAAATCATAATCTCATAGAAAGAAGAAAGAATTGTAATTGCACAAAAATGTTACATTCACTGTGATCAACATTAATCTTTATAACAATACATAGTCTCATAAAACAAATACTTAGCTGCTCCTGATTGAACTCTTACAACAATTGATTTTTGAAAATTACTCATGCATTTTGCATGCATTATTTAGTGAGACAATATGTATCTGAATACTAACACACAGAAAAAGGAAAATTGCAAATGGATTGATGGATTGCATCATGTGAGATGATTGACAAGATTGCATCAATTACCAGCAAGAAACAATCTTGGTTCAAACGGGCGAGAAAGGCTCGATTGATGTCAACCCTAGTCATGGTTTTTGGACCGCAATATTGATGAAGGTATTTGGACATGAAAGAAAATGCACATGTAGATACAAGACACATGCATGGATATTATAAATCATGTTGTTTCTGGTGGTATGTGGCACGTCACATGGATCTTCTTGGTTGAGGAGAAATGAATTTTTGAAGATGACAAAGTGAATTGAAGAAGGAAGTACATGTAGGCCCTGAAGATAATTAAAGAAAATAATTACAAATTAAGAAATTGTCAAGTCGAGTCTAATGTTAAAAGGAAGTGACATAAATGGTATAAAAAAATATCATTATACATTCATTTGATACAAAAATCGAATTTCAGAGGAAATTAGAAGTAAATAAGGTCGGATTTCAAGGGAGAATGAAGTCTTTTGGTGATGTGTTCTAAGGTATGTTATTTTCAGGTCATCTTACCATTTTTCCTATAATTTTTTTTTCTAGAATGATTCATATGGTGAAATTGCTATGGTATTGAGAAGACATATCAAGGTACCTGTGGCAAAACATTATGCTCTTGATTCACTATACTTATGGAGATACACTCTGTGGAAGATAGGGTTTGTGAAAAGTCCTGAAGCTAGTCAATAAACATGTGTTCCATAAATGTTTGCCACAGGTACGTTGATATGTCTTCTCAATACCATATAAATTTCACCATATGAATCGTTCTAGAAAAAAAAAATTATAGCAAAAAAGGTAAGATGACCTAAAAATAACATACCTTAGAACACATCACCAAAAGACTTCATCCTCCCTTGAAATCCAACTTTATTTACTTATAATTTCCTCTGAAATTTGATTTGTGTATCAAATGAATGTATAATGATATTTATTTATACCATTTATGTCAATTACTCTTAACATTAGAGTCGACATGACAATTTCTTATTTTGTAATTCTTTTCTTTAATTATCATGAGGGCCTACATGTACTTCCTTCTTCAATTCACTTTGTCATCTTCAAAAAATCATTTCTCCTCAACCATGAGGATCCATGTGACGTGCCACATACCATTGGAAACAACATGATGCATACTATCCATGAATGTGTCTTGTATCTACATGTGCATTTTCCTTCATGTCCAAATACCTTCATCAATCTGGCGGTCAAAAAACCATGACTAGGGTTGACATCAATTGAGCCTTTCTGGCCCGTTAGCACCAAGATTGTTTCCTGTTGGTAATTGATGCAGTCTTGTCAATCATCTCACATGATGAAATCCATCAATCCATTTTAAGTTTTCCTTTTTTTGTGTGTTAGTATTTAGATACAGATTGTCTCACTAAATAATGCATGCAAAATGCACGAGTAATTTTCTAAAATCAATTGTTGTAAGAGTTCAATCATGAGCAGCTAACTATTTATTTTATGAGGCTATGTATTGTTATAAATATCAAGGTTGATCACAGTGAACGCAACATTTTTGTGCAATTACAATTCTTTCTTCTTTCTATGAGATTGTGATTTAATTATTTAGTATTTAGTATACTATTATGCTATTTCGTTGAATGATTATCTAGTCCATAGAAAGGCTTGCATAGATCCTTCATTTGGTATTAGAGTTGTTGTTGTTTTAGGGTAATCATGTAAAACACTAATTCATTAGCAATTCAAGAATTTAATGGAAGTGATTATGATTATTGGTGCGTCAAGATGATGACATTTTTTATAGGGAAAGAACTATGGGAGATTCTAGAAACGGGTTATGCAGAGCCAAAAGATTGGACCACTCTTACTGCAAATGATAGAGTAGCTATGAAGGAATCTAGAAGGAAGAATGCTCAAGCTTTATTTCATATTCACATTGCTTTTGATAAAATCTTGTTTCCAAGAATTGCAGGTGCAAAGACAGCAACAGATTCTAGAAGACTCTAAAAGAATCTTACCAAGGCAATGATCAAGTCAAAGTTGTCAAGCTACAAACATTGAAAAGAGAATTTGAGAATTTGAAGATGCAAGAAGATGAAAATGTAAGTGATTATTGCGTGAGAGTAAAAGACGTAGTCAATAAGATGGCTACTCTTCGAGAAATTGTGGACAAAGAGGTTTTGATTAAAAAGGTGTTGAGGTATCTAACACCAAGGTGGAACCATGTTGCAATAATCACTGAGGAAAGAAAGAATTTGTCTACTCTTCAATTTGACTGATCACCTAGTTGGATCTCTTATTTCTCATGAAAAAAAATTGATAGATTCATTTGAATAAAGTGGCGAGAAAGATTTTTCTTCAAAATTGCAAATTACAAAGAATGAAGATGCCAAGACTAGAAGCAAACGAAACCAAAGCCAAGGTAGAGGTCAAAATCAGAATTATCCAAGAGGAAGAGGCGGTTCAAGAGGAAGAGGCAGAGGCAGATTTGATAAAAGAAATATCCAATGCTATTATTATAAAAGGTATGGTCACTTTGAAAGGGGGATTGGGATAAGACAAACCAACCCTACTCCTAAGACAAGAGACTGTTAGAATGATGATTTCATTAGTAGCTCAGAATAAATGGATCATTCATCAAATGGATGTGAAAAGTGCCTTTTTGAATGGGTACTTGGAAGAAAAAGTGTTTGTGGAACAACCACAAGGTTTTGAAGTGCAAGGAAAAGAACATAAAGTATACAAGTTGAAGAAGGCTTTGTATGGCCTCAACCAAGAACCAAGAACATGGTATGCTAGGATTAATGGATATTTTCAGAAGAGTGGCTTCAATAGAAGGAAAATAAGGAAGTAGAACTATGTTATATAAAGACTCAAGAACAACTTGCAGACATTTTCACTAAGGTAGTTGCTAATGTCTAGTTTTTGAAACATTGAGATCACATTGTGAGCCCTCTTAGCATCAAGGGGGAGTATGTTGGTATTTGATGCAGTCTTGTCAATCATCTCACATGATGCAATCCATCAATCTATTTGCAGTTTTCTTTTTTATGTCTGTTAGTATTCAAATATAGATTGTGTGAATAAATAATGCATTCAAAATGCATGAGTAGTTTTCTAAAATCAATTGTTGTAAGCATTCAATTGGGAGTTGTTTTTTCTATGAGGCTATGTATTGTTATAAAGATCAAGGTGAATCACAGGGAACGCAACCTTTTTGTGCAATTACAATTCTTTCTTCTTTTTATGATATTGTGATTTAATCATTTAGTATTTAGTATATTGTTATACTATTTCATTGAATGATTATCTAGTACATAGATAGGCTTGCATAGATCCTTCGTTTCCTACTCTAACCAATCCCCATATGCCCTCCCATATAGCTTTATATTTTCCATGTAATCTACACAATATAAACCAAATCTGAAAAAGTCCAAACAATATAACTTCGGACATCAGTACCTTCCCTGTTAAAATAAGTTGCAAAGCCTAGTCAATACCCTTAATCTGTCCATCGCTCGTGAACATTCTACCCCATGACGCGTGGCTATTGTAAAGAAAAGAGGAGGTTATGAAAATCATTACAACCACACATGCAATGTTTACTATCATGCGCAACTGAGCCTTTGTGGCCTGTTAGCACGAAGATCGTTTCCTACTCTCGTTGAAAATCCTAGGCTAAGCGATGAAGGAGAGATATAAAGGAGAGATGTGGTTTGAATGAGAGTTCCCATGGCTTCCACTATTGCCTTTGGATTTGGATCTAACAAAATCTCACAAAGAATTATCATAATTTCATACCACCACCATCCCAAGCACACAAATGCATAGCTAGGAAGAGACAAACTTAGAAGCGATCTCCACATTTTGAGACATTCTTTGGATTTGGATATAACAAAAGCTCACAAAGAATTATCATAATTTCATACCACCACCATCCCAAGCACACAAATGCATAGCTAAGAAATAGTATAACAATATACTAACAATATTTATTCAAAAATTTTATATAACAAAACATTTGAACTCTTTTATATTGTATATTTGACATAACTATCTCAGATCTGAATGAAAAGGGAGAAACAAGCTACATCTTCAACTATTATTTTATCAAAATAACATAACGAATCAACTATATTTTCTCACATTTGCAATGATAATACACTATATTTTCTCACATTTACAATGAAAATATCTAAATATTGTTTTATTCCATATAAAACTATCATAAATAAATTCTTCTATTAAGCATTTGAAGCATCATAGCTCTATATTAGTTGAGCTCTAGTAAATTAGATCACTTTCAAATAATTATTTTAGCATTATTCTAACATTTAACTTATCAAAAAGAAAATTATTTTATTAAACATTTACTCTATCATAAATCAATATTAATTAAAATTGAGATATCATAATTTTATAAAATTATTTTATCATAAATTAATATTAATTAAAATTGTGATATCATAACTCTATAAAACTAATTAATTAGGTAAAATTTATATTGTTGAACTTGCTAGACCCTTTGATTATATACTAGCACAGCCACATAATTGTGGCTGATCAACGCCTAAAGGTTGATAAGATGAAAAGAATTCTTAAAAGAATATATTAAATTTTATTATTGATTAACAAATAAATGGTTGGGCTTCATTTATTTGGTGTTAATATGTTAATTTTTGTTAATCACTTAGGTGGCAATCACTTAGCTATCAAAGTAATTTTTAAATATGATTAGGTAAATGTAAAAAAGTAAACACATAAACGGATATCTTTATAATAGCTAGGAAGTTAATGATTGAAATCACAACCATTTATTTTGTGTGACTACTAAGAATATTCCAGCCATATTTAATCATGTCCATAGAAAACTTATTAAGCACTAAACCCCTATTAAATCTGCCCATTGTCAATAGGTGTACGCCTTTCGCCTTAATAATCAAAACATTATGTAATATTTATAAATATTATATATTTTATTATTTATTAATTAATAAATAATATTGATTGTTGGCGAACATTCTATGTAAATCTCTCCATTGCTCCTGAACATTCTATCACATGACGCATGGCTACCGTAAATAAGATGGTTATGAAACTCATTACAACTTCACATACAATGCTTACTATCAGACTCTATCGAGCCTTTTTTGGCTTGTTAGCACCAAGCTCGTTTCCTACTCTTGTTGAAACTCCCAGGCTAAGGGTGCTTACTATCATGCTCAATCGAGCTTTTTTGGCATGTTAGCACCAAGCTCGTTTCCTACTCTCGTTGAAACTCCCAGCCTAAGGGATGAAGGGAAGATATAAAGGAGAGATGTGGTTTGAATGAGAATTCCCATGGTTGCCACTGTTGCCTTTGGATTTAACAAGAATTATCACCATTCCACAACACCATTCCAAGCACTCAGAAGTGGCCTCCACCCTCCGAGGCATTCTTCTGATGGCATTTGGAGGATTTCTTGTACGCACCAGATAAATAAAGGTGATTCTTTTGATGGCATTTGGATGATTTCTTGTACACACCCGATAAATAAAGGTAACATATCAATGCCAATACCATATTGAAATTTGTACACACGGCTGCCAGAGTGAGCCCCGAGGACCTCATATTGAAAATTGGGTGGAACATGAAAAAAAAGAGAAATAGTTGTAGACCATGGTAGCAGCGGTGTAATGTTTTGATTTTTCAGTTAAATCTTGAGAGGATGAAGCAACCCTCGGGACCCCATATTTAGATACACAACTAAGAGAAAATTGAAAATTTAGTGGAACATGAAAAAAAAGAGCTATCGCGGTAGAACATAGTAGCGGCTGTGTAATGTTCTGAGTTCTCAGGTAAATCCTGATACGATGAAGGAAGACCTGCGTTATTACATAAGGCAGTGAGCAGACAATGTAAGTATTTGCCAGGCTAATGATGCTTTTGTCCTCGCCGCACAGTAGAAGAATTGGCTCCATATTACACCACATAATTCCAATGGGTACTGCCACGCAGAGAAGGATGAGTATTGTTCTTTGCACTGCTCCAATGGGAACTGCGGCCCAAAGAATTGGCACCAAAGAACAATCCTCATCCTTCTTTGCGCGGAAGTTCCCATTGGAATTATGTGACGTAATATGGAGCTAATTATTCTACTGTGCGGCCGGGAAAAAAACATTACTAGCCTGGCGAGCACTTACATTGTCTTCTCCCTGCCTAATCTAATAACGAAAGCCTTTCTTCATTCTCTCAGGATTTACTTGAGAACTCAGAACATTACACCGTAGTTACCATGGTGTACAACAATTGCTTTGTTTTCATGTTCCACTCAATTTTATCTTAGTTCTGTATGTAAATATGGGGTTCTCGGGGGTCTCTCTGGCTGTAGTGTCTACAAATTTCAATATGGTATTGGCATTGATATGCTACCTTTATTTATCGGCTGCATACAACAAATGCTGGAAAATGTCTTCAAAAGAATGTCTCAAAGTGTGGAGATCGCTTCTAAGTTTGTCTCTTCCTAGCTATGCATTTGTGTGTTTGGGATGGTGGTGGTATGAAATTATGATAATTCTTAGATCCAAATCCAAAGAATGTCTCAAAGGGTGGAGATCGCTTCTAAATTTGCCTTTTTCTAGCTATGCATTTGTGTGCTTGGGATGGTGGTGGTATGAAATTATGATAATTCTTTGTGAGATTTTGTTGGATCCAAATCCAAAGGCAACAGTGGCAGCCATGGGAACTCTCATTCAAACCAAATCTCTCCTTTATATCTCTCCTTCGTCGTTTAGCCTGGGAGTTTCAACGAGAGTAGGAAACGATCTTGTGCTAACAGGCCACAAAGGCTAGGTTGAGCATGATGGTAAACATTGCATGTGCAGTTGTAATGAGTTTCATAACCAGCTTCTTTTCTTTACAATAGCCATGCGTCACACATGGGGTAGAATGCTCAAGAGCGATGGACATATTAAGGGTATTGACTTGGCTTTGCGACTTTATTTTACAAGGAAGGCACTGATGTCCGAAGTTATATTGTTTGGGCTTTTTCAGACAACTTTGAGTGGGCCGGTGGATATAAATTTGGTTTATATTATGTAGATTACATGAAAAATCTAAATCTACATGGGAGGGAATTTGGGCATTGGTTAGAGTAGGAAATGAAGAATTTATGCAATCCTATCCATGGACTAGATAATCATTCAATGAAATAGTATAAGAATATACTAAATACTAAATGATTAAATCACAATATCATAAAAAGAAGAAAGAATTGTAATTGCACAAAAACGTTTTGTGATCCACCTTGATCTTTATAACAAAACATAGCCTCATAGAACAAAGAACTCCTAATTGAACACTTACAACAATTGATTTTAGAAAACTACTCATGCATTTTGCACGCATTATTTAGTCAGAAAATCTAGATTGATGGATTGTGTCATGTGAGATGATTGACAAGACTGCATCAATTACCAACATGAGGGTTCACAATCTGATCTCGAAGTTTCCAAAACTGGACAGTAGCAACTGCCTTAGTGAAAATGTCTTCAAGTTGTTCTTGAGTCTTTATATAACATAGTTCTACTTCCTTCTTTTTCTTCTATTGAAGTCACTCTCCTGAAAATATCCATTAATCCTAGCATACCATGTTCTTGGTGCCTGGTTGAGGCCATACAAAGCCTTCTTCAACTTGTATAGTTGATGTTCTTTTCCTTGCACTTCAAAACCTTGTGGTTGTTCAACAAACACTTCTTCTTCTAAGTACCCATTCAAAAAGGCAATTTTCACATCCATGTGATGAATGCTCCATTTCTTCTGAGCTACTAATGAAATCATCATTCTAACAGTCTTTTGTCTTAGGATGAGGGTTGGTTTGTCTTATCCCAATCCCCCTTTCAAAGTGACCATACCTTTTAAAATAATAACACTTGATATTTCTTTTATCAAATATGCCTCTGCCTCTTCTTCTTGAACCACCTCTTCCTCTTGGATAATTCTGATTTTGACCTCTACCTTGGCTTTGGTTTTGTTTGTTGCTAGTGTTGGCATCTTCATTCTTTGTAATTTGCAATTTTGAAGAAAAATCTTTCTCGCCACTTTCTTCAAATGAATCTATCAATCTTTTTTAATGCGACATAAGAGATCCAACTAGGTGATCAGTCAAACTGAAGAGTAGACAAATACTTGCTTTCTTCAATGATTATTGAACCATGGTTCCACCTTGGTGTTAGAGACCTCAACACCTTTTTAATCAAAACCTCTTTGTCCATAATTTCCCAAAGAGTATCCATCTTATTGACTACGTCTTTTACTCTCGTACAATAATCACTTACATTTTTACCTTATTGCATCCTCAAATTCTCAAATTATCTTTTCAATGTTTGTAGCCTGACAACTTTGAGTTGATCACTGCCTTGGTACGATTCTTGTAGAGTCTTTTAGGCATCCGTTGCTCACCTGCAATTCTTGGGAACAAGATTTTATCAAGAGCGATGTGAATATCAAATAAAGCTTGAGCATTCTTCCTTCTAGATTCCTTCTTAGCTACTCTATAATTTGCATTAAGAGTGGTCCAATCTTCTGGATCTGCATAACCCGTTCCTACAAACTCCCATAGATCTTTCCCTATAAAAAACGTCATCATCTTGATGCACCAATAATCATAATCACTTACATTAAATTATGGAATGGGCAATGAATTAGTGTTTGACATTATTACCCTAAAACAACAACAACTCTCATACCAAATGAAGGATCTATGCAGGCCTATATATGGACTAGATAATCATTAAATGAAATAGCATAATAGTATACTAAATACTAAATAATTAAATCATAATCTCATAGAAAGAAGAAAGAATTGTAATTGCACAAAAATGTTGCATTCACTGTGATCAACCTTGATCTTTATAAAAATACATACCCTCATAAAACAAATGATCTTTATAACAATACATAGTCTCATAAAACAAATAGTTAGCTGCTCCTGATTGAAATCTTACAACAATTGATTTTAGAAAATTACTCATGCATTTTGCATGCATTATTTAGTGAGACAATGTGTATCTGAATACTAACACACAGAAAAAGGAAAAGTGCAAATGGTTTAATGGATTGCATCATGTGAGATGATTGACAAGACTGCATCAATTACCAACATGAAACAATCTTGGTGCTAACGGTCCAGAAAGGCTCGATTGATGTCAACCCTAGTCATGGTTTTTGGACCGCAAGATTGATGAAGGTATTTGGACATGAAAGAAAATGCACATGTAGATACACGACACATGCATGCATAGTATACATCATGTTGTTTTCGGTGGTATGTGGCACATCACATGGATCCTCTTGGTTGAGGAGAAATGAATTTTTGAAGATGACAAAGTGAATTGAAAAAGGAAGTACATGTAGGCCCTGAAGATAATTAAAGAAAAGAATTACAAAATAAGAAATTGTAAGGTCGACTCTAGTGTTAAAAGGAAGTGACATAAATGGTATAAATAGATATCATTATACATTCATTTGATACACAAATCGAATTTCAGAGGAAATTAGAAGCAAATAAGGTTGGATTTCAAGGGAGGATGAAGTCTTTTGGTGACGTGTTCTAAGGCATGTTATTTTCAGGTCATCTTACCATTTTTTCTATAATTTTTTTTTTTCTAGAACAATTCATATGGTGAAATTGCTATGATATTGAGAAGACATATCAAGGTACCTGTGGCAAACCTTTCTGCTCTTGATTCACTATACTTATGGAGATACACTCTGTGGAAGATAGGGTTTGTGACAAGTCCTGAAGCTAGTCAATAAACATGTGTTCACAATTTCACCATATAAATCATTCTAGAAATAAAAATTATAGCAAAAATGGTAAGATGAACTGAAAATAACATACCTTAGAACACATCACCAAAAGACTTCATCCTCCCTTGAAATCCGACCTTATTTACTTCTAATTTCCTTTGAAATTTGATTTTTGTATCAAATGAATGTATAATGATATTTATTTATACCATTTATGTCACTTCCTTTTAACATTAGAGTCAACCTGACAATTTCTTATTTTGTAATTATTTTCTTTAATTATCTTCAGGGCCTACATGTACTTCCTTCTTCAATTCACTTTGTCATCTTCAAAAATTCATTTTTCCTCAACCATGAGGATCCATGCGACGTGCCACATACCACTGGAAACAACATGATGTATACTATCCATGCATGTGTCTTCTATCTACATGTGCATTTTCATTCATGTCCAAATACCTTCATCAATCTTGCGGTCCAAAAACCATGACTAGGGTTGACATCAATCAAGCCTTTCTAGCCCGTTAGCACCAAGATTGTTTCCTTTTGGTAATTGATACAGTCTTGTCAATCATCTCACATGATGAAATCCATCAATCCATTTGCAGTTTTCATTTTTCTGTGTGTTAGTATTCAGATTGTCTAACTAAATAATGCATGCAAAATGCATGAGTAATTTTCTAGAATCAATTGTTGTAAGAGTTCAATCAGGAGCAACTAACTATTTGTTTTATGAGGATATGTATTGTTATAAAGATCAAGGTTGATCACAGTGAATGCAACATTTTTGTGCAATTACAATTCTTTCTTCTTTCAATGAAATTGTGATTTAATTATTTAGTATTTAGTATACTATTATGCTATTTCATTGAATGATTATCTAGTCCATACATAGGCCTTCATAGATCCTTCATTTGGTATTAGATTTGTTGTTGTTTTAGGGTAATCATGTCAAACACTAATTCATTGCCAATTCAAGAATTTAATGGAAGTGATTATGATTATTGGTGCGTCAAGATGATGACATTTTTTATAGGGAAAGATATATGGGATATTGTAGAAACGGGTTATGCAGAGCGAGAAGATTGGACCACTCTTACTACAAATGATAGTGTAAGTAAGAAGGAATCTAGAAGGAACAATGCTCAAGCTTTATTTCATATTCACATTGCTCTTGATAAAATCTTGTTTCCAAGAATTGCAGGTGCAAAGACAACAACGGATGCTGGAAGACTCTACAAGAATCTTGCCAAGGCAATGATCAAGTCAAAGTTGTCAAGCTACAAACATTGAAAAGAGAATTTGAGAATTTGAAGATGCAAGAAGATGAAAATGTAAGTGATTATTGTGTGAGAGTAAAAGATGTAGTCAATAAGATGGCTACTCTTTGGGAAATTGTGGACAAAGAGGTTTTGATTAAAAGGGTTTTGAGGTCTCTAACACCAAGGTGGAACCATGTTGCAATAATCATTGAAGAAAGCAAGGATTTGTCTACTCTTTAGTTTGACTGATCACCTATTTGGATCTCTTATGTCTCATGAAAAAAGATTGATAGATTCATTTGAAGAAAGTGGCCAGAAAGATTTTTCTTCAAAATTGCAAATTACAAAGAATGAAGATGCCAACACTAGAAGCAAACGAAACCAAAGCCAAGGTAGAGGTCAAAATCAGAATTATCCAAGAGGAAGAGGCGGTTCAATAGGAAGAGGCAGAGATAGATCTGATAAAAGAAATATCTAGTGCTATTATTGTAAAAGGTATGGTCACTTTGAAAGGGGGATTGGGATAAAACAAACCAACCCTAGTCCTAAGATAAGAGACTGTTAGAATGATGATTTCATTACTAGCTCAGAAGAAATGGAGCATTCATCACATGGATGTGAAAAGTACCTTTTTGAATGGGTACTTAGAAGAAAAAGTGTTTCCGGAACAACCACAAGGTTTTGAAGTGAAAGGAAAAGAACATCAAGTATACAAGTTGAAGAAGGCTTTGTAAGGCCTCCACCAAGCACTAATAACATGGTATGCTAGGATTGATGGACATTTTCAGAAGAGTGGCTTCAATTGAAGAAAAAGAAGGAAGTAGAACTATGTTATATAAAGACTCAAGAACAACTTGTAGACATTTTCACTAAGGCAGTTGCTAATGTCCAGTTTTTGAAACTTCAAGATCATATTGTGAGCCCTCTTAGCATCAAGGGGGAGTATGTTGGTAATTGATGCAGTCTTGTCAATCATTTGACCTGATGAAATCCATCAGTCCATTTGCAGTTTTCTTTTTTATGTCTCTTAATATTCAAATATAGATTGTTTGACTAAATAATACATGCAAAATGCATGATTAGTTTTATAAAATCAATTATTGTAAGCATTCAATTAGGATTTGGTTGTTCTATGAGGCTATGTATTGTTATAAAGATCAAGGTGAATCACAGTGAACACAACCTTTTTGTGCAATTACAATTCTTTCTTCTTTTTATGATATTGTGATTTAATCATTTAGTATTTAGTATATTGTTATACTATTTCATTGAATGATTATCTAGTCCATAGATAGGCTTGCATAGATCCTTCATTTCCTACTCTAACCAATGCCGAGATGCCCTCCCATATAGCTTTAGATTTTCCATGTAATCTACATAATATAAACCAAATCAGAAATTATATCCACTGGCCCACTCAAAGTTGTCTGAAGAAGCCCAAACAATATAACTTCGGACATGAGTGCCTTCCCTGTTAAAATAAGTTGCAAAGCCTAGTCAATACCCTTAATCTGTCCATCGCTTGTGAATATTCTACCCCATGTGTGACGCATGGCTATCGTAAAGAAAAGAAGAGGTTATTAAAATCATTACAAGTGCACATGCAATGTTTACTATCATGCTCAACCGAGCCTTTGTGGCCTGTTACCACGAAGGTTGTTTCCTACAACCGTTGAAACTCCCACGCTAAGCAACGAAGGAGAGATATAAAGGAGAGATGTTGTTTGAATGAGAGTTCCTATGGTTGCCACTATTGCCTTTGGATTTGGATCTAACAAAAGCTCACAAAGAATTATCATAATTTCATACCACCACCATCCCAAGCACACAAATGCATAGTTAGGAAGAGACAAACTTAGAAGCGATCTCCACCCTTTGAGACATTCTTTGGATTTG
>ML782860.1:428208-440290 GCA_009831015.1 Picea engelmannii | reverse complement strand
CCCAAAAAACATCGTTTAGGGCCTCAAAATGGCCCCGGAAGTTAAAACTGCTAAAAATAGTAAATTACCAAAATTGCCAGAAACATGTTTTGGGCCAGTTGGAGAAGGTGGGTGGCCACCGATATCCACCTGGATCACTTATAATGGCCAAATTCCCAATTTTCCACTTGTAACATTCAACCCTGAGTTAGTTCCAACATGTTCCCCACTCATGGAATCATGGTCAGTTGATTTCAACATGGTTGTTCCATTTGTCTATCAGTAATAAGTATAATTTTTTTTTTTCTTACAAGTGTCATAGTAAAAGAGTTGGTTGGGACAAATCAAATCTTTTCCCAATAGTCATAATCATAATTTACATTTAACTAAATTCAAAATTCAAAATTTCCAAAAATGGCAATAATTTTCCAATTTTGAATTTACCAAAAACGAAAAAAATTTCCTAAGTATTTTCAGACTTAATAATAATTTACTTTTGGGGGATATTACATCCTTTCCCCTTGAGTGAAACACTGTCCTCAGTGTTCGTTCCTTTCTTGGAACAGGTTTGGATGAGATTTCTGCAAATCTCCCTCCAATTCCCAAGTGGCCTCCTCAAGGCTAGAGTTCTTCCATTGTACTTTCACGTGGGCGACGATTCTGTTCCCTAGTGTTATTTCTCTCCTGTCTTGAATGCATAGAGGTTCCACTTGGAACTTTCCTTTAGTTTCCACTTGCACCATGTTCCAATCGATCTTGTGAGTAGGATCATGAGCATAGTTTTTTAACAAAGAAACATGAAATACATTAATAATTTTCAGATTTGCATGAAGTGCAAGTTGGTATACCACTCGTCCAATTCAAGCTAAGATATCGAAAGGGCCACAAAACCTGGGTTCCATATTGGAACAATTCCCTATATTTAGTGAACTTCTTTTGGCTTTGAATTTTAAATAAACGTGGTCTCATACTTGGAACTCGTGGTGTCTTCTTTTCAGGTTTGCATAACTTTTTTGTCTGTCGTGTGCTTCTTTTAAATTTTGTTGTACCTTTCTTAGTGTACTCTCCATTTACTGAAGCATTTATGGTCCCACCATGAATCTTTCAACTGGGTTATCCCATCTAATCGAAGTCGTACACTTTTTGTCATACAATACTTCGAAGGGGCTCATCTTAGCCGATGTTTGGTAACCATTTTTGTACACAAATTCCACCAAGTGCAGGTAGTATTCCCACTTGTTTGGTTTTGTCCTTACATACATTCATAGCATTTCTTCCATGATTTGGTTTTTTCATCCGTTCTACATATTGGTTTGCGGATGATAACTTGTGCTGAAATTCAAGTTAGTATTTAACCCTGCAAACAATTCTTTCCAAAATGTAGATGTAAATTTTCCGTCTCTATCCGAAATCACCATTTTAGGAATACCACGAAGTCTAAAAATTTATTTCATGAATATTTCAGTGATTTAATAGTTTTAAAAGTAGACTTTACATGAAAAAAGTGTGCAAACTTACTAAACTTATCGATTACTACCATAATTGAATCATTCTGTTTTTTATTTCTAGGAAAACCTGTAATATAATTCAGTGATATAGTCTCCCATTTCCAGTCCAGCACAGATAGAGGCTGCAACAGGCTAGTTGGATGTCGGTGTTCAGCTTTCACCTGTTGACAATATTGGAACTTAGATAAGTATTCTTCTATCTCTTCGTTCATATTAGGCCAATAAAATAACTGCCTTAGTGTTGTTACCATTTTTTGGTATCCTATATGACTAGAATATGGTTTCTTGTGTACTTCATCCAAAACTGTTAACTTTTATTCAGCATAATCTAGTATTTATATTTTGTTTTTAAATGATAGTAGACCATTTCTATTGAAACTCAGATCTGTTATGTCTAAATTTTCTGCATTATTTCATAAATTTGCCACTATTTTAGTGTAATTTTCATCACTATTACTTGCAGCCTTGATCCTCTGCTCAAGATTGCTTTCAGCCCTGCTAATGTTCATTTCAAACAGCGCATGAGGTCTTCTACTTAAGGCATCATCCACCTTGTTTTCTTTACCCTTGATGTGTTTTACCTCAAAGTTGAATTCACTCAATAAGACCAACCATATTGCTTCCCTTGCGTTAAGGTCAGGTTGACTAAACAAAAATTTCACACAACTGTTATGATTCAATAACAAAAATTTTCTTCCTATAATATATTGTCACCACATGTTTAAAGTGTGTATTACAACTGCTAACTCTAAGTCATGAGTGATGCAGTTTCTATCGTTCTCGTTTAGTTTTCAGGACTCATAACAAATAGCATTCCCTTCTTGAGTTAGGACACCACCCATACCTTCTTTACTCACATCCACACAGACTGTGAACTATTTTTCCAGATATTATACTTTTAAAATTGGCACGGTTGTTAACAATTCCTTTAACTTATTAAAATTGTCCTGACATTTCTGTGACCAGTTAAACTTGGTTTCTTTCTTTTGTAACGATGTGATAGGGTATGAAATCTTGGATAATCCCTCTAAAAATCTATTGTAATATCTGATGATTCCCATGAATGACTGGATTTTCGCTACATCCTTAGGGATCGACCATTCCATGATAGTTCTTATTTTATCTAGATAAACTACAATAGCTTCTTTATATATTACATGTCTTAGGTACTACATTTTCTTTTGATAAAAGTCACACTTGTCGAATTTAGCATACAGTTTGTGTTTTCTTAAATTTTGCAGAACTATCCATAGGTGTTCTTTGTGTTCTTCTTCTGTTTTAGAATACAATAGGATATCTCCAATAAATACCAAAACAAACTTATCCAAGTACTGACTAGAAATGTTGTTCATTAAACACATAAAAATTGCTAGTGTGTTAGTGAGACCAAACGGTGTAACAAGAAATTCGTAATGGCCATATCGCATTCTGAATTATTTTATACTTATGTCTTCATATTTTATTCTAACCTCATGATAACTAGATCTTAAATCCAATTTAGAAAAAATATTTTCCCCATTTACTTGATCGAAGAGAACATTGATCCTAGGTAAGGGGTATTTGTTCTTAATCGTCATTTTTTTTATTGTCTGTAATCAATGCATAATCTTAGAGTTTCATCTTTCTTTTTAACAAAATGGAGTAGTGCTCCCCATGGTGAGGCACTTGGCAGGATGTATTCCTTTTCCAATAGTTCTTGTAGTTGAATATTTAATTTTAAGAACTCGGGTAAACTCATTCAGTAGGGAGCCTTAGATATAGGAGCTGAACCAAGAAGTAGATCGATAGAAACGTCTATCTCTCTCATTGGGGGAAATTCATGCATCTCATCAATAAACACATCTCTAAAATCATGCAAGACGACAAAATCCTCTAAGCTTGTTTTTTTTTCTAATAGATTTGTCAATTGGATGACATAAATCTGACAACCTTTTATCATGCACTTCATAAATTGCATTGTTGAAATCTGCCTAATTGAGATTGGTTTTCGTAAGCCTTGAACTGTCCTAACAGTGTCATTTTCATCTTTATACTTGAGTGATTTTTCATAACAATGTAAAACTTCTTTATGCCTTTCTAACTAGTCCATTCCGATAATTATGTCATAAGAACCTAATGGTAGAATGTTCTGATTTGTCTTTGTGTTTTGACCACCTAAATTGAATTCACAGTCAGAAATAAAATCAAATACTTTTTTTTTTTTCATATTGCTAGTTGTACTAGCCAATATTTTGCATGTCTTGTTTTATTAAGTTTATTTGAATCCACTACGCCAGGAGTGATATAACTCAACGTAGATCCAGGATCAATTAAAACATAAATACAAGTATTGTTAATTTTACCTTCAATTTCCACTACAGTGGACTCATGATCAATTTATTGACCATCCATGGCTGCATTGATCTGATGTAAACTCCTTCCCACATCTCCCACTGTATTGTCTTCCTGTAGGTTGTGAACCGTAGTCCTCGTTGCTGAAGCCAAACATGGAAAATTCCTCCTTAAGTGAGGTTCTCCACATTCTCAACATTTTAACGATTCTCTAGGGTTGTCCCAAAACTTCTTTGTTCCCAAATTGACTAGTTTACCACCTCCTTGTGTGTTCTAGTTATTAGTGTGAAAATATTTCCTTGGAAAACTCTTTGTTGTGCTGCAGAAAGGGGTTGGTTGATATCCATTCTTTCATTGATTCATTCAATCTTGTTGTTTTTCTTTACAAGAGTTGGGAAATTTTGACCGTTGTTTGTATTGGTCGTAACACATTTAGGTCTTTCTGAAAACTTCACTTAAGGATTTCAGGTTGTCGAATTGGATTCATTCCTTATAGGACTATGGTAAACAACTTAGGAATCATTGGATTTTTACTTTTTCCTCCTAGATATAAGGCACGAAACTTAATAATTCCAGGAATTTGTTTATCATATCATCCATAGCCATTTGACTGAGTCATAGCTCATAAAACTCTTTAGTTTTTATTTCATAGTAACTTTCAGATAAATATTGTTTCTTGAAGTATTTCTTAAAATCTGACCACTCCATCTATTTTTCCTTTAGGCCCTTGACCAACTTCATATCCTGCCACCATATGCTTTCTTTTCCTTTCAGGTTATAGATGGCCATTCTGACCTTCATATTGTTGGAATAGTTGTAGATTTGGAAATACTTTTTTATGTCCAATAACAATGCTTCAGCCTCCTCCCCTGTTCTATATTCCCAATAAAATGTGGATGGTTTGATTTTCTTAAACTCTCCCTCTAGGTGATCCACCTGTTTCCTTTTTATTACCATGTTTGTTTTATCTTTTGCTCATGGTGTACCTTCAGAAGAGTTGTCCCCTTTTTCTCCTTTAGGACCAGAATTTTTGGAGGCCCTTTTACTGACCTCTTCTTCCTCATTATTATCCTTCAAGATATTCTTTGCTACTATTCTACTCTAACATCCCCCAAAAAATAAATTATTTTTGAATTCGAAAATTGTTAGAAAAATTGTTCCGTTTTTGGTAAATTTTTGCCATTTATGGAAATTCTGAATTCTCAATTTGGTAAATTGTAATTAATTATTATGAATGTTCGGAAGAGATCTGATTTGACCCAACTAACTATTTGATTATGACACTTGTATGAAAACAAAATAATTTATAATTATTGCAGGAGGAAAAATGGAACAACCATGTTCAAATCAATTGACCATGATTCCATGAGTGGGGAACATGCACGAACTACCTCAGGGCTGATTGTTACAAGTGGAAAATTAGGTATTTGGCCATTGGAAGACCTTTAAAATCAGGGATTTATAAATATACGAAAATTCCCAAGGGAGGGAAAAACACCTAGGCAAAAAGATTATTTTGATAAATAGCATATGTGAGGAGAGAGGACGCTGCCTAGTATGCTGGAAAGGAAATACTGAATACTTGTTGTTATGAACACTGATTGCTAAGTGTGAGGAAAGGAGAATACTACTATTAGAGGAAGACTTTGTTGAAGAGGAGATTCAAAGTTTTCCCTCATGGACTCATGGTCAGGCTAGGGGCACTAGAAAATTTTGGTCATTTTGCGACAACTATTTCGACGCTCTTGCGACGTTATGGCATGGAATTTGCGACAAATATAGACTCTATGAATTTTTATTTTAAGTCATGTGGCAATTGTGACGAAATTGAATAAACGTCGAAAGAGCCATGCTCCCAGGGAACTTATCTCAATAGCAACAAAAAAGAAATATCGTCGCCAATACGACAATTTAGGCAATAATGTGAAACCAACATTTCGTCTTGATTGCGACGAACCTTGCGACGACAAATTTCATTTTTTATATAGCAAGAGAATTGTAGAAATTCAAACAACCAACGTACTTGCGACGACAAATTTTCATTGTTTACATAGAAAAAATGTCGCAGCTATTTAAGTTGTCATCTCAAGTGCGATGACAACTTTTATTTGTTTACATAGAAAAATTGTTGCAACTATTTAACTTGTCATCTCAAGTGAGAAAACAACTTTTCGTTGTTTACATAGGAAAACTGTTGCAGCTATTTAAGTTGTCATCGCACTTGCAACGACAACTTTCGTTGTTTATATATCAAAATCGTCGCATCTATTTAAGTTGTCATGGCAAGTGCGACGACAACTTCCATTGTTTATATAACAAAATCGTCACAGCTATTTAATTTGTCATCTCAAGTGCGACAACAACTTCGATTGTTTATATAACAAAACCGTCACATCTATTTAAGTTGTTGTCGCAAGTGCGATGAACAATATTTATTTAAAAAAAAAAAAACTATTTGATTTAGTATTACCATTTTAATATTAATATTAAGATAGGATGTAAATGAAGAGCTTAATGATCTTATTAGAAGATTTTATTAGATAATTAAGGTTCAATAGACCAAAGAACAAGTGAATGAGAGATTCCAAGAATATCAACATAAGATGAAAATTATTTTTGATAGAAGAGTTAAAGAGAAATTTTAATCTTTTACTCCATGAGATTTTGTGCCACATCAATGTTACCAAGGAAGAAGATGGTAAAGTCGAGGATATTAATGGAATAAGGCATCAAGGAACAATTATGCGACAAAATATTATCAAATATTTAAGTAATCAAAGGAAATAAAGCCATCAAAGAATGACACTGAAAAGAACTAAATATGGATGGATGAATAATCATATTGCATGAGAGCATAAATATAAGTAACTCAATTACTTGGTTTCATCACATGCAAAAGATTTAGCCACAAAGCTTTTAGGATTGTTTTTCAAATGGGGGTACTTATGTTATGACCCAATAGGGGGTATATATGGGGTTGAATGTATATGTAATTGGATTGAATGCATGTGTAATGGTGTTAAATGTATATTAAATAGGGGGCAGTCTAATAGAGGTGCCACATGTGCAATGAGTGAGAATATGTGTATATAGAGATCAATATAGTTATTATCGGGAAACATTTGAGCATATGATTTGGATATATGGATGTACTTGGGTTATTTGGAGGAATTTGTTCCTACATTTAGTGTACACTATGTATATTGATTGAGCATGTTATTTTGAGTATTTGGACAATAACTCTTACTTACCGCATGGATTTTCCTTCTAGATATATAATAAGGGAAATTGGTTTACATGGTGTAATCAACAAAAACTGAAATCAATTCTATAATTGTCAAGTTTCTTGTTAGTTCAAACAATATTTTCCTTGACAAGCATTATCTTATTAAAGTGTTGCCATCCTCTTTATTTGGTCATATTGAAGTCATTTTGCATTTTTCTCTAAAAGAAGGTTTCATTTTTAATAAATCTAATTTTGATTATAATATGAATGATCTTTGCTTAATAGCCAAGCATCTATGGAGATGTTTTCATTCATTTTGGAGAGTGGTATTTTATGTTCATAATATTTATTTATCCCTAAGACCAATTTATGGCATCTCCATTATATTGTTTCCATGCTTTGACTACAATGCACACCAACCACCCAACTTAAACGCACATCAAACCAAGGTTGTGAGACTTGGGATTAATGAAAAGTCAACGAGTTTGGGATATGGAAAAACTTGGCAATTCTGAAAAAATTAGTTCAAAACTCTTCAAATAGAAACAACACTTAGAATACAGAAAATTTTGTGCAAAAAAAATATTAATGACATTCCTATCCTGAAAATCTATAAAAAGATAGGTTTTCCATCAATTCATCTCATCAAATATGATAACAAAAAATGGCACTTAAAATTAGCCTCAAAAACTTAAACATAAATCAAATAGCTTGCATGGGACTATGACATCTTTGCAACAAATTCATTCTAGGTGGAGTTTCAGGTTGTTTGTGCCCCCCCTTTCATACTGTGGTTATAGTGTTTGCACTTGAGCTTCTTGTCATCATTTGATTCAAGTTTGAACGCATGTTCTCATGCTTGATCAAACCAGCTTTTGTACTTAGGATCCATGGTTAGTCAAGATTCAATAGAAAGAAGAGAAGAGTATATCATTGTAGGTTGATCCCTAAATTAAAAATGAAGATGAAATCTCCAAAATCAATTTTGCTTAAAATCAGAATACTTTCTTCAAAATCGAAATGTAATTGAAACTGAAGATCTAACATGTAGATATCTTGGCTCTCCACCTCATATTCAGTCTCCATCCCACAAATACAAGTGTTCTCAAGACTCCAACTGAACCCTAAACAAGAATAACACAACCTGCTGGAAAATGTTTCAGTGTTCACAGTCCAACTGAAAACTCAAATCAATGAAGATAAAATGACCAAATGAGTGAAATGCATCTTATTTTTGGGTTATATTCCTTTAGGGTTTCCTTTGATGTGTTCCTCTTCATATTTTTCCCTCCAAAAAAAACATTTTGGCCTTTTCTCCAAGTCAATTCCATGTGGGATCCACCTTTGCTTAATGGGTGAGTTTTGTTAGGTTTCATCAAGTCTAACAAGTTCAAGTGGGTTTCAACAGGTTTTGGGAAGTTTCATTTATAGGAAAGTTTCACAAGAAGTTTTCACTCGTTATTCATTTCAGTGTTGACCCAACAAACTCACAGACCTTCGTCATGTCTCACAACATTGCTTCAAACCAAGGTTGTGAGACTCAGACTCAACAAAAACTTGGCCATCTTGGGACTGCACAAAACTTGACGGCTCCGGAAGACTTGAAAAAACTCTAAATTGAAAATTAAAATCAAATTTAATTAGAAAAAACTCTCAAGATACAATAAATTTTATGCAAAAAAAATAATATGACATTTTCGTCCATAAATCTATAAAACAACAGTTTATCTGTCAATTAATCTCATGAAATATGATAATATAAAATTTGGCACTTGAAATGTGTTCAAAAAGTGAACCATAAATCAAAATTTCAAATAGCTTCGAATCCATCAAATAATAACAAGTTCAACAATTCAACTATTGTATTACATAAATCATGACATAATCATAAACTCAAAATAGACAATGTCTCCAATATCGAGTATCATTTATTTTGTTTCCTTCATTTGATATTGAAGCATGAGAGTGTGAACGTATTTTAGGAGATATAAAAGCATGAGAATGAAGGTATTAAGGAAAACCCCACGAAAACAAGTTTCCTTATTCACAGTCCCACTATAGATTGAAACACAATCACTCAAGAATAAATGAGAAAATGAGTTATATTCCTTTAGGGTTTCATTAGAGGAGTTCAAGGTATTTTTTTCCCTCCAAAACCATGTCTAAGCCCTTTCTCCAAGTGCTTTGCATGTGGGGTCCATTTTTACCTATTAGGGGTCAAAATTGCGAGCTCTATGCAAGTTCTAGCAAGTTTCCACGGGTTCCAACAAGTTTCATGCGATTTTATAGTCTCTACAAGTTTTTTCCACTAACCTAGAGCGTGTAGCTTCAAATCTAAGGGATGAGAAAGAATCTAGATTACCTTTCTCTTAAACACATCCTCACATTGGCCATACAATTGTGGCAGGCAAAGAATAGCACACCAACCTCGTTTAGTTTTGTGAACTTTCAAAAGGTCCTCACAATGTTTCTTGAATTTAGTAGAACAACTTCAATAACTAGGATTCTTTATCAAGAGTATGATACTATATGGCATAGTTATCATACCTAAATATGGTTCTCACATGATATCCATGACTTTCTTTTGCAGAGGTTTTTATGGAGACATGATATCTACCCTATTGCTCGTAGATGATGACATCCTCCTAGTCTCCTTACAACAACATTGAAATATGATTGTTATTACATTTTTGGGCAAGGCTACGCAATTTGAGTTCAACCTTGGTAAGACCATGTCATGATTTTCAACACTGCCAATGAAGCACTACTGAAATAACTTCACTTTTTCCTTCAAAATATTTCAAGACCAAGACTAAGTTTATGCCAAATAAATAAAGATTAGTCTTCTTAAAGGTTGTGCACTGTTTATGCATATAGGTAATTATATATGTATACACGGGTATGAGCACATAAACAAACAAGTGCCATGAAATAACCCTCCACTTATTCACTTCTATTATATAGTCACTTGACAACAATTTAGGTAATAAAACATAAAATGCTTCATTATATGCACTTTATGTTAGATTTGGTAGCTCTGAGGTACTTTTGTATAGGCGTTTCCCAGCATGCGGAAGTGACTAAGAACATTTTCCCCTAGTGACTTTATAAAGCGATTTTCTAAAGTTAAGTTGAGCTTTTATTTTTTAATGTGTAAAACTAACTTTATGAAGTTGTCGATCACTTTAGTGACTTAAGTGACCTCAACGAATAATTATGTCGTAACCGGTGATCTCATGACGGAAACATTAGATCTTGACCATCAATATCATTGGGAGACCAAGTGTTAAAGGAGTTACACATTGAAAATTGCATAAAGGCTGCACTTGAGGGAGAGAAGGAACACACTTTGAGGAGAGCTTGACTAGGAAGGTGAAAAGTCACTTTTCTCAAGAAAGAGATTGAGCTCATGGAGAAGTGAGAGTAAAGGAAAAAGAAGGGCTCATTCTCCAAGGGAAAGAGGGAGGTTCTTACAGCTAGAGGAGGGGAACGATAGGGAAGGAGAGGGTTCGTACAACTAAAGGAGGGCATGATTTTCAAGAGGAGAATAGGGCACGTTTTTCCAAAAATTACAACATTAAATGATGAGTTGACAATAGTAAAAAGGAAGGTCTTGCATTACCGTTTAGAGGTTGTACTACAACATAGAAGCAAAAAAATCAAGGCAAGAGGATGGAACAATTTTCTAAGTGTTTGGATGTATGAAATTAGTGCAGAACAATATTGCTAATCTACACAGATATCAAGATTTTATTTGTTTTTAAAAGGATTGTACATTGTAGAAAATGGGGATTGTTTTGTGTGTTTTTTAGCACACAAATCGAGGACGTTTGTTGGCACATTTTTCAAGAATTTTTGTTGTTGATTACTTCTTGTTGTAAACTCTGATATGAAATTTCTTTGAGCTCAATAAGAAATCTCTGCTTGAACAGGTTTTCCCAAGATGGGTTATTTACAGGGGCATTGCCTAGAAATTACTAGTTTTATATGGAGCTATTTCTTTGTTGTTCATTATTATTTCCACTGTTATTTTAGTTTCATATATCTATCATATAGTATTTCTGATTTATTGTCAAAGCTTTATAGGAGGTTGAAATATGTTTATGACTTAGTATATATCTGAGTTGGTGCTCTCAGGTTCCAGACAAGAGAGTTGGCACTTGATTTGCAGTGCGTTGCAAAGGGTTTTTGCGTGGAATAAGGGAAGGGTAGAAAGTAAATGAAGATATGAAACATAATCCAAAGAATACTATGAATCATGAAGATACTGAACATAACATGTTGTCTATAGGGAATCATGAACCTTTGAGTGAGATATGGGTATTGTTATAATATTTTTTGTATCTATCTTTATGTAATTGTTTTTATGTATGTAGATTTCAGTGTTTCAGTACATATTTTAAGTGAAGTGTTTTTAACATGATCTAAGCACTGAGTATTGTAAAATTATGAATTTTTTTTGTCAATAATCCTTATTTCCAAATTTAGATAGTAATCTTAGAAAAAATAAAAAACTTAAAATGTTTAACCTCAGCCATATAAGAAAGCTAAGCCAAATAAGAAAGCTCGCAGTGAGCATGGTAATCATTGATTAGTTTTGAAACCTTATTCTCTTATTTTCTCCAGTTGTAAACTGTATATTGTTTTTGGCAGTACATGTTTTTAGATCCATTGACGTCGGGGAAATACACTGAATCTATGAGAAGGTTGGTGGGAGCACGTTTACCACGATTTAGCAGTGAAGAGGCTAAAGATTTAGCAGGCTCATTTGACTTTCTTGATTATAATTGTTATTCATCACAGTTTGCTACCAACAATCCAGCTTCACCAAATTCCCAGCACATTGACTGTATTCTGGATGCTCGTGGTGCTAATGTAACATGTAAGCTAAATAAGTAGTCAGTAAATAACTGCCCTAATCTCCATTTGCTGGGAAATTGTTATTTATTTATGGGTTGGGACTCTAGGTAAATTAATCAACTTCAAACAAATAGCATTTCATGATTCAATCTTACATATTGCGTATGTTTTGGTATTA
>ML782860.1:404579-424929 GCA_009831015.1 Picea engelmannii | reverse complement strand
GGTTTAATGAAGTATTTCCTTGGTATTGAAGTAAGCCAGTTAGAATCAGGCATGTTTATCAGTCAGTCAAAGTATGCTTCAGATTTGTTGAAAAGGTTCAAAATGCTTGAATGTAAGGTTGCAACTACTCCTATTGCTTTAGGCACCAAGTTAAGCAAAAATGATCAAGGAAAGTCCATTGATCAAACTCTGTATAAAAGGCTAGTGGGCAGTCTTATGTACCTCACCGCCACTAGACCAGACATAATGTTTGTTGTAAGTCTTATCTCTAGATTCATGGAGTCACCCAAGGACTCTCATTGGCAAACTGGTAAGAGAATTTTGCGGTATGTGGCTGGAACGGCTGATTATGGTTTATGGTATCCTTCAGAATCAAAAAGTTTTTTAGTTGGTTTTACTGACAGTGATTTTGCTGGAAGCATTGATGACAGGAAAATCACTTCTGGTTATGCATTCAAATATGGATCAAGTCTGATTTCTTGGGCATCAAGAAAATAGCCAGTTGTTACATTGTCTTCCGCAGAGGCCGAATATGTTGCAGCAACTTTCGCAACATGTCAAGCTCTTTGGCTAAGAAGGTTAATGAGTGACTTATCACCAAAGAAATTGGAGCCAACTCCAATATATTGTGACAACATTTCTGCAATTACATTGTCCAAGAATCGAGTCTTCAACAAAAAGAGCAAGCAAATTGATATATGTTATCATTTTATTCGAGAATTGGTAAATGAAGATGTAATCACTGTAAAATTTTGTAAATCAGCAGATCAACAAGCTGATATCTTCACAAAGCCTTTGGGAACATAAACATTTGTGTCACTCATATGTAAGATGAGTGTTGTTAGGTTAAATGATTGTCGCGCTCCAACTTAAGGGGGTGTGTTAGACGAATAAGTTGAGTGATTAGCTCCGCGATTTGCTCCGCGATTGTTTAGTTAACTGCAAATCGTTTGGTTTCTTGTTTTCATCATCGAGTTAGGCTGTTAGTCACTTCGTTATTTACGAAGCATTTCCTTCATGTAATTCCTTTAAATATCAATTCAAATAAAGAGATCGAGGTGGTGTTTTTGCATTCTGTTCTGCAATTCGTTTATGTTATTGCAGATTTGTTTTCGTTCTGTCTTGCACTTCATTTTCTATTTTGCAGGTCCATTTTTAGGGAAGATATAAAGGAAAACTGTGGTTTGAATGAGAATTCCCATCACTTCCACTATTGTCATTGGATCTAATAAGAGCCCACAAATAATTATCATAATTTTATACCACCACAATTCGAAGCACACAAATGCACAGCTGGGAAGAGACAAACTCAGAAACGATCTTCACACTTCGAGGCATTCGGCATTTGCCAGGATTTGTTGTACGCACCCGGTATGTTCTGCGTTTTCAGGTAAATCCCGAGAGAATGAAGCGACCCCCAACCCCATATTTCGATACACAACTAAGATAAAATTGAGTGGAACATGAAAAAAAAAGCGCTGTAGAACATGGTAGCGGCGGTGTAATTTTCTGAGTTCTCAGGTAAATATTGAGAGGATGAAGGAAGGCCTGCGTTATTAGATTAGGGACAAGACAATGCAAGTGCTTACCAGGCTAGTAATTCTTTTGTCCTGGCTTCACAATAGAAGAATTGACTCCATATTACATAGCATAACTGTTGGACTAACCACAACACCTCTTGTGGAGTAGGGGTGTTGGATTAATCGCCGCACCTCTTCTGGACTAACCGTCACATTGGGAACAAGGGATTAACCGTCCACTCAAGGTGATGTTGTTGATTTGGGGGTTTAATAACATCTGCTTGTTTTGGTGTAATGACAAATATTAACATGGTATCAGAGCCTTGGCCTAGATTCAATTCCCTCGAGGTCACTTCTCGTGGACTAACCGCCATGCTGGGAACATGGAACTAACCACCCACTTAAGGTGATGTTGCTGATTTGAAAGTTTACTAACGCAAGTTTTGGTGTAATGACAAATCTCGACAATAACTCCAATGAGAACTTCTGCTTAGAGAAAGAAGAGGACTGTTCTTTGTAGTGTTCCAACAGAAACTGCTGCTCAGAGAATTGGCTCCAATGAACAGTCCACTTAAAGTGATGTTACTGATTTGAAAGTTTACTAATGCCTGCAAGTTAAAGTGTAATGACAAATCTCGGTAATAACTCCAATGAAAATTCTTCTTAGAGAAAGAAGAGGACTGTTCTTTGGAGTGTTCCAATGGAAACTGCTACTCAGAGAATTGACTCCAATGAACAGTCCTCATCCTTCCCCAATGAACAGTCCTCATCCTTCCCTGCGTTGAAGTTCCCATTGAAATTATGTGATGTAATATGGAGCCAATTATTCTACTGTGGGGCCACGACAAAAGAAGCCCCATGACAAAAGCATTATGAGCTTGGGTGGAGATCACTTCTGAGTTTGTCTCTTTCCAGTTGTGCATCTATGTTCTTGGAATGGTGGTATGAAATTATGATAATTTTTTGTTGGCTCTTGTTAGATCCAAAGGCAATAGTGGCAGCCATGGGAACACTTATTCAAACCACAACTCTCCTTTATATTTTCCCTTCATCGCTTAGCGTGGGAGCTCGGTTGAGCATGATATTAAACATTGGATGTGCAACTGTAATGAGTTTCATAGCCATCTTTTTTTCTTCATCACACATAGGTATAATTTTCACGAGCGATGGAAGGCGCTCATGTCCGAGGTTATATTGTTTGGGCATTTTCAGACAACTTTGAGTGGGACAGTGGATATAATTTCCGATTTGATTTATATTATCTAGATTACATGGACAATTTAAAGCTATATGAGAGGGCATCTTTGCATTGGTTTAAACATATACTCAATATGTAAAACACTTCTCCTTTAAATTAGTATGTAAGAATAATAAATGCATAACTTTGTGAGCTGAAAAACTAACATTGGACCATCTCTTTCTCTTCTTTGTTTCAAGGAGGATTGTTTTATTAATTACTATGGGTTTTTGGATTGTTTTTATTAATTAGAAAAGTTTTGTATTGAACTGTGTGTTTGGTTTTTAAATGTTCAATGTTCTTTTAGACACTCCCCAATACTTATTAATTACTATTGATTTACTATATAGTTGTGAATGTGAGTGGGTTTATTACTTGTATTTAAATAATATTAACTATTATTTGTAAACGTAAGTTGATTTGGTCTAAATGACTACTAGTAAATAATGTGCAAGGCTAAATAAACCTTAAGTGCAATCAATAATGTGAAAGGCTACATAAACCTTAAGTGCAATCTAATTAGCAAGCCTAAATAACAAATTAGACAACAATTACAATTCAATCTACCATTAACACAATCTATTCTTAGCAATACCAATATAAATAAAAAGGAACATTCTAGTTATCATGCATAGTGCTTATTATTAAAGAACTACCTTCCGCAAAACTTTCTAGCCAAATAACAACAGTAGGATTTTACGAGTTGTCTAATACCCATTAGGTTGTTGACTTCGTGCCTAAAAATCAAGCCATGGAATGTTGAGAGTAAGGTGAGGGCTTGGTCTAACAAGACTCAATCGCGGTCAGTGTAAAAGCTAAATCGATGTTGTCTTTACGAGGGCGTGGTCTAACAAGACTCAATCGCAGTCAGTGTAAAAGCTAAATCGATGTTGTCTTTACTAATTTTTTTTGTCCCAAAACAATAAATTTACAGTCATTAAATAAATTTCTGCCATCGCTATCAAAACTTGGTTATGTGGATTCGCTGTCGGACCTAGTAATAGCTGTCTAAAAAGGAAAAATAGCAGTATTATTATAAAGGAAAATCACAGTGTCATGAAACTGAACTATAGGCTTTATAACTTGTACATTGTTTACACTTTTCTTTGTGTGACGGATTTATATAGAGTTGAACTAAATTATTCACAATTACAGTAGAAATCTAATAGGTGAATGCAGAAAACATGAATGAACTTATTGAATTCCAATGCATCCCTGAATCATGAATTTGTCAATTTTCTGAGACCATAACTCGAATTCTCCCTTTCTAATAACACACAACAAACAATTTTGACAACAAGGATTCTTCATAAATATTAGAGAGGTTTTATTATATCTGGTAAATTTCTCTCTATTCCATTTGTCTCTCGACCTTCTCTCTCTCTGTGAGTACAATGACTTCAACAGATATATAACTATATATTCATGAACTAAGTGCGATTTCAATGAAACTACAATAGAATCCGCAATCACTAACAAAATTTCATAAACGCCTTCTGAATATTCTCTTTATATCATCTATGGGTAGTTCTGTTACCCATGATTTTGGTCATCATGATGATGTATTGAAGATGGTATACTCAGGCTCTTCATTAGAAATTTTCCTGAGAAAAGTTACCTTCATCTATCTCCAGAAATCACATTTTTAAGGAAGGTTCACAGGCTACCAATACATTTGCCTGTGAGAATGCATGATTCTCACAGGCTGCCTTAAGCTAGCGTGCAAGAAGTTCGCACTGTGTCTAACTGCTAGGGTGTGAACACTTTCTAAAGAAGGGAAAAAGGATGAATTCTCGAAGCTTCTAGAAGGGAATCTTCTAGAAGGATGAGATGGCATTGGAATGGTTATCTAAGTACTGCTTTCCTTATATTTTGGGATCATTCTTATCTAAGTAACTAATTCATTCTCTCCTATATATTGAGAGGATTCTCATGGAAAATGTTAGAAGCAAACAAGGTTAAGAAGACATTGGAGAATTTGTGAAAGATTGTGTGAAGGACTGATGCTACAGAAGCTAGAGAACTCTAGCAAGTTTATCAAAGCTGGTTGATCTTCTTCATACAAGTGAGCAAGTGTGTGTGTCAGAGACAAGGGCCATCGAAAGGAGATTTGCAACATCAAGGCTCAGGTTGTAAGCTTTCCTTTCTATCAATATGATACAGTAATATGTCATTTTCCCATAAAGCTAAGTCTACTTTATTGCACAGTTCCTTGATCATATGCATAGATTAACTGTTGAATATATTAAGTTGTTTTCACTTCAATTGGTGTCATTTTCCCATAAAGCTAAGTCTACTTTATTGCATAATTCCTTGATCATATGCATAGATTAACTGTTGAATATATTAAGTTGTTTTCACTTCAATTGGTTTGAGTTGTCCTGGTCTTAACTGCACAAGAGCATTGGAGCGAAGCTGGTACAACAAATACTAAAGGAAGCGATCAAAAGGTATGTCCATGATTCACACTTTCTAATTCATTCAATAGTCTAAATCTAGGGAAAGAGTATTATTCAGTCTTGATTTGTTCTAGATCCAGGTGGATCTAGGGAGATCGGTTTGTGTCCGCACTTACGGATTTATCTTATAACAAAATTGGCGACTCCACTCGAGAACAATTCCATTTTCTTGGTGGCTTTTTGTGTTTTTCTGTGGCCATTTTCTTTGGTTTCATTTTTATCCTATTCTATCAGTCTCTGAGTCTTTAGGATATCCTAATAGACCTTTTGAGTCCAGAAGCTTTTTGCAATTTTACTTCATTTTTCAAATTTGTTGACATATTCAAGACTTCTCGCACTGCATTCCATTGCAGCCTGCGAGAACTGGTCAGGTTTTCACCCTGCTCATAGGGTTCAGTGCGAGGTTCTCGCACCTTGCTCAAAGGTTGCCTGCGAGAATCATAGATTCTCGTACTGTGTTATATAGCTTACCTGCGAACAGTCTTTTTCAAAAATTTGGAATTTGAGTTTTTGTCTTTTTAACTGCCCAGATCAGTTGAAATACATCTTATGAGTTTCTTGGACTGTTGATTGATACCTTTATTGCTTTTGTTTGCATGCTCGAACAATTTTAGGGTTTCAAGGTTTTTCTTGACATTGGTGACTTGACTTTCGTTTCTTGACTCTTCTTGGCAAACCATTCTCTCTGACTTCAAATTCTGAGTGTGTTTGAATTGTTGGGATCCAGTGATTGGTTGAAAATTAAGTTTACTTGGTTTTTTCTTATTTTCTTATTGATTTGAAAGAACATTTTCATTTTCATTGAGAAGACTATTTGGTTTGCTTTGTATTTTTGCTTTCATTGAAATAATTGATTGGGTGTTATTGCTTGATTCTTTATCATTTGGTTTTCTGTTGTCTCATTACTATAGTAAGAGTTCTTTTTGAAAAGTGAACTTAAAGCTTTCTTTCATCAAATTGTTTTTGTCATTTAAAAAACATCGAAAATCAAAATTTTAGAGATTGTTGAAGTGTTGAAAAAGATAAACATAGAAGTTAGTCATTTGATAACTGATTGTTTGCATTGACATTTGAAAGGAAATTTTGCATATAGTTCGTGGTTGATTTGAAAAACTTCTCTCTCTCCCATATATAGGATTCATTGAAAGAAAAGTGATACATTTCATTATCGTCCTTGCATCATTCGGTCAGAGTCATACAACACAAGTTTCATTTCCGTTACCTTTGAGTAAACAACAACTTTTAAAAACATTGCGTAATCTTAAAATTTATCTAGTAACTCTTTTCTAGGGCTCTTTTACACCAACATTTAGTTAGGCTAGTGCTTTGGAGTAGGAAGAGAGATACACTCTCCAAAAGCTCAAAACACACAATAGCATCTTGAGTTAGGGAGTGTTAAAATTCCATTTGCAACATATTGTCCTGGGAAGCCCTTCTAACACAAGGGTCTAGCACTAGGTCGCATTGGTGTTGGCAGAGTTACTCACCCTACTTTGTTGACATTAGTGTATAGATTGCACGTATTACGGGGGTCACTCGGAGGTATACCCACAATGATGAGTGGAAGCCTTTTGAGTTGATTTCGGGCTAGATACCCTACCCTTGCATGTGGATCAAACTGTCGACTTTTCCACTAGGATGTACTATTGTTTGTGGTGCCCTTAGTGGCCTATCTCTCTAGGTTCTTACCCAAGATGACTGTGAAGGTGAAAGTCTTCACGGTACCTGGAATTGACTTTGATCAAACTCACTTGGGCTCCTTGGAGGGTATACCGATGATTATGTGTGGGAGCTTGCACCAGGGTGTAAATCCATTAAGAAGGTTGTCAATGTAACTTTTCCATCCTATCCCTGCCCCTTCTCATCTCATTGTTGCGATGTTGGATTTCATCACCAACTAGTGGCTTCGAAATTAGAAGGTCTTGTTTTTCTGGTGATTGCTTCCTAGATTTTGTTTACCAGGTTGTGTTGTTTGTTTATCAAAGTTGACCTTAAGAATTTATTCGCGGTGCTTGTCACTCGCTTACAATTACTCCCGAATGACATTCGCGTAGAATGCAAGGTTTATCTCCAGAACATTTGGACGATTCTCAACCTTCGCCTACCGGTACACCTGAGGGCTCTCCTCACCAGAGTGAAGTCCTAGTTGTTACCCCACCACACAGGGAAACCAGTGAAGTCCTAGTTGTTGCCACTCCACAAGTGGAATCATCTGAATCTCTATAACCTTTTCTAATTACCAATACTAGAGAGGACTATTGCATTCACCGTGGTGAACGACCATTTGTGCGATTAAATTCTTCTGGAGAAGTAGTTGTTACATCTTTTGAATCAGTCGTTGGGCCTTTTCCCGGTGTAGAAGGCCAATATCCTTTTTGGTCAGGTAATTTTCGAAGGGTCCTTTTTGGTACTGAGGCACCTACAATCTACGAAATCAACCCTCCGGTGTTTTCTGAGACAGAATCTACACCAGAGACTACCACTTATCATTTTTTTCTTCCTCCCGAGATGGCCCATCTCGTGAATACTATGAGTGTCCAAACTGGAATTACAGTAGCTAGTCTTGCTCCTATCAATACCCAGTGAATGCCTGAGGTCAATCCGACACTACCACCAAGTTATCATGAATTGAATGCTTTGTTGAATGCTTCCAATACAACGCCTCTGCAAACCCCAGCCGGTTCTCTTGGTGGTCCTCCCTTCCCTGGGCACTCTATTCCAAGTTTTATTTCGATGCTCCCTCCTTTTCCTTCTGAAAATCCTAATCCTAGTGGCACTATCCCAACCGTTGCACCAAATTTGCATATTCCTGGTGGTGGACAAGGTGGTACGATTCAATTTCCTCTTATTGGTCAAAATCCAATTACTACACAACCTTCGGTTGGCACACACACTACGATAGGAGGACCAACCTCACCTTTTGGACAAAACATACCTCCTGAATTGGCCCAGTATTGGAATCAGATTTTACAAAACTTTCCTCAAAATACTAGGGGGAAACAAACTGTCCCTACTATAGGCCAACCCTATCCAGGTATACCTAATCATATTTGGGGTCAGAGTCATAATACTCAACCTCGGGTCCCTACTCAAACTCAAGGTTACCATTCTTGGAATTACTATTCTCTCCAACCACCACCGAATCAGCCACAATCTTCCCAATATGGGCAGACTTCTTACGGTCCTACTAGTTTGCCGACAGGGCTTCCACCCCAAAGTCACCAGTACCCCCAAGTTAATCGACAGTTATGTTTTTTGGCTACTTTGGATTTTCCAGATTTGTCTAGGATTCTAAATGATCTTATTCGTCACTCTCCTCAATGGCCCGTTATTCTAGCCAAGCTTCCATCGGACATTCCCAAATTCGATGGAAAGGTGGGAGAGGACTCGAACAATCACGTAATGAATTTTCATCTATGGTGTTCATCCAACTCTTTGATGGATGACTCTATTCGCCTACAACTTTTTCAAAGAACCCTTACAGGGTTTGCTGCAAAGTGGTATATTGAATTGCCACGAGGTTTCTTCTCTGATTTCAATACTCTAGCTATGGCTTTTCTTACACATTACAAGTTATTGATCCGTTATGATACTGGGACTAAGATTTTAACTTCCTTTAAACAAACTAAAGGAACTGACATCTCGGATCATATACATGAGTGGAGACGGAGATGACGTCCCATTAAAATTGAACTCCCTGATCAGTTATTGGCCGAATGGTTCACAAAATCCTTTGTGAACGAAATTGGTAAAGACATTGCCATGGGTGGTGTTGTTACGGAGGAGAAGGCTATAATTCGTGCCCAATATCTTGATCTCGTTTATTCGCAAACAGGAACACTTTACGATTTGCTACCTGAACTACCCCGTCCTGGTACTTCCAGCACTTCAACTACTCCAACTGCCTCACATGCAGCTAATGGTGTGATTGGTACTGTCCATGCCCACTCACATTCTGTTTCCAATACAACCCCCAAATCTACATCTTCTAATGTTCAAAATGCTCTGTCTCCTGCCACTCCCGCCGGTAAAACCTCTGAGGTGAATGTCGTTCAATCTACCCCGACCGGTAAAAATAAATCTAAAAAGGGGAGAGGCAAGAATAAGGAGGGTAAAAAAAATAATCAAACTGAGCAAACTAAAACTCCTCCTATTGAAGATCGGGATAAGAACAAACCATGCTACCCTTGACTTATCTGTGGTGACGATCACTACACGAAGGATTGTCCTCGACGTGTCGAAGTTACTAAGTTCCTTAAAGGAACGCCAAAACCATCTACCCCGACAGTCTTGTCCCAACCCTTCCCATCTCAACAACAGGCTTAGTTGGTCATCCATGACCAACCATCTACTTCTACGAAATCATATGTTTTGATGTGTACGGGTGATTCTAAGCAAAATGACGTTGCAATCGCAACTAGAGCCAAAGATTATTCTCCATCTAAGGAGAAGGTTGACGATTTACCTCCTGCTTTGGTACAACTCTCTCCCCCGACTCCACCTACAAACGATCCTCTTCATCTCGAAAGATCGAGCCTTGATACAGTCTTATGACCCCCTAAGGGTGTTATTCGCAAGTCATCTTTCAATCCTCATGCTCGTGTGGCCCAGAACTACAGTATTGTGGAAGATCTGGCCTGGGCGCCTTCAATGATGTCTGCCCTTGAAGTCCTTCAGTCTTGTCCTACACAACGGAAGGCACTGTTGAAAGCTATAGGTGGAATTGACCCAACAGATACAAATTTAATAGTCTTTGACTTGGAAGATCATATTCCAAGGTTACCCCCTTAGCTTGCATTTCAAATTCAAGTTGTTGTCTCTGAAAAGAACATTTGTCGAACTGTTATCGATGAGGGTGCCTCTATGTGTGTAATGTCTTTTGCTTGTTGGAAAGCCATTGGCTCTCCTCCCTTAAATGAATCAAAAAATACTCTGAAAGCCTTTAATGGCTCTGTTTTTAAGCCTTACGGTGTTCTTCCATCATTTCCTGTTACTCTAGAAGGTAAGACAGTCCAAGTTGAAGTGGAAGTCTTCGATGCTCCCCTTGATTATAATATTTTGCTTGGTCGTAGCTGGATAGATTCCATGCATGCTGTTGTGTCAACACTTTTCTGTGTCGTTCATTTTCCTCATCAGGGAAAGGTTGTTATAGTTGACCAACTTGCCTTCTTTAATTTTGATACTCATACTGGCAACGTGTCATTTATAGCTAAAACCCCATCGGGTTACGAGAATGTCGGTGTCGGACTTTTAAAAGACTCTTCATTGATGGGTACTTTTCCCATTCCACCACCCGATCTTCCACGCTCGTACGTAGCCTCTATCAATATGATCTCTGTCGTACCTCATGAACTTCCTGTGTCTTTCGACCCTTGGATAGTCCCTGATCCTGGAGATCATACTCATTTCGGCGACGTCATGTCGTTAAGTCTGGTTGAGTCTGCTTATCACGCCATTCAATCGACAACACCTTCTACCTCTTCTCTTGATGAGTTGTCTCCTGATCCTTTTCGCGTTGTTTCTTCCACTGATAAGATGATCATGTCCATCATGGAAGACACCCCTTGGGATGATGGGCATCATCGTTCCATACTCTTTTTGGAAAAACACACTCTCGAGAACTACCAACGGATTTCGACTCTGTCGACCGTTGTTGTCATATTGACCATTCCCGGATCTACACATGATGTGTTTGCTTAAGGGAACCTCAGTAATATATCTCCCACGATTCCCATTGATATATCCGTTAAACCTAGGATAGTTTAAAATGTTCATATTGGAGATTCGTGTTCTCCAGATGAAATTCTTACCTATACTTCTTTGTTCAAAGAATTTCATGATACATTCGCCTGGATTTACGAAGAGATTCCATGTATCGACCCTTCTATTGTTGTACATGAGATAAAGACATACCCTGGAGCTAAACCTGTCCGACAGCGCCTGCATCCTGTACACCCACGTAAAGCGGAAACTATCAAACTTGAGGTTGAAAAACTTCTCAAAGTCGACTTTATTTATCCCGTGGCTTTGACTGAATGGGTTTCCAACCCTGTTCCAATTGATAAGAAAGGTGACAGTATTTGTGTATGTGTTGATTATAGGGATATTAACAAAGCCTATCCAAACGACAACTTTCCAACCCCTTTCGTCGACCATATTGTTGATGACTGTGCCGGAAGTGAAATCTTCTCTCTCATGTATGGTTTCTCCGGCTATAATTAAATTAACATTGCTCCCGAGGACCAACATAAAACTGCATTTATTTGTCCTTGGGGTACTTTTGCCTATAGGAAACTGCCCTTTGGTCTTAAGAACGCTGGCGCGACATTTCAATGTGCTATGTCTTATGCTTTTCATGATATAAAGCATATCGTTCAACCCTATTTGGACGATTTACCAGCTCATTCTTTACGAAGAGTCGATCACCCCACTCATCTCCGAGCTATTTTCGTTCTTTGTCGGTTCTATCGTATTCGTTTAAATCCTCATAAATGTGTTTTTTGCGTAGAATCTGGCCGTCTTCTAGATTTCATAGTTTCACGTCAAGGGATCAGGGTGGATCCTCTTAAGGTGGAGGCGATTCTTAATCTCCCTCCTCCTCCTAATTATGCCGAGATTACTCGTAGTTTTACCCGGCTACTAAATAAAGATTCAGACTTCATTTGGGATACTATTTCCAACAATTCTTTTGAGGCTTTGAAGTTATCCCTCACATGAGCTCCGCTTCTCTTTCCACCTGATTATAGTCGTGATTATTTTATTTATCTTGCTACCTCTGAGTATACCATTTGCATGGTTCTAGTCCAAGAGGATAATGTGCACGATGAACACGTTATTTATTACTTGAGTCGAAGTCTCACATCCACGGAGATCAAGTATCAACATGTTGAAAAGCTGGCCTTGGTTGTCGTTCAAGAAGTTCAACGTTTTTGGCATTATATCCTCTTGAGGAAAACTATGGTGATTTCTCATTGCAACCCCATGTAACATATTTTGACACGTCAATTGTTGGGGGGAAAATACTCCAAGTGGATTTTCATACTCCAGGAGTTTGACTTGGAATTTGATCACGCCACGTCTAATAAATCCTTAGTTTTTGCTGAGTTGATATGTGATTTTCCTCACTCTGCCACGGAAAATGTAGCAGTAGATTCATTACCCGATGAATCACTTTTCCTTATTAGCACTGATGATATTTGGTATGGGGATATCATTATATATCTCCAAACCCAGACTTTCCGGTCTTCTTTGTCTAGTTTCGAATAACGTCGTATCCGTTATCAAGCACGTCAATACATCATCCTCGGGGATACTCTTTACCGTCGGGGAATTGACTCTTTTTTTTGACGTTGTCTCACGTTTGATGAAGCCGAGAAAGATTTGAATGACTTCCATTCCGGAGAATGTGGTGGTCATATGTCTGGGTATGCTACTACCCAGAAGATCTTATGCGCAGGATAATTTTGGCCTTCCTTGTTCAATGACTGCATTACTGTCATTCAGAAATGCCATGCCTGCCAGACCTACAATAAGAAAATTTGGTCGCATCCTGCTCCTCTTCATCCTGTGGTCTCAGTTGGTCCCTTTGCAAAATGGGTCATCGATTTCATGACATGTCACCCTCACTCGGCCGGGGCGCATGGTTACATCATTGTAGTTGTTGATTACTTTACAAAATGGGCCAAGGCGATGCCAACATTCGATAATACTGGAAAAAATGCAGCGTTGTTTCTTTTTAACCATGTCATAGCTCATTTTGGTGTTCCTCAAGCTATCATCATTGATCACGGTAGTCATTTTAGGAATTTTATGCTATTTGAACTTACAGAAAAGTTGGGTCTTCGTCATGAGAACTCAATGCCCTATTATCCACAAGCTAATGGCCAAGTCGAAGCCATAAACAAAGTTCTTATAACTATGCTTCGACGGATGATAGGAATTCATAAAACAAGCTGGCACACTATGTTTTTTTTGACATTGTGGGCATATCAAACATCTGTCAAATCCGCTACGGGGTTTACGCCTTTTCGATTGGTCTATGGTGTGGAATCTATTCTTCCAATAGAATGCGAGGTACCTTCTCTGAAGCTAGTTGTCGAACTCTTACCAAATACGTCTGCTGAAGAAGAACATTTGTTGTATCTGATGCGATTAGATAAAACTCAATGTGACGCCACTCTTATAATAGAAGCCCAGAAGAAACATGTCAAGGCGCAGTATGACAAGCATGTCAAGCCTCGCATTTTCTCTGAAGGAGATCTTGTTCTTCTTTATGAACAGGATCGAGATGTCTTAGGAGCTGGGAAGTTCGAGCCAATGTGGCAAGGACTTTATATTGTTCGCCGAGTTTTGGAAAAATGAGCATATGAGCTGGTTGATTACGATGGTATCCCTCTGAGTGAACCCAGGAATGGGTTGTACTTGAAGAAGTATTATGCATAAGTCATTTGTGCACAAATACTTGTATTTTATGTATCATACTTTGCATGTGTTACTTTAGTTTTCTTTTGACATTATCTGGTCTCTGCCCTTATGTGACATTGTGTCTGATTTCCAGATGTCGGAGTCTTCACTACCCTATATTGGCTTTACTGATGGTTCTATCCGTAGTACTCAAAACCTAGCTTTTGTTGTGTGGGCAATCTATGCCCCAGCAAATGAACTTGTATCTTTACGAGGTATATGTCTTGGTCGTGCAACCAACAACATTGCAGAGTATAGCGTGATGATTGAGTTATTAGTTGATGTTATCTCACTTGGAATTCGTCATTTGGTTGTGCAACTCGACTCACAGCTTGTAGTACTACAACTAAGTAATATCTATTCTATTCGAAGTCCTACTTTGTTAAGGGTGTATTTGCGAATTTGCCTCTTGGAACGTTATTTCGATCATATTGAATATCAACATATTCCTAGACGTCTTAATACATTAACATATGCATTGGCTAATTATGTATTGGACACACATTTGAATAATTTATAAATCAAACACGTTAAAATTCACACAATATAAAGTAAACCGGTAGAAACCCTCTGTATATATAATGATCAAAAGAGTTTGTTTTTTACAAAAAGTTTGTTTGAAGACCAAAATATCAAAAATTGAAGCTTATAGATTCTACAAAGTGATGTCATGGATGACGTTCACAGTAACACACTACTTCCCTAGCAACCCTACAGAGCATTCGACCCATAGCTGCTGATACCCCTACAGTGTAACATTGATTGCGTCGTGGAATCTCTTCGAGAGTCATATCTTGAATGTCTACTGTCAGACCCTCCAAATTTTGTTCCACTATATGGTAATCTTCGACATACTGTGGTACTACTGTTGCTGCCTCTCCTCGCCTCTGAATAGGAGAATTTCCAGTAGGTCTATACATTCCAACATCTGTGTTATCAACAAACATTTTTGTATTAGTCTTTGGATAAGAAATATAAAACAAAAACATTTGAATATAATTAAATATCACAAAAACATTTAAAAAGAGAAAATGCGTGTACTTACCAAGGTCTCCCCACTGAGCGTCCTCAGGAAGTGCTAGATCTGGATCTCCTCGGAGATCCAACCCGGCATAGGCGTAGTCATCGACCATCGGCATCTGGTTATAGAGCCAGTCAAAGAAAATATCGTCATACTTGACAATTGATCCTGCCACATGTCGAGCCCTGAGAGGACACCACCTCAACATCCTTGGATCCCTAGGACCCGGTAGGTTCCACTCAGCCTGTAGTCTAAATACAGGGACTCTCTCAAGGAAGAAGGACACTAGTAAAGAGCCATATCCAAATTGTTTTAATTCACCTCGCCTGCATTTAGTTAATTGCATTTTGATACTGTGAAGCACAACATTGGCCCAGTTGAATACACGAGGCTCAGTACACTCGATGTCATACTGGAAGTATCTTTTCAATTCCATATGAGGAGAAAAACTCCCCACCATCCAAGCGATAGTAAAGAGGATAGTGCAGAGGGTCAAGTCTTGTACTCCCCAGATAGCAACTTTTCCCTTTTTCCTCTCAGCCTCTAGTACACAATATTGATTGCAATATTCACTCATCTTGAGGCCACCACCTCTACTGCCGGTTAGACTAACATAATACCCACGCTTGGATAATCCTATCAAAAAGTATATGTCCTCGATGTCTATGGAAAAAGTATGAGCTCCTACATTGAAAAATTGTTGATTTGGGTCCCACATACGAACTAGATACTTCAGTAGTCTGACCTGGGCCCTCATGCCTGGAATGCGAAAGTATTTTAAGAGCCCACAATCCCTCAATGCAGCTATAGTGGGCGGATGATTCTTGGCATTTGCATTATCCTCTTCATGTTCTCATTCTCGCCACTCAAGCACCATGTTTGTCGCTATTTACGTGCACAAGAGACATAAAAGGAGGATTAATGATTGTATTCATGATATAGATCTTTTTCATTGGCTCAATATTTAAAAAAAAAATTGAGATTGCGGTTTTCGCAGGTGCCTCTTTTACACAATGCGAACACCTCGCAGGTGGCTCAAGGCTCACCTGGGAGATCAAATCATTCTCGTAGTTCCCGTATGGGTTGCCTACAAGAATGCATCATTCTCGCAGGTCCCGTATGGGTTTCTTGCGAGAATTCCTATGTGCATATAGGGTTCAAAAACCAACTTGAAACTAAGAAAATAACCAATGAAATTAAAAATTTAAACCATGAAGATGTCAAGAATGAATGGCTTACCTCAATGCTATAAACGGCTCGTCAAATGATCTCTTGTAGCTCTCGCAAATCAACGCCAAATTCGAAGGGTGAAATGGGGGTTTTGGAACTCAATAGTGAAAATGTGAAATGATATGGTAAAAATGGTTATTTACTCATTTAAGTTATTTTTTACTGTCATTTTTGGGTTTTTATAGTTATCTATTGTTTAAACCTAATCACTAATATCAAGGTGAGTGTAATGACTTGTAGGTGTGATCACAATGATAACTAAACACAAGGGTATGGACATATTTTTCTTCGTTATGGAGTGTTTTTTATTGTTTTTAGGGTTTTTACATAAAACCTCGAGCATCATTTTTGTTCGTTCTTACACTCGTAAATACAAGAGAACATGATCAAGCATAGTTTTATCACTTTTTCGGGCTCAACAAGGTTATACGAAAAAAGAACCCCCCTGGAGTCCTCTTTAAGCTCTTTTCAGACTCTCTAAATATGAAAACATCATCGAGCGACCTTGCTATTTTCACGCTTGCTAAAGTATTTGAAGTACGCGTCTGGTGAGCGATAATTTATCTCTTTTTCGGTCTTATCCAGACTATTTTATGAAAAAGGAACTAAGAGAGTTCTCTTTTAAGTGTTTTTCCAAACTCTATAATCCAGACCCGTGATGGGACCGAACCACGCCTTCTTAGGGTTCGTTAAAAATACTCTGAGGGAATCGTCCGAAGGATGAGCTTATATCAACAAGCATATGTGATCCTCTTCAAGCTTGCGTAAAAATAAAGAGGTACTTGCCAGAAATGGTGGGGGTAAATTTGGAAAAGGGATATGTTTCACCTTCGTATTGATTAGCAGTAAGTGTCACTCTTGAACATGACACCCCCTATTCATCATTTGAAGCCGCTTTGGGAAATCCATTTGTCTCTCATTCAATTTGCTACAAGGTCATTTCCTGTGTCATATTTGAGTCAATGCTGCCAAATCATTGGTCGTGTCATTCATATGTTCAAGAGAAGTCCATCTGAAACCTATATTGAGTCGGCCATCTGCAGTTATCCATTCTCTTCGAGTCAGCCTTCCTCGTGTCCAGTCCAATTTGCAAAAGGCTATGTTTTACCTTCAAACTCTGTTACTCATTTCGTGTCACTCATGGGGGATACATCAAGGCCCTCCTGTGATGATTTTTGTTCCATCGACTTCAGATCATTATCTGGAATCAAGACTTAGAAATTATTTAGTACCTTGGAGCTTGCATTCCTCAATGGCAAGTTTCCTTTCTTTCAACAGTGGGTTTTCATCATTGACCCTTGATCGAAAGATTCCATCGGATGTTCGACACCAACTAATTTATTCACAGTCGGTGGATTGTACTATGGTACCTTGGGAGTCATTGACATCAATGGTGATTTCCCTCGCACTTGTTAACGATTTCATCAATGACCAGTAATCAAGTGGTTTCTACCATGTTCGACTTCAACACATGTAATCACATGGCTAGATTCATACTTTGGGTGACGAGATTGAAGACCCTGGATATAATCTTTGCGATCCAGGTTGCAATGGAGTATGTATATTTTGTGACACATAGATTCACTGTGTATGTTTCGTGGCTATGTCGTCTTGATTTGAATTTACTCACATAGATCCACATTGTATTCAGGTCGCTATGCTATATTCCGATGGCATGGATCCATAGTGTATGATTGGTGGCCATGACATATGCCTACAATGACACCATTCTGTGATCTAAGTATAGGAATGCCTACCTCATGATTGATCTATATGATACTCTACTGATGCTTAATTGTTCACAGGTTTCTGATTAGATGTGCTCCTGGTTCTCGACACACACATGCATCTTACAAAGTCTATCGACTATCACTGGTTCCAATCTCATACTTTGGGGGGCATTCTATTACCCATGATTTTGGTCATCATGACGATGTATTGAAGATGGTATACTCAGGATCTTCATTAGAATTTTTCCTGAGAAAAGTTACCTTCATCTATCTCCAGAAATCACATTTTTAAGGAAGGTTTGCAAGCTACCAATACATTTGCCTACGAGAATGAATGATTCTGGCAGGCTGCCTTAAGCGAGGGTGCTAGAATTTTGTACTGTGTCTAACTGCTAGGGTTCGAACAATTTCTAAAGAAGGGAAAAAGGATGAATTCTCAAAGCTTCTAGAAGGGAATCTTCTAGAAGGATGAGATGACATTCGAATGGTTATCTAAGTACCGTCTTTCCTGATATTTTTGGATCATTCTTATCTAAGTAACTAATTCATTCTCTCCTATATATTGAGAGGATTCTCATGGAAAAGGTTAGAAGAAAACAAGGTTAATAAGACATTGGAGAATTTGTGAAAGATTGTGTGAAGGACTGATGCTACAGCAGATAGAGAACTCCAACAAGTTTATCAAAGGTGGTTGATATTCTTCATACAAGTGAGAAAGTGTGTGTGTCAAAGCCAAGGGCCATCGAAAGGAGGATTGCAACATCAAGGCTCGGGTTGTAAGATTTTCTTTCTATCAATATGATACAGTAATATGTCCTTTTCCCATAAAGCTAAGTCTACTTTATTGCATAATTCCTTGATCATATGCATAGATTAACTGTTGAATATATTAAGTTGTTTTCACTTCAATTGGTTTGAGTTGTCCTGGTCTTAATTGCAGAAGAGCATTGGAGTGAAGCTGGTACAACAAAGACTAAAGGAAGCGATCAAAAGGTATGTCCATGATTCTCACTTCCTAATTCATTCAATAGTCTAAATCTTGGGAAAGAGTATTATTCTGTCTTGATTTGTTCTAGATCTAGGTGGATCCAGGGAGATCGGTTTGTGTCCACACTTACAGATTTATCCTATAACAAGTTCGATAAAATTCCTTTACTTGATTACGCACAGTAAATAATTTGAAAATAAGGGTTTCTTCACACAAAATTTGGTTTCTCAGATCGACTAAATTTTGATCGAGTCATCTAGTTAATATAGATCCTATTCTTCATGCTATAATCCTTATTAAATCCTAGTAATTGTTACAACGTTAGGATTCTAGAGATTTAACAAATTTATTCAACCTTTTCTAAATACAATAAAACAGATTTAAGAGAACCCACTCTTTTTAGTAAGAATTGACTTGACTTCCAACAACCAATGATAATCATTGAAATTAATTCTATGCTCTTGCATCACTTTATAATGGCCAAATCACAGGCAACAAAAAATATTCAATGTAGGAATGCATTCACCCTTCAGGTAGTATCACTAAGAAAAAAAAATTTGCAGACCAAGGCACAAAAAGTAGACAAATGTTCCATTTTCAGTCATGGGACTTTTAGTGCTCGAAGGGTACTGTCTAACAATGATTTTCATAATAAAATTGAAACAAGCATTATGTTCAAGATCAACTAAATCATTCGATCACAAGTTATAACACTGACTTTATCTAACAAGTAAGCAGACGAGTAAATATATAACAATCGCTAAAAAAAGAATTGGACACACAACAATCTCTTAAATGGACAACTCCTCCATAAATGTTGAGTCACTCGGTAAGACATAAGAAACCGTAGATAAAATCACATTAGTCACAGAGAATACACCAGGGTTTAAGTATTTTGAAAATGAAGAGAAAATCATCCCAACAATTTCAGAGATGATCATTCCAAGAAAACAAAGAATTTGATTTATTAAAAAAAAACGCAGAGATCATGCCAACAAAATGGAGGTCATATCAATCACAAGAGGGCTCAATACAATCACTCGACCAGGAGCAATCAACAGGGTTAGACGACTGGTCATAAACATTCTTTTCTCATCATCCACGCACATAAAAGAAGGGCGTTTAGATCTCTAGTTCTATTAAAATCGAAGTGGCAACCGTCGATCCGACTCCTGACCGACTGCTCAGGCGTGGACTGATGAGCTAGGGATGAAGGTGAATAAATAGTGCAAACTCATCACAAAGCAATAAAACCATATGATGGTCACAGCATGAAGGAAAGTGAAAGCTAAGGGAATGAATCAACATCGAGTTTAAGGCTATGGGGGAAATTTCGTTATCAATTAAAATGCTAAGTCAATCAATTTTTTTACCCTATTAAATGTACATAACTAAAAGAGTAAAGTGTACCAATAATCTACCAGACAGAAATAAAGGAAGCGTATCATAGCCCAAGTCATCCGCTCTGAGTTGTTGTACGAATTTTTGGACTGTACAATTCTATACAGTTAGAATAGTTATAATAATAAAATGTTTTCTCCATTCCTCATGTGTCCAAACTCTGATAATGTATGAGTAGTTAAATGTGGAAATAGTTATGCAACATTTGTTACAACAACCCTAGATATACACATATTTATATATCTATCTATGCATATATGGATAATTCTTCTAAGTTTCCGTTTGACATTTATTATGCTTG
>ML782860.1:371262-381739 GCA_009831015.1 Picea engelmannii | reverse complement strand
TACTTTCTTCAATAATTATTGCAACATGGTTCCACCTTGGTGTTAGAGACCTCAACACATTTTTAATCAAAACCTCTTTGTCCACAATTTCCCGAAGACTAGCCATCTTATTGACTACGTCTTTTACTCTCACACAATAATCAATTACATTTTCAACTTCTTGCATCTTCAAATTCTCAAATTCTCTTATAATGTTTGTAGCTTGACAACTTTGACTTGATCACTTCCTTGGTAAGATTCTTGTAGAGCCTTCCAGGCATACATTGTTGTGTTTGCACCTGCAATTCTTGGAAACAAGATTTTATCAAGAGCAATGTGAATATGAAATAAAGCTTGAGCATTCTTCCTTCTAGATTCCTTCTTAGCTACTCTATCATTTGCATTAAGAGTGGTCCAATCTTTTGGCTCTGCATAACCCGTTTTTACAATCTCCCATAGATCTTTCCCTATAAAAAGCGTCATCATCTTGATGCACCAATAATCATAATCACTTCCATTAAATTCTAGAATGGGCAATGAATTAGTGTTTGACATGATTACCCTAAAACAACAATAACTCTGATACCAAATGAAGGATCTATTCAGGCCTATCTATGGAATAGATAATCATTCAATAAAATAGCATAATAGTATACTAAATACTAAATAATTAAATCATAATCTCATAGAAAGAAGAAAGAATTTTAATTGCACAAAAATGTTGCATTCAGTGTGATCAACCTTGATCTTTATAGCAATACATAGCCTCATCAAACAAATAGTTAGCTGCTCCCGATTGAACTCTTACAACAATTGATTTTAGAAAATTATTCATGCATTTTGCATGCATTATTTAGTGAGACAACCTGTATCTGAATACTAATACACAGAAAAAGGAAAATTGCAAATGGATTGATGGATTTCATCATGTGAGATGATTTACAAGACTGCATCAATTACCAACATGAAACAATCTTGGTGCTGTCGGGCCAGAAAGGCTCGATTGATGTCAACCCTAGTCATGGTTTTTGGACCGCAAGATTGATGAAGGTATTTAGACATGAAAGAAAATGCACATGTATATACAAGACACATGCATGGATAGTATACATCATGTTGTTTCCAGTGGTATGTGGCACGTGACATGGATCCTCTTGGTTGAGGAGAAATGAATTTTTGAAGATGACAAAGTGAATTGAAGAAGGAAGTACATGTAGGCCCTGAAGATAATTAAAGAAAAGAATTACAAAATAAGAAATTGTAAGGTCGACTTTAGTGTTAAAAGGAAGTGACATAAATGGTATAAATAAATATCATTATACATTCATTTGATACACAAATCGAATTTCAAAGGAAGTTAGAAGTAAATAAGGTTGGATTTCAAGGGAGGATGAAGTCTTTTCGTGATGTGTTCTAACCATTTTTTCTATAAATTTTTTTTTCTAGAACTATTCATATGGTGAAATTGCTATGGTATTGAGAAGACATATCAAGGTACATGTGGAAAAACTTTCTGCTCTTGATTCACTAAACTTATGGAGATACACTCTGTGGAAGATAGGGTTTGTGACAAGTCCTGAAGCTAGTCAATAAACATGTGTTCTTGGAACACATGTTTATTGACTAGCTTCAGGACTTGTCACAAACCCTATCTTCCAGAGAGTGTATCTCCATAAGTTTAGTGAATCAAGAGAAGAAAGATTTGCCACAGGTACCTTGATATGTCTTCTCAATACCATAGAAATTTCACAATATGAATCATTCTAGATTTTTTTTTTATAGCAAAGATGGTAGGATGACCTGAAAATAACATTCCTTAGAACACATCACCAAAAGACTTCATCCTCCCTTTAAATCTGACCTTATTTACCTCTAATTTCCTCTGAAATTGGATTTGTGTATCAAATGCATGTATAATGATATTTATTTATACCATTTATGTCACTTCCTCTTAACATTAGAGTCGACCTAACAATTTCTGATTTTGTAATTCTTTTCTTTACTTATCTTCAGGGCCTACATGTACTTTCTTCTTCAATTCACTTTTCCATCTTCAAAAAATCATTTCTCCTCAACCATGAGGATCCAGGTGACGTGCCACATACCACTGGAAACAACATGATGTATACTATCCATACATGTGTCTTGTATCCACATGTGCATTTTACTTTATTTCCAAATACCTTAATCAATCTTAAGGTCCAAAAACCATGACTAAGGTTGACATCAATCGAGCCTTTCTGGCCCGTTACCACCAAGATTGTTTCCTGTTGGTAATTGATGCAGTCTTGTCAATCATCTCACATGATGAAATCCATCAATCCATTTGCAGTTCTTCTTTTTCTATGTGTTAGTATTTAGATACAGATTGTCTAACTAAATAATGCATGCAAAATGCATGAGTAATTTTCTAAAATCAATTGTTCTAAGAGTTCAATCAGGAGAAACTAACTATTTTTTTTATGAGGCTATGTACTGTTATAAAGATCAAGGTTGATCACAGTGAATGCAACATTTTTGTGCAATTACAACTCTTTCTTCTTTCTATGAGATTGTGATTTAATTATTTAGTATTTAGTATACAATTATGCTATTTCATTGAATGATTATCTAGTCCATAGATAGGCCTGCATAGATCCTTCATTTGGTATTAGAGTTGTTGTTTTTTTAGGGTAACAATGTCAAACACTAATTCATTGCCAATTCAAGACTTTAATGAAAGTGATTATGATTATTGGTGCATCAAGATGATGGCGTTTTTTATAGGGAAATATCTATGGGAGATTGTAGAAACGGGTTATGCAAAGCCAGAAGCTGGGACCACTCTTACTACAAATGATAGAGTAGCTAAGAAGGAATCTAGAAGGAAGAATGCTCAATCTTTATTTCATATTCACATTGATCTTGATAAAATCTTGTTTCCAAGAATTGCAGGTGCAAAGACAACAACGGATGCTGGAAGACCTTACAAGAATCTTACCAAGGCAATGATGAAGTCAAAGTTGTCAAGGTACAAACATTGAAAAGAGAATTTGAGAATTTGAAGATGCAAGAAGCTGAAAATGTAAGTGATTATTGTGTGAGAGTAAAAGACGTAGTCAATAAGATGGCTACTCTTCGGGAAATTGTGGACAAAGAGGTTTTGATTAAAAAGGTGTTGAGGTCTCTAACACCAAGGTGGAACCATGTTGCAATAATCATTGAAGAAATAAAGGATTTGTCTACTCTTTCGTTTGACTGATCACCTAGTTGGATCTCTTATGTCTCATGAAAAAATATTGATAGATTCATTTGAAGAAAGTGGCCAAAAATATTTTTCTTCAAAATTGCAAATTACAAAGAATGAAAATGCCAACACTAGTAGCAAACGAAACCAAAGCTAGGACAGAGGTCAACATCATAATTATCCAAAAGGAAGAGGCGGTTCAAGAGGAAGAGGCAGAGGCAGATTTGATAAAAGAAATATCCAGTGCTATTATTGTAAAAGGTATGGTAACATTGAAAGGGGGATCGGGATAAGACAAACCAACCCTAGTCCTAAGACAAGAGACTATTAGAATGATGATTTCATTAGTAGCTCAAAAGAAATGGAGCATTCATCACATGGATGTGAAAAGTGCCTTTTTGAATGGGTACTTAGAAGAAAAAGTGTTTGTGGAACAACCACAAGGTTTTGAAGTGCAAGGAAAAGAACATCAAGTATACAAGTTGAAGAAGGCTTTGTATGGCCTCAACCAAGCACCAAGAACATGGCATGCTAGGATTGATGGATATTTTCAGAAGAGTGGCTTCAATAGAAGAAAAAGAAGGAAGTAGAACTATGATATATAAAGACTCAAGAACAACTTGCAGACATTTTCACTAAGGGAGTTGATAATGTCCAGTTTTTTAAACTCCAAGATCAGATTGTGAGCCCTCGTAGCATCAAGGGGGAGTATGTTGGTAATTGATGCAGTCTTTTCCATCATCTAACATGATGTAATACATCAATCCATTTGCAGTTTTCTTTTTCATGTCTGTTAGTATTTAAATATAGATTGTCTAACTAAATAATGCATGAAAAATGAAGGAGTAGTTTTCTAAAATCAATTGTTGTAAGCATTCAATTAGGAGTTGTTTGTTCTATGAGGCTATGTATTGTTATAAAGATCAAGGTGAATCATAGTGAATGCAACCTTTCTGTGCAATTACAATTCTTTCTTCTTTTTATGATATTGTTATTTAATCATTTAGTATTTAGTATATTATTATACTATTTCATTGAATGATTATCTAGTCCATAGATAGGATTGCATAGATCCTTCATTTACTACTCTAACCAATGTTTCCCTCCCATATAGCTTTAGATTTTCCATGTAATCTACATAATATAAACCAAATCAGAAATTATATCCACCGACCCACTCAAAGTTGTCTGAAAAAGCAAAAACAATATAACTTCAGACATCAGCGCCTTCCCTGTTAAAATAAGTTGCAAATCCTAGTCAATACCCTTAATCTTCCATCGCTCATGAACATTATACCCCATGTGTGACGCATGGCTATTGTAAAGAAAAGGAGAGGTTATGAAAATCGTTACAATTGCAAATGCAATGTTTACTATCATGCTCAACCGAGCCTTTGTGGCCTGTTAGCATTAAGATCGTTTCCTACTCTCGTTGAAACTCTCAGGCTAAGCAACGAAGGAGAGATATAAAGGAGATATGTGGTTTGAATGAGAGTTCCGATGGCTTCCAATGTTGCCTTTGGATTTGGATCTAACAAAAGCTCACAAAGAATTATCATAATTTCATACAACCACCATCCCAAGCACACAAATGCATAGCTAGGAAGAGACAAACTTCGAAGCAATCTCCACCCTTTGAGACATTCTTTGGATTTGGATCTAACAAAATCTCACAAAGAATTATCATAATTTCATACCACCACCATCCCAAGCACACAAATTCATAGCTAGGAAATAGTATAACAATATACCAACAATATTTATTCAAAAAATTTATATAACAAAACATTTGAACTCTTTTATATTGTATATTTGACATAACTATCTCAGATCTGAATGAAAAGGGAGAAGCAAGCTACATTTTGAACTATTATTTCATCACAATAACATAATGAATCAACTATGTTTTCTCACATTTGCAATGATAATGAACTATATTTTCTCACATTTACAATGCAAATATCTAAATATTGTTTTATTCCATATAAAACTATCATAAATAAATTCTTCTATTAAGCATTTGAAGCATCATAGCTCTATATTAGTTGAGCTCTAGTAAATTAGATCACTTTCAAATAATTATTTTATCATTATTTTAACATTTAACTTATCATAAAAAACATTTAACTTATCAATAATAAATTATTTTATTAAACATTTACTCTATCATAAATCAATATTAATTAAAATTGAGATATCATAATTTTATAAAATTATTTTATCATAACTTAATATTAATTAAAATTGTGATATCATAACTCTATAAAACTATTTAATTAGGTAAAATTTATATTGTTGAACTTGCTAGACCATTTGATTATATATAATAAAAACATTATGTAATATGACGCATGGATACCGTAAATAAGATGGTTATGAAACTCATTACAACATCACATACAATGCTTACTATCATATTCAATCGAGCCTTTTTTGGCTTGTTAGCACCAACCTCATTTCCTACTCTTGTTCAAACTCCCAGGCTAAGGGTGCTTACTATCATGCTCAACCGAGCCTTTTTTGGCATGTTAGCACCATCTCGTTTCCTACTCTCGTTGAAACTCCCAGGCTAAGGGACAAAGGGAAGATATAAAGGAGAGATGTGGTTTGAATGATAATTCCCATGGTTGCCACTGTTGCCTTTGGATTTAACAAGCGTTATCACCATTCCACACCACTATTCCAAGCACACAGATGCACAGGGAAGAGACAAACTCAGAAGTGGCCTCCACCCTTTGAGGCATTCTTTTGATGGCATTTGGAGGATTTCTTGTACGCACCCGATAAATAAAGGTGATTCTTTTGATGGCATTTGGAGGATTTCTTGTACGCACCTGATAAATAAAGGTAACATATCAATGCCAATACCATATTGAAATTTGTACACACTGCAGCCATAGCGACCCTCCAGGACCTCATATTGAAAATTGAGTGGAAAATGAAAAAAAAGAGCAATAGTTGTAGACCATGGTAGCGGCCGTGTAATGTTCTGATTTTTCAGTTAAATCCTGAGAGGATGAAGCAACCCTCGGAACCCCATATTTAGATACACAACTAAGAGAAAATTGAAAATTCAGTGGGACATGAAAAGAAAGAGCTATCGCGGTAGAACATAGTAGCGGCTATGTAATGTTTTGAGTTCTCAGGTAAATCCCGAGATGATGATGGAAGACCCGCGTTACTAGATAAGGCAGGGAGCAGACAATGTAAGTGTTTTCCGGGCTAATAATGCTTTTGTCCTGGCCGCACAGTAGAAGAATTGGCTCCATATTACACCACATAATTCCAATGGGTACTACCACGCAGAGAACGATGAGTATTGTTCTTTGCACTGCTCCAATGGGAACTGCGGCCCAAAGAATTGGCTCCAAAGAACAATCCTCATCCTTGTTTGCGCGACAGTTCCCACTGGAATTATGTGATGTAATATGGAGGTGATTCTTCTACTGTGCGGCCGAGAAAAAAACATTACTACCCTCGCAAGAACTTACATTGTCTTCTCCCTGCCTGATCTAATAATGCAAGACTTCCTTCATCCTCTCAGGATTTACCTGAGAACTCAGAACATTACACCAAAGTTACCATGGTGTACAACAATTGCTTTTTTTCATGTTCCACTCAATTTTCTCTTAGTACTGTATGTAAATATGGGGTTCCGGGGGGTCTCTCTGGCTGCAGTGTGTACAAATTTCAATATGGTATTGGCATTGATATGCTACGTTTATTTATCGGCTGTGTACAACAAATACTAGAAAATGTCTTCAAAAGAATGTCTCAAAGTGTGGAGATCACTTCTAAGTTTGTCTCTTCCTAGCTATGCATTTGTGTGCCTGGGATGGTGGTGGTATGAAATTATGATAATTCTTTGTGATCTTTTGTTAAATCCAAATCCAAAGGCAACAGTTGCAGCCATGGGAACTCTCATTCAAACCACATCTCTCCTTTATATCTCTCCTTCGTCGCTTAGCCTGGGAGTTTCAACGAGAGTAGGAAACGATCGTGCTAACAGGCCACAAAGACTAGGTTGAGCATGATGGTAAACATTGCATGTGCAGTTGTAATGAGTTTCATAACCAGCTTCTTTTCTTGACGATAGCCCTGCGTCACACATGGGGTAGAATGTTCATGAGCGATGGACAGATTAAGGGTATTGACTAGGCTTTGCAACTTTATTTTACAGGGAACGCGGTAATGTCCGAAGTTATATTGTTTGGTCTTTTTCAGACAACTTTCAGTGGGCCAGTGGATATAATTTCTGATTTGGTTTATATTATGTAGATTACATGGAATATCTAAAGCTATATGGGAGGGAATCTGGGCATTGGTTAGAGTAGGAAATGAAGGATCTATGCAAGCCTATCTATGGACTATATAACAATTCAATGAAATAGTATAACAATATACTAAATACTAAATGATTAAATCACAATATCATAAAAAGAAGAAAGAATTGTAATTGCACAAAAAGGTTGCATTCACTGTGATCCACCTTGATATTTATAACAAAACATAGCCTCATAGAACAAACAACTCCTAATTGAACGCTTGCAACAATTGATTTTAGAAAACTACTCATGCATTTGGCATGCATTATTTAGTCAGACAATTTGGATTGATGGATTGTGTCATGTCAGATGATTGACAAGACTGCATCAATTACCAACATGAGGGCTCGCAATCTGATCTCGAAGTTTCAAAAACTGGACATTAGCAACTGCCTTAGTGAAAATGTCTACAAGTTGTTCTTGAGTCTTTATATAACATAGTTCTACTTCCTTCTTTTTCTTCTATTGAAGCCACTCTCCTCAAAATATCCATTAATCCTAGCATACCATGTTCTTGGTGCTTGGTTGAGGCCATACAAAGCCTTCTTCAACTTGTATACTTGATGTTATTTTCCTTGTACTTCTAAACCTTGTGGTTGTTCCACATACACTTCTTCTTCTAAGTACCCATTCAAAAATGCACTTTTCACATCCATGTGATGAATGCTCCATTTATTATGAGCTACTAATGAAATCATCATTCTAACATTCTCTTGTCTTAGTATGAGGATTGGTTTGTCTTATCCCAATCCGCCTTTCAAAGTGACCATACCTCTTACAATAATAGCACTGGATATTTCTTTTATCAAATATGCCTCTGCCTCTTCCTCTTGGATAATTCTGATTTTGACCCTACCTTGGCTTTGGTTTCGTTTGTTGCTAGTGTTGGCATCTTCATTCTTTGTAATTTGCAAGTTTGAAGAAAAATCTTTCCCGCCACTTTCTTCAAACGAATCTATCAATCTTTTTTCATGAGACATAAGAGATCCAACTAGGTGATCGGTCAAACTGAAGAGTATACAAACCCTTTCTTTCTTAAATGATTATTGCAACATGGTTCCACCTTGGTGTTAGATACCTCAACACCTTTTTATTCAAAACCTTTTTGTCCACAATTTCTCGAAGAGTAGCCATCTTATTGACTAAGTCTTTTACTCTCACACAATAATCACTTTCATTTTAAGCTTCTTGCATCTTCAAATTCTCAAACTCTCTTTTCAATGTTTGTCTTTTGACGACTTTGACTTGATCACTGCCTTGGTAAGATTCTTGTAGAGTCTTCTAGGCATCTGTTGTTGTCTTTGCACCTGCAATTCTTGGAAACAAGATTTTATCAAGAGCAATGTGAATATGAAATAAAGCTTGAGCATTCTTCCTTCTAGATTCCTTCTTAGCTACTCTATCATAACCCATTTCTACAATCTCCCATAGATCTTTCCCTGTAAAAAACGTCATCATCTAGATGCACCAATAATCATAACTACCTCCATTAAATTATGGAATGGGAAATGAATTAGTGTTTGACATGATTACCCTAAAATAACAACAACTCTGATACCAAATGAAGGATCTATGCAGGATTATCTATGGACTAGATAATCATTCAATGAAATAACATAATAGTATACTAAATACTAAATAATTAAATCATAATCTCATAGAAAGAAGAAAGAATTGTAATTGCACAAAAATGTTACATTCATTGTGATCAACATTAATCTTTATAACAATACATAGTCTCATAAAACAAATAGTTAGCTGCTCCTGATTGAACTCTTACAACAATTGATTTTAGAAAATTACTCATGCATTTTGCATGCATTATTTAGTGAGACAATCTGTATCTGAATACTAACACACAAAAAATGGAAAACTGCAAATGGATTGATGGATTGCATCATGTGAGATGATTGACAAGATTGCATCAATTACCAACAAGAAACAATCTTGGTGCAAATGGGCGAGAAAGGCTCGATTGATGTCAACCCTAGTCATGGTTTTTGGACCGCAAGATTGATGAAGGTATTTGGACATGAAAGAAAATGCACATGTAGATACAAGACACATGCATGGATAATATACATCATGTTGTTTCCGGTGGTATGTGTCACGTCACATGGATCTTCTTGGTTGAGGAGAAATGAATTTTTGAAGATGACAAAGTGAATTGAAGAAAGAAGTACACGTAGGCCCTCAAGATAATTAAAGAAAATAATTACAAATTAAGAAATTGTCAAGTCCAGTCTAATGTTAAAAGGAAGTGACATAAATGGTATAAAAAAATATCATTATACATTCATTTGATACACAAATCGAATTTCAGAGGAAATTAGAAGTAAATAAGGTCGGATTTCAAGGGAGGATGAAGTCTTTTGGTGATGTGTTCTAAGGTATGTTATTTTCAGGTCATCTTACCATATTTGCTATAATTTTTTTTTCTAGAATGATTCATATGGGGAAATTGCTATGGTATTGAGAAGACATATCAAGGTACCTGTGGCAAACCTTTATGCTCTTGATTCACTATACTTATGGAGATACACTCTCTAGAAGATAGGGTTTGTGACAAGTCCTGAAGCTAGTCAATAAACATGTGTTCCATAAATGTTTGCCACAGGTACGTTGATATGTCTTCTCAATACCATAGCAATTTCACCATATGAATCATTCTAGAAAAAAAAAATTATAGCAAAAAAGGTAAGATGACCTGAAAATAACATACCTTAGAACACATCACCAAAAGACTTCATCCTCCCTTGAAATCTTACCCTATTTACTTATAATTTCCTCTGAAATTTGATTTGTGTATCAAATGAATGTATAATGATATTTATTTATACCATTTATGTCACTTACTCTTAACATTAGAGTCAACATGACAATTTCTTATTTTGTAATTATTTTCTTTAATTATCTTCAGGGCCTACATGTACTTCCTTCTTCAATT
>ML782860.1:335769-347892 GCA_009831015.1 Picea engelmannii | reverse complement strand
ATCAAATGAAACATCATAATATACATATCAACCGAAAAGCACACTCCCTGACTCAGTCCGGAGTCCAAGGGGTTCTACCGATGCCTCTGCATCCTCAAGGTCAAAAACCCTGCACACTCAATCCAACTGAGTCAATAGCACCTTTCTACATCAAATAGTGACACATCAAGTCATCTGTCAATCACATCATAATCAAATATCATAGGTCTAGCATCAAAAAGGGTCCAGATCACTTGCGAGCAAGTGTCCTCAAATAATAAGTGTTCTCAGTGCGCCAGAGCGGGATGTTACAAAGAAGGCTTTGTATGGCATAAACCAAGCACCAAGAACATGGTATGCTAGGATTAATGGATATTTTTAGAAGAGTGGCTTCAATAGAAGAAAAAAAAGGAAGTAGAACTATGTTATATAAAGACTTAAGAACAACTTGCAGAAATTTTCACTAAGGAAGTTGCTAATGTCCAGTTTTTGAAACTTCGAGATCAGATTGTGAGACCTCTTAGCATCAAGGGGGGTTATGTTGGTAATTGAGGCAGTTTTGTCAATCATCTGACATGATGCAATCCATCAATCCATTTGCAGTTTTCTTTGAGAAAAATTCAATAGTGTTATGCCAAGGGCCCTTATGGAAGTTGCACAACTTCCCTGTATCTTTATTTTTCTTTCTGGTGTCCTTCTTTTCTTGCGGTTTGTGTTATTATCCATATTTGCTTCGTCCTTTTTTCTGTGGGTAGGGGCCTCCCTTTCCTGTATTTTTTTTGTGCAGGGTTCCTAGGCCCAAATTACTGCGTCTTTTGTTTGAGCTTCTACTTGATTTTGACAGCATATCGGAAGGCCGCGCCCAAGGATGATATGTCCAAAAATTCCATTTTGGTGTGGATGTATCTATGCAGAGCACCATGATGCTTGAGCACCATATATCGCTCTGAATATTTGATACCCATCTTGGTGTGCAAGGTATGAAATATATTCTTCAAATCTGGCACTCCTTGGTCTCTTTCTTGCCACAGTGTGGTCCATTTGGTATACAAGTCGTCATAACTTTTGACATGGTAGTATTGTTCCTGAATAGCATTGCTGAAGGAATCATAGGTGGCCATGATTGTAAATAATTAGGGTTCCTCTATTTCCTTTTTCTCACAAAAATTTTCCCACCAATATTTGACATGGGGAATGACTTTGAGGAGCGAAAAAGTAATATTTTCTCTATTAAAAAAGTTATGGACAGAAAAATAGATTTCTAGTAGATTCAAACACTTATCTACAACATCTACGTCTGTATGACCTTCAAATATAGGAACATCGAAGTTTATTTGTACCTTGAATGGGGTGGTTCCTCCGCTTGAAGAAGATGTGTCACCTATTGGGAGCCATCGAAGGATTTGCACGAAACTATCCATCATCTCGTTCCTTTGTTGTGTTAGGGATTCCTCAATCAACAATTTGAAAAAATATCCTACCATCATCTTTATTTTCTCCTACCATGAGAGGTCGATTGGGTGTGCGAAATCTTTTATCCTGAAGAGAAACAAGCTCGAGATCCAAGTCTTTGTACTTCGACCTTGTTGGGGACATGCATTAAGACAACAAGGAGAAGACCGCTTTGATACTACTGATCCAGATTTTATGAGAAGAACAAAATGACTATAGATAATTAACAAATTCTTAACATAAAATAAGAGAGATACAATAAAACTGACCTTTTCTATTCAATAAGGAAATAAGCTAAAACTGTAAAATGCAGCGGAAACAAGCTTGTTGGAACGGTGGTGTCTTATCTCTGAGAAGAGATGTGACGACTGTGCTCATTCACAAGAAGATGATTTCAATGAGGCCTTGAAGGCATTTTTACAATAAACAGGAATTCCAAAAACCCAATACATCCAAAAACCTTACCCTAGGAGATGAAGCGCCAAAAGTCATGTGGGCCCTCTTTGGGTAAGTTAGTACATCAGCTTCCCGTGGTTGTAACTTTTGCATACGATCATTTCTTAATGTGTATGATAGCCCGTTCAAAATATATCATCTAGGAGATTCATTTTGCGGGATAAATCATGTGTTTGGCTATCATTGAGAATCTCAATCTGGAAAAACCTTTAGTTAGGCCCTCAAAATGGCCCGAGAAGTTAAAACTGCTAAAAATAGTAAATTGTCAAAATTGTCATAAACTTGTTTTGAGCCATTTGGAAGAGTTAGGTGACCACCAATATCCACCTAGCTCACCAGCATACATTATTTAAGTTTTTGATTAAAATGGAAGATGAGGCTTTCCCTTTAACTAATATTGGTGCTCGTGGTGAAGAAGAAATTGTTTGATGCGTGTCGTTAGGCTTAAAATATTTAAAAATGTGTTTCAATCTTCAAGGAATGCATTCCTCTCAGCATATAGTTATTTAATCGATATTTTATTAATGCATGTGGCATGCACATACTATGTGCCCCTTTGAAATCACGTTATGCATTTCTTGTTGGTTATTATTGTTTACTTAATTTCCTAAGAGGTTTGATTAAGGAAAGATTTCGGTTATCCATCTAATTATGGGACCCCTGTTGTTTCTAGGGTACCAATCAGGAAATCTATTGTCCACTCCACCCCTTCCGGCTTATGGATGGTTCTCAACAATGTCGCGAATGGAAGAGTAGTTGCAATTCCCAAAATCGCAAGTTAGGTAAGACTCGTCATTTAGATCTACGATAACATTTCATTTCCTGAATCATTCTAGTAATTATCCTTCTGTTGAATGAAAATACTATTACTAATTATAATTTTCATGCTTTCTTCCAGGAATTTCTTCATTTGAAGTTCTCTGGATCCAGGATAACACCGTTCATCCAAAAGGTATTCGGGTTCTAAATACTGCACTTAAGAATGTACTCTAGGTTTCTAAGGGAATGATACGATCGTATTCCAGAATGCTATCATTGGGGATAAATTCATTCAGGCTCATATAGATGGCTCATTATTTAACTCTTTAATTATTATAAAATAACCAGGAAGGAAAAACCACCTTTTGTAGGATTTTGATGCTTCATAGTAATGAATCCTAGAATTGCAGAGTTTAGTTACTGTTCTAGCTTACGCGAATGATTATGTATTTTAATTTAAAGAGTCCTTTCTCTCGAGTTACTATATATCAATGGAGGATCATGTTGAGTGGGATAACTAGACTGTACAATTCTATACAGTTAGAATAGTTATAATAATAAAAGGTTTTCTCCTTTCCTCATGTGTCCAAACTCTACTAACCTTCTTGTATGAGTAGTTAAATTTGGAAATATTTATGCAATGTTTGTTACAACAAACATATATATACATATATTTATATATCTATCTATGCATATATGGCTCATTCTTTTAAGTTTTTGTTTGACATTTATTTTGTTTGCTATACTTAACTATCAAAATAGTTCTGTGTATTTAACCTACATCTATATATATATATATATATATATATATATATATGAGGTTTACTTCAAAATATCCTTTCAATAGTTTTATATGTTTAAATACTTCACATGTTTGGTAGGAAATTTAAATAGTGTTGAAATTATAATTATGTTTTATGTGCACATATGTACCAAATACCTACCATAATTGATACACCATCGTTTCATCATTAAATGTGTTAACTAATTCAGACTATAATTATAACAGATAATACATAGCGACTTCAATACCTATTTTTGTTAACCCTTTCAAATTGTACCTAAGAAGTTAATCATCGAGTAGACTTATTTCTTTATTTCATAACATAATCAACTCCCAAGGTTCACTCTAAAAATAATTTCATTTCACTTATCCATCATACAAGAAAATAACTTAGCAAGCAATAGGTCGGAGTACTTATCCGAAATAAAACTAGGACAACAAAAGGAACAACCAAGTTCCTTCCAACCATAGAACGGAACAACAAATCTACTTGCTCTGTTCACCCTCTAGCCTGACCATGAATCAATGAGGGAAAAATCCATAACTCCTCCTCAACAATAGTCCTTCAGTTTTAACAACAAGAGATAAATTATTTCCCCCAACATACTAGGCAAACCTGCCTCCACCCATATGCTATATATGCCAAAATCATTTCTGCCTAGGTCTTTTTCCCTTTGGGAATTTTAGAAGCTTCCCAAATTCCTTATTTTCAGGGCCTACCAATGGGAAAATTCTTGATTTTCCACTTCTATCATTCATCCCCGAGGTAGTTCCAACATGTTCCCCTCTCATGGATTCATGGTCAGCTGATTTCAACCTGGTTGTTCCATTTGTCCATAAAAAATAACTATAAAAATATTTGTTTCTTACAAGTGTCATAGTTAAAGAGTTAGTTGGATCAAATCATATCTTTTCCCAACAATCATAATAATAAATTACAATGTACTAAATTCGAAATTCAAAATTTCCATAAATGGCAATAATTTTCCAATTTCAAATTTACCAAAAACGGAAATAAATTCCTAAGTATTTTTAGACTTAAATAATTTATTTTTGGGGAGGTTAAAGTGGAGTTTTAACCTCACCAAGTTGTAATCAATGATTTAAAATATCCTAATCATGTCCTCGCAAATGTAATTGTTGATGATATTACCAACTTGTACAAGTTTGAAAACTTCAGGTCATCATCTTTTCCATTATTTTTTTTTTCGCATAGAAATGAATTGAACAAACTTTGGCATGAGAAGTTTGGTCAACTAAATTATCAATCATGGAAGAAACAATGTAGTCATCACATGGTGATCGGTCTTCCTCTTATTTCTTACGGAGACGGTCTTTGTATCGGTTGTGTTGTCAGAAACTATCATCGAGACAATTTTGAAAAACATGCCTCTTCGCACACCGCCCTTTTACTACTTGTTCACCATGATTTTTGTTGTCCTCTTTCTCCACCTTGTTTCTTTGGGTGCAAGTATTTCTTAACCTTCACTGATGAATTATCGATATGTACTTGGGTTTACTTCTGAAAACATAAAAGTGAAGTGTTTTCCAAGTTTTTGTCCTACAAGGACCTTGTAGAAAAACAATTTGGAAATCAACTTCAAAGGTTAAGATTAGATAATGGACGAAAATATGTGAAAAATAAATTTACAAGTTACCACACTTCATAGGGCATTCAAATGCAACACATTGTTCCATATACACCAAAACCAAATGTTGTTGTTGACTGAAAGAATCACACATTAAAATAAATGGATAATTATATGATCCATTCTAAGAGATTAAGTCTTCATTATTGGGTGGAAGCCATGAATTGTTCAAATTACATAGTAAATCAAACTACCACAAAGGTTTTAAAAAATATAACATCAGAAGAATAATGGAATAAACTTAAGCCATATCTAATCCAATTCCATGTATTTGGTAGCGTAGCATGGTCTCACATTCCTCGTGAGAAAATGAAATCTTTGCAGCCAATAATCTCACAAATTGTCTTAATGCCTCCACTACACTTTGTAGATCCTCTTATATGAATTCATAACAACTAAGAAAAAATTCAAATGGGATACCATCTTCTCTATAGATCTTATCTTTCTTAAATATGTGAAGGGTTTTGAGTAATATTTTGAATGTCTTTGGGATATATAAATGGTGGAAAGAAGCAAGAAAGATGGAGGATAACATTGATGGTGTCTTGGTTTTCCTTTTTAAAAACATTTTGAAAGTGTTTGACCCCTTTTGAATCAATATCAAAGAAATTTTCAGTAAAGGAGCCATCATCTTTGGTTATTTTTCAAACTGAATTGATATTTTTTCTAAAATTTGCAAAATAATGGAATAATTTTGTATTGCCATCACCTGCCTCACTAGATAACCGTAGTTTTATTTTCTAATCCTTTTATTTTTCCAATAGAAACTTTATTACATTATTTTCTAGTTGACTAAGATCATTTTTCTGAGAGTTCGTTAGGAATCCAAAACTCTCCATATAAATCCTAGTCATACCCTAGTTATTCAAGACTTTCCTATTTATACATAAATCTCAATGACCTTAGTCCTTTCATTTTCACCATTTTCAATATAAAAATGACATTATAAATAATAATTAGTCAATTCCTTTTTTATTGCATTAACATTATGGATATTTCAAAGTGTCTTTATTTATACCATAATCTTAATAAACTTGTGTTGTCATTTCCACTATCTTTAGAAATAGAAATGACATTTTAAATTTGTTTATTTATGTTTGTTTATTCTATCAATCTTATTAATCTTAGAAACAATTAACATCAACATTATGATCAAAATAACTTATTATTATCCTTATCATGGAAATTTATGTCTCTCCTTTGTCACATAAGGCCTTTACACATTCATTATGGGCAGATTTGATCACCCATATTTTATACTTGTATTGGTCCTACCTATTCCTTTCCCTTACAACTCTGTAAATGACTCGTCTAGAATGAGAATACTCGCGCTACTCATTATTCACACATTATGTTGAGGATCGAGACCAACTATAGGATAAATACAAAATGTTTATCCCTCCCTCCATGTAGGGGAAAACCATACTAAGATATCATTCATTAAAAGTTCTTCATTAATGGGATTTCCTAGTATATTGCCTCATACCCCTAACCTCATAAGAATGTCAAGTTACATAATGGTTTTGGTGCCTATTAATATTAAATCCACTACTAATCAATRYGAAATCCASTATTATCATGTATTGGATTTTATTATGATGATTATCATTATCATTTTACTATCGATAAGAATGTCAAATTACATAATGATTTGTCAAGTTACATAATGATTTTGGTGCCTATTAATAGTAATATTATGTCGTCCTCATGTTTATGCCATTGTAATGGATTACTCAAATGGTTTCTAACGCAACTTTGTTTTCCTCATAAACATTTATCTTTAGGTTTCACAATCTTATCATTATGATTTTAAATTGGATATGAACACTAAGGATGTTTGAGTGGTTTATGTTTCTAAGATCTTCATTAATATTTTAGCTAGTTGGGATGAAGTTATTAAAATAGTGATTGTTGTTTTAGGTATATCATATCCCATATCACCTAGGTCTAATAAATATATCATTAATTGTTTTAAGGTTATTTAAACTACTTTATGACCAAGTCAAGATTAACTAAACATACCCCTTTTTAAATTTGAGTTGCCATAACCACTTATCCCTGAAAAATTTTTAATTGGGTATTCTGAAAGACAACATATCCAATATCACCTAGGTATAATAAATCTATCATTAATTGTTTTAAGGTTAATTTAAATACTTTATGACCAAGTCAAGATTTACTTAGCATTCCCCTGTTTAAATTTGAGTTGTCATAACCACGTATCCCCAAAAAATTTAACTCGGTATTTTGAAAGATATCATATCCCATATCACCTAGGTCCAATAAATCTATCATTAATTCTTTTAAGGTTATTTTAAGTACATTATGACCAAGTCAATATTAACTCACCATTCCCCTTTTTAAATTTGAGTTGTTTGTTAATTGGATATTCTGAAAGACAACATTTCCCATATAACCTAGTTCCAATAAATCTAGCATTAATTGTTTTAAGGTTATTTTAACTACTTTATTTTCCTCTTGCATTATTTTATATCAAAAGAAAGAACTTTGTTTTGTGAATAACTGAACTATACAATCTTATGTTATTGGCATAGTCATAAATAGGGAATATGTACTCAATTTTTCTCATGTATAAAACATTGAAAATCTTATGGTGTGAGTCATTAGATGTTCAAGCGGTTATGAAAAAGTTTGTACAGTTACTAAATATATATATACCTCTATATATATATAGTTATTCCTATCATATATAGAGATTCATCCTAAGTCTGGTTTTGACATGTACACAATTGGAAAATCTTAAATAAGTAATACGACCCTGTGTATGTACTTACAATAATATAGGTATACATATATGTTTACATAATTCAGTTCCATTCATAGTTAAGATACACAAGAAGTTTATTGAACACATACAATTAAAATACAAGGGTTTATCCTAAAATTTATTCCATTCCATCAGTAATTTAGTCAACAGAAATAATTCATCCAGAATTAAATAGATGTATTCTATCAGCCATTAAATCAAAACAACATTCGATCAGAGAAAGAGTAGATGGGCATATCTGATGAAGTTACTGAACAACAAATGTAACAACCAAGTTCCTCCAAACCTTAGAACGACACAACCAATCTACTTGCTCAGTTTACCCCCTAGCTTGACCATGAACCCATGAGGGAGAACTTCGTAACTCCTCCTTAGCTATAGTCCTTCTGGAGTTTCAAAAAAATCTCCTCCTTGCCTCACACTCAGAAAATAGTGTTCCTAATAGAAAGTGATAATTCTTTTCTACGTATACTAGGTAGTGTCCTGCCTCCTCCGATATGCTATATATACAAAAGCATTTGTGCCTAGGTCTTTTCCGCTTGGGAATTTTTTGCATCTTTCTGAATACTTGATTTATAGGGGCTTATAATGGCCAAATTCCTGATTTTCCACTTGTAACATTCAACCCTGAGTTAGTTCCAACATGTTCCCCACTCATGGAATCATGGTCAGTTGATTTCAACATGGTTGTTCCATTTGTCTATCAGTAATAAGTATAAAATTATTTTTTTTCTTACAAGTGTCATAGTAAAAGAGTTGGTTGGGACAAATCAAATCTTTTCCCAATAGTCATAATCATAATTTACAATTAACTAAATTCAAAATTCAAAATTTCCAGAAATGGCAATAATTTTCCAATTTCGAATTTACCAAAAATGAAAATAATTTCCTAAGTATTTTCAGACTTAATAATAATTTACTTTTGGGGGATATTACATCCTTTCCACTTGAGTGAAACACTATCCTCAGTGTTCGTTCGTTTCTTGGAACAGGTTTGGTTGATATTTCTGCAAATCTCCCTCCAATTCCCAAGTGGCCTCCTCAAGGCTAGAGTGCTTCCATTGTACTTTTACGTGGGCGACGATTCTGTTCCCTAGTGTTATTTCTCTCCTGTCTTGAATACATAGAGGTTCCTCTTGGAGCTTGCCTTTAGGTTCCACTTGCACCATGTTCCAATCGATCTTGTGAGTAGGATCATGAGCATAGTTTTTTAACAAAGAAACATGAAATACATTAAGAATTTTCAGATTTGTAGGAAGTGCAAGTTGGTATACCACTGGTCCAATTCAAGCTAAGATATCGAAAGGGCCACAAAACCTGGGTGCCATATTGGAGCAATTACCTATATTTAGTAAACTTCTTTTGGCTCTGAATTTTAAATAAATGTGGTCTCACACTTGGAACTCGTGGTGTCTTCTTTTCAGGTTTGCATAACTTTTTTGTTTGTCCTGTGCTTCTTTTAAATTTTGTTGTACCTTTCTTAGTGTACTCTCCATTTCCTAGAGAATTTCTGGTCCCACCATGAATCTTTCAACTGGGTTATCCCATCTAATCGAAGTCGTACACTTTTTGTCATACAGTACTTCGAATGGGCTCATCTTAGACGATGTTTGGTAACCATTGTTCTACACAAATTCCACCAAGTGCAGATAGTCTTCCCACTTGTTTGGTTTTGTCCTTACATGCATTCATAAAATTTCTTCCATGATTTGGTTTTTTCATCCGTTCTACATATTGGTTTGCGGATGATAACTTCTGCTGAAATTCAAGTTAGTATTTAACCCTGCAAACAATTCTTTCCAAAATGTAGATGTAAATTTTACATCTCTATTTGAAATCACCATTTTAGGAATACTGTGAAGTCTAAAAAATTATTTCATGAATATTTCAGTGATTTAATAGCTTTAAAAGTAGACTTTACATGAAAAAAGTGTGCAGACTTACTAAACTTATCGATTACTACCATAATTGAATCATTCTGTTTTTGAGTTCTAGGAAAGCCTGTAATAAAATTCAGTGATATAGTCTCCCATTTCCAGTCCAGCACAGATAGAGGCTGCAACAGGTTAGTTGGATGCCGGTGTTCATCTTTCACTTGTTGAAAATATTGGAACTTAGATAAGTATTCTTCTATCTCACCCTTCATATTAGGCCAATAAAATAACTTCCTTAGTGTTGTTACCATTTTCTGGTATCGTGGATGACCAGAATATGGTTTCTTGTGTACTTCATCCAAAACTGTTAACTTTTATTCAGTAGAATCTAGTATTTATATTCTGTTTTTAAATGATAGTAGACCATTTCTATAGAAACTCACATCTGTTCTGTCTAAAATTTCTGCATTATTTCATAAATTTGCCACTATTTTAGTGTAATTTTCATCATTATTACTAGCAGCCTTGATCCTCTTCTCAAGATCACTTTCAGCCCTGCTAATGTTCATTTCAAACAACGCATGAGTTCTTCTACTTAAGGCATCATCCAGCTTTTTTTCATTACCCTTGATGTGTCTTACCTCAAAGTTGAATTAACTCAATAAGACCAACCATCTTGCTTCCCTTGTGTTAAGGTCTGGTTGACTAAACAAAAATTTCACACAACTGTTATGAGTCAATAACAAAAATTTTCTTCCTATAATATATTGTCACCACATGTTTAAAGTGTGTATTACAACTTGTAAATCTAAGTCATGAGTGATGCAGTTTCTATCATTCTCCTTTAGTTTTCGGGACTCATAAAAAATAACATTCCATTCTTGAGTTAGGACACCACCCATACCTTCTTTACTTGCATCCACACAGACTCTGAACTATTTTTTCGGATATTCTACTTTTAAAATTGGCACGGTTGTTAACAATTCCTTTAACTTATTAAAACTGTCCTGACATTTCTGTGACTAGTTAAACTTGGTTTCTTTCTTTTGTAACGATGTGATAGGATATGAAGTCTTGGATAATCCCTCTAAAAATATGTTGTAAAATTTGGTGATTCCCATGAATGACCGGATTTTCGCTACATCCTTAGGGATCGACCATTCCATGATAGTTCTTATTTTATCTAGATAAACTACAACAGATTCTTTAGATATTACATGTCCTAGGTACTGCATTTTCTTTTGATAAAAGTCACACTTGTTGAATTTAGCATACAATTTGTGTTTTCTTAAATCTTGTAGAACTATCTGTAGGTGTTCTTTGTGTTCTTCTTTTGTTTTAGAATACAATAGGATATTGCCAATAAATACCAAAACAAACTTATCCAAGTAATGACTAGAAATGTTGTTCATTAAACACATAAAAATTGCTAGTGCATTAGTGAGAGAAAACGGTGTAACAAGAAATTCGTAATGGCCATATCTCATTCTGAATTCTTTTATACTTATGTCTTCATATTTTATTCTAACCTCATGATAACTAGATCTTAAATCCAATTTAGAAAAAATATTTTCCCCATCTACTTGATCGAACAAAACATTGATCCTAGGTAAGGGGTATTTGTTCTTAATCGTCATTTTTGTAACATCCCATTCTGGCGCACTTACCAAACTTATTCTTTGAGGACACTTGCTCACAAGTGATCTGGATTTTTATGATGATAAAACTTTTTCCTTCATTATGATGCGTTAAGATATATGACAGGATGTTTTTACTACGTTGATGTAGACAGGTGCTGCTGACTCAGTTTCATTGAGTGTGCAGGGTTTCGGACCTTGAGGATGCAGAGGCATCGGTGGAACTCCCTTGGACTCCGGATTGAGTCAGGGAGTGGGCTATTTGGGTTGTTTCATTTACGGTCATATTGTTTTGATTTGATGCTATTGATTTTATGATATGTTGTTGACATGATCTGACATGATGGTTGATGATGCAGGATGATGATAGCTTGCCGACCAAGAATCACATATGGAGTAAAGCGGCCACACATGAGTTCCAGAGAGATTGAGGGAGAGGTGTGGACAACATCCCTGCCACAGCCTACTAGCACTCCCGCTATGGCTCGAACTGTAGGTTAACGATTACCTAGTTCGAGAGGATCCACGATGCCGTGAGGGCAGACTGTGACAGTCGCTCACGATGATTCTAAGGGGCGCGCAATAAGGAGGGGGCCTTATTACTTAGAGCCCTTAGTCTCCCACAAGTTCACCTGGCGGAGTGTTGACTCCAGGGGTTATAGAGTCTACCAATCCGTCAAGTCAGCGAGTGGCACCCTTGGAGCACGTGGTGCATCCTGAAGGGCACATCGCGCAAAGAAATGCA
>ML782860.1:304550-325063 GCA_009831015.1 Picea engelmannii | reverse complement strand
CAAGAACCATTACAAACCCAATTATAATGTTAAATCTGTTGAGGTACTGTTGTGGCTACATAAAGCCATGGTAATGATAGTGCTAGAAATAGGAATATAGTTTATTGATATTTGTATGCATTTTCTCATAATATAAAAGTAAAAATAATTTTTTTTAGGGTAATGTCATTTGCATTATAAGGCAAAGGTAGTGATGGTGCTAGCAAAAGGGACTGAAATTGTAGCCACAGTTACTGAAATATGGTTATTATGTATATTGCCATTCTATATTGTAATTTTCAATTAAGATGTTACTTATAAATATGATGTTATTTTATGGCATTATCATTAAAATTTATGATCATTTGACATCGCATGGAGAGCTCCTCTTGTTTAATGAAATGTTTGTATCTTGTAAGGTCATTAAAATTTCGGTAGTTGTAGCCTATAAGAGGTATTGAAGTCGTAAGATCATGGTCAGGAAATGTGAGATAAATGAAAGACGGTTAATATTTCGTGACAGTGATATCATAGTTTTCATTGTTGTTAATAACAAATATGGTGCAATAACCTTGACTTACGTACAATAAATTACTCCGAGTTAGTAAATTAAGGTGGTTGTTCATTTAAACAATGTTGAACTTGGGTTCCATTGTCGGAGTCCTTTAGTCACGCGCCTTTCGTAAGGGGCGTAATTGTTCTTCTTATTTTGTTATACTTGATTGTGGTCAGTTTTACTTTGTCGCTAAATGTTTGCGTTGTGCACCTTATGCCTATGGTCGTTTATTGATGCAGTTACTCGCCGTGTGCCTTTAGTCTTCTTGTGATTAATATCGTGGTCGCGTCTTTTCGGTTATCCAGGGCGTCGCACAGTTAGCATTTTGTTACTTCTACACGCGCACACACACTTAAGGAAAAAAAATAAAAAAAATTGCACCTGTTATTAGAATGGTTGTCGTAACGAGGCGGTTCGTTACAATTTTTTTTATTGTCTGTAATCAATGCATAATCTTAGAGTTTTGTCTTTCTTTTTAACAAAATGGAGTAGTGCTCCGCATGGTGAGAACTTCTTCTTAGAGAAAGAAGAGGACTGATCTTTGGATTGTTCCAACGGAAACTGCTACTCATAGAATTGGCTCCAATGAACAGTCCTCATCCTTCTCTGCGTTGAAGTTCCCATTGAAATTATGTGATGTAATATGGAGCCAATTCTTCTACTGTGGGGCCATGACAAAAGCAGCCCCATGACAAAAGCATTACGAGCTTGGGTGGAGATCACTTCTGAGTTTGTCTCGTTCCAGCCGTGCATCTATGTGCTTGGAATGGTGGTATGAAATTATGATAATTTTTTGTTGGCTCTTGTTCGATCCAAAGGAAATAGTGGCAGCCATGGGAACACTTATTCAAACCACAACTCTCCTTTATATTTTCCCTTCGTTGCTTAGCGTGGGAGCTTGGTTGAGCATGATATTAAACATTGGATGTGTAGTTGTAATGAGTTTCATAGCCATCTTTTTTTCTTCGTCACACATAGGTATAATTTTCACGAGCGATGGACAGATTAAGGATATTGACTAGGCTTTGCAACTTTGTTACAGGGAAGGCGCTCATGTCCGAGGTTATATTGTTTGGTCATTTTCAGACAACTTTGAGTGGGACAGTGGATATAATTTCTGATTTGGTTTATATTATCTAGATTACATGGACAATTTAAAGCTATATGAGAGGGCATCTTCGCATTGGTTTAAACATATACTCAATATGTAAAACACTTCTCCTTTAAATTAGTATGTAAGAATAATAAATGCATAACTTTGTGAGATAAAAAAATGACATTGGACCATCTCTTTCTCTTGTTTGTTTCAAGGAGGATTGTTTTATTAATTACTATGGGTTTTTGGATTGTTTTTATTAATTAGAACAGTTTTGTATTGAACTGTATGTTTGGTTTTTAAATGTTCAATGTTCTATTAGACACTCCCCAATACTTATTAATTACTATTGATTTACTATTTAGTTGTGAATGTGAGTGGGTTTATTACTTGTATTTAAATAATATTAACTATTATTTGTAAATGTAAGTTGATTTGGTCTAAATGACTACTAGTAAATAATGTGCAAGGCTAAATAAACCTTAAGTGCAATCTAATTAGCAAGCCTAAATAACAAATTAGACAACAATTACAATTCAATATACCATTAACACAATCTATTCTTAGCAATACCAATATAAATAAAAAGGAACATTCTAGTTATCATGCATAGTGCTTATTATTAAAGAACTACCTTCCGAAAAAATTTCTAGCCAAATAACAGCAGAAGGATTTTACGAGTTGTCTAATACCTATTAGGTTGTTGAGTTCATGCCCAAAAATCAAGGCATGGAATGTTGACAGTAAGGTGAGGGCGTGGTCTAAAAAGACTCAATCGCGGTCAGTGTAAAAGCTAGATCGATGTTGTCTTTACGAGGGCGTGGTCTAACAAGACTCAATCACGGCCAGTGTAAAAGCTAAATCGATGTTGTCTTTACTAAAAAGTTTTGTCCCAAAACAATAAATTTACAGTCATTAAATAAATTGCTTCCATCACTATCAAAACTTCGTTAGGTGTATTCACTATTAGACCTAGTAATAGCTATCTAAGAAGGAAAAATCATAGTATTATTATAAAGGCAAATCACAGTGTCATGAAACTGAACTATAGGATTTATAACTTGTACATTGTTTACACTTTTCTATGTGTGACGGATTTTTATAGAGTTGAACTAAATTATTCACAATTACAGTAGAAATCCAATAGGTGAATGCAGAAAACATGAATGAACTTATTGAATTCCAATGCATCCCTAAATCATGAATTTGTCAATTTTCCGAGACTATAACTCGAATTCTCCCTTTCTAATAACACACAACAAAAAATTTTGACAACAAGGCTTCTTCATAAATATTAGAGAGGTTTTATTATATCTGGTAAATTTCTCTCTATTCCATTTGTCTCTCGAACTTCTCTCTCTCCGTGAGTACAATGACTTCAACAGATATATAACTGTATATTCATGAACTAAGTGCGATTTCAATGAAACTACAATAGAATCCGCAATCACTAACAAAATTTCATAAACGCCTCCTGAATATGCTCTTTATATCATCTATGGGCAGTTCTGTTACCTATGATTTTGGTCATCATGATGATGTATTGAAGATGGTATACTCAGGCTCTTCATTTGAATTTTTTCTGAGAAAAGTTACCTTCATCTATCTCTAGAAATCACATTTTTAAGGAAGGTTCGCAGGCTACCAATACATTTTCCTGCGAGAATGCATGATTCTCGCAGGCTACCTTAAGCTAGGGTGCGAGAAGTACACACTGTGTCTAACTACTAGGGTGTGAACACTTTCTAAAGAAGGGAAAAAGGATGAATTCTCGAAGCTTCTAGAAGGGAATCTTCTAGAAGGATGAGATGGCATTCGAATGGTTATCTAAGTAATGGTTTTCCTGATATTTTGGGATCATTCTTATCTAAGTAACTAATTCATTCTCTCCTATATATTGAGAGGATTCTCATGGAAAAGGTTAGAAGCAAACAAGGTTAAGAAGACATTGGAGAATTTGTGAAAGATTGTGTGAAGGACTGATGCTACAACATCTAGAGAACTCCAACAAGTTTATCAAAGGTGGTTGATCTTCTTCATACAAGTGAGAAAGTGTGTGTGTCAGAGCCAAGGGCCATTGAAAGGAGGTTTGCAACATCAAGGCTCGGGTTGTAATCTTTGCTTTCTATCAATATGATACAGTAATATGTCCTTTTCCCATAAAGTTAAGTCTACTTTATTTCATAATTCCTTGATCATATGCATAGATTAACTGTTGAATATATTAAGTTGTTTTCACTTCAATTGGTTTGAGCTATCCTGGTCTTAACTGCACAAGAGCATTGGAGCAAAGCTGGTACAACAAAGACTAAAGGAAGCGATCAAAAGGTATGTCCATGATTCTCACTTCCTAATTCATTCAATAGTTTAAATCTAGGGAAACAATATTATTCTATCTTGATTTGTTCTAGATCCAGGTGGATCTAGGGAGATCGGTTTGTGTCCACACTTACGGATTTATCCTATAAAAAAATTGGCAACTCCACTGGGTAACAATCCCATTTTCTTGGTGGCTTTTTGTGTTTTTTCATGGCCATTTGCTTTGGTTTCATTTTTCTCCTATTCTATCAGTCTCTGATTCTTGAGCATATCCTGATAGACCTTCTGAGTCCAGAGGATTTTTGCAATTTTACTTCATTTTTCAAATTTGTTGACATATTCAGGACTTCTCACACTGCATTCCATTGCATCCTGCGAGAACTGGTCAGGTTCACACCCTACTCATAGGGTTCAGTGCGAGGTTCTCGCACCTTGCTGAAAGGTTGCCTGTGAGAATCATAGATTCTCGCACTGTGTTATATAGCTTACCTGCGAACAGTCTTTTTCAAAAATTTGGAATTTGAGTTTTTGTCTTTCTAACTGCCCAAATCAGTTGAAATACATCTTATGAGTTTCTTGGACTATTGATTGATACCTTTCTTGATTTTTTTTGCATGCTCGAACAATTTTAGGGTTTCAAGGTTTTTCTTGACATTGGTGACTTGACTTTCATTTCTTGATTCTGCTTGGCAAACCATTCTCTTTGACTTCAGATTCTGAGTGTGTTTGAATTGTTGGGATCCAGTGATTGGTTGAAAGTTAAGTTTACTTGGTTTTATAATTTTCTTATTGATTTGAAAGAACATTTTCATTTCCATTGAGAAGACTATATGGTTTGCTTTGTATTTCTTCTTTCATTGAAATAATTGATTGGGTGTTATTGCTTGATTCTTTATCATTTGGTTTTCTGCTCTCTCATTAGTATAGTGAGAGTTCTTTTTGAAAAGTGAACTTCAAGTTTTCTTTCATCAAATTGTTTTTGTCATTTAAAAAACATTGAAAATCAAAATTTTGGAGATTGTTGAAGTGTTGAAAAAGATAAACATAGAGGTTAGTCATTTGATAACTGATTGTTTGCATTGACATTTGAAAGGAAATTTTGCATATAGTTTGTGGGTGATTTGGAAAACTTCTCTCTCCCATATATAGGATTCATTGAAAGAAAAGTGATACATTTCATTATTGTCCTTGCATCATTGGGTCAGAGTCATACAACACAAGTTTCATTTCTGTTACCTTTGAGTAAACAACAGCTTTTAAAAACATTGTGTAATCTTAAAATTTATCTAGTAACTCTTTTCTAGGGATCTTTTACACCAAAATTTAGTTAGGCTAGTGCTTTGGAGTAGGATGAGAGATACACTCTCCAAAATCTCAAAACACACAATAGCATCTTAAGTTAGGGAGTGTTAAAATTCCATTTGCAACATATTGTCCTGGGAAGCCCTTCTAACACAAGGGTCAAGAACTAGGTCGCATTGGTGTTGGCAGAGTTACTCACCCTGCTTTGTTGACATCAATGTAGAGATTGCACGTATTACGAGGTCACTCGGAGGTATACCCACAATGATGAGTGCAAGCCTTTTGAGTTGATTTCGGGCTAGATACCCTGCCCTTGCATGTGGATCAGACTGTCGATTGTTCCCCAAGCTATACTATTGTTTGTGGTGACCTTAGTGGCCTATCTCTCTAGGTTCTTACCCAAGGTGACTGTGAAGGGGAAAGTCTTCACGGTACCTGTAATTGACATTGATCAAACTCACTCGGGCTCCTTGGAGGGTATACCCATGATTATGTGTGGGAGCTTGCACCAGGGTGTAAGTCCGTTAAGTAGGTCATCAACGTAACTTTTCCATCCTAGCCCTGCCCCTTCTCGTCTCATTGTTGTGACGTTGGATTTCATCACCAACTAGTGGCTTCGAAATTAGAAGGTCTTGTTTGTCTGGTGATTGCTTCTTATATTTTGTTTACTAGGGTGTGTTGTTTGTTTATCGAAGCTGACCTTAAGAATTTCTTCGGGGATCTTGTCACTCTCTTACAATTTCTCCCCCACGACGTTCATGTAGAATGCAAGGTTTATCTACAGAACATCTGGACGATTCTCAACCTTCGCCTACCGGTACACCTGAGGGATCTCCTCACCAGAGTGAAGTCCCAGTTGTTACCCCACCACACGGGGAAACCAGTGAAGTCCCAGTTTTTGCCACTCCACAAGTGGAATCATCTGAATCTCTAGAACCTTTTCGAATTACCAATACTAGAGAGGACTGTCGCATTCGTCGTGGTGAACGACAATTTGTGCGATTAAATTCTTCTAGAGAAGAAGTTGTTACATCTTCTGAATCAGCCTTTGGGCCTTTTCCCGGTATAGGAGGCCAAGATACTTTTTGGTTAGGTAATTTCTAAAGGGTCCTTTTTGGTACTGAGGCACCTACAGTCTACGAAATCAACCCTCTGGTGTTTTCTGAGACAGAATCTACACCAGAGACTACCACTTATCATTTTGTTCTTCCTCTTGGGATGGCCCATCTCACGAATACTACGAGTGTCCAAACCAGAATTACAGCAGCTAGTATTGCTCCTATCAATACCCAGTGAATGCCTAAGGTCAATCCGACACTACCACCCGGTTATCATGCGTTGAATTCTTTATTGAATGCTTCCAATCCAACGCCTCCACAAACCCCAGTCGGTTCTCCTGGTGGTCCTCCCTTCCCTGGGAACTCTATTCCCAGTTTTATTTCGATGCTCCCTCCTTTTCCTTCTGGCAATCCTAATCCTAGTGGCACTATCCCGACCGTTGCACCAAATTTGCAGATTCCTGTTGGTGGACAAGGTGGTACGTTTCAATTTCCTCTTATTGGTCAAAATCCAATTACTACACAACCTTCGGTTGGCACAAAACCTATGATAGGGGGACCAACCTCACCTTTTGGACAAAACATGCTTCCTGAATTGGCCCAGTATTGGAATTGGATTATACAAAACTTTCCTCAAAATACTGAGGAGCAGCAAACTGTCCCTACTATAGGCCAACCCTATCTAGGTATACCTAATCCTATTTGGGGTCAGAGTCATAATACTCAACCTCAGGTCCCTACTCAAACTCAAGGTTACCATCCTTGGAATTACTATCCTCTCCAACCACCACCGAATCAGCCAGGGTCTTCCCAATATGGGCAGACTGCTTACAGTCCTACTGGTTTGCCGATAGGGATTCCACCCCAAAGTCACTAGTACCCCCAAGTTAATCGACAGTTACCTTTTTTGGCTACTTTGGATTTGCCAGATTTGTCTAGGATTCTAAATGATCCTATTCGTCACTCTCCTCAATGGCCCATTATTCCAGCCAAGCTTCCATCGAACATTCCCAAATTCGATGGCAAGGTGGAAGAGGACCCGAACAATAACATAATGACTTTTCATCTATGGTGTTCATCCAAATCTTTGATGGATGACTCTATTCGCCTACGTGTTTTTCAAAGAACCCTTACAGGGTCTGCTGCGAAGTGGTATATTGAATTGCCATGAGGTTTCTTCTCTGATTTCAATACTCTAGCTATGGATTTTCTTACACATTACCAGTTTCCGATCCGTTATCATACTGGGACTAAGATTTTAACTTCCTTTAAACAAACTAAAGGCACTCACATCTCAGATCATATACATGAGTGGAGACGGAGACGATGTCTCATTAAACTTGAACTCCCTGATCAGTTACTAGCCGAATGGTTCACGAAATCCTTTGTGAACGAATTTGGTAAAGACATTGCCATGGGTGGTGTTGTTACGGAGGAGAAGGCTATAAGTCATGCCAAATATCTTGATCTCGTTTATTTGCAAACGAGAACACTTTATGATTTTCTACCTGAACTACCCCGTCTTGGTACTTCCAACACTTCAACTACTCCAGCTTCCTCGCATGCAGCTGATGGTGTGATTGGTACTACCCATGCCCAATCACATTCTGTTTCCAATACGATCCCCAAATATACATCTTCTAATGTTCTAAATGCTCTGTCTCCTGCCACTCCCACTGGTAAAACCTCTGAGGTGAACATCGTTCAATCTACCCCGACCAGTAAAAATAAATCTAAAAAGGGGAGAGGCAAGAATAAGGAGGGTAAAAATAATAATCAAACTGAGCAAACTAAAAATCCTCCTGTTGAAGATCGGGATAAGCGCAAACCACGCTACCCTTTCCTTATCTATGGTGACGATCACTACATGAAGGATTGTCCTTGACGTGCCAAAGTTACTAAGTTCCTTCAAGGAATGCCAAAACCATCTACCCCGACAATCTTGTCCCAACCCTTCCCATCTCAACAACAGGCTCAGCTGGTCATCCATGACCAACCATCTACTTCTACGACATCATATGTTTTGATGTGTATGGGTGATTCTAATCAAAACGACGTTGTAATCACAACTAGAGACAAATATTATTCTCCATCTAAGGAGAAGGTTGACGATGTACCTCCTGCTTTGGTACAACTCTCTCCTCTGACTCCACCTACAAATGGTCCTCTTCATCTCGAAAGACCAAGCCTTGATACAGTCATACGACTCCCTAAGGGTGTTGTTCGCAAGTCAACTTTCAATCCTCATGCTCGTGCGGCCCAGAACTACAATATTGTCGAAGATCTGGCCCAGGTGCCTTCAGCGATGTCTTCCCTTGAAGTCCTTCAATCTTGTCCTGCACAACGAAAGGCACTGTTGAAAGCTATAGGTGGAATTGACCCAACGAATATGAATTTAATAGTCTTTGACTTGGAAGATCATATTCCAAGGTTACCCCCTCAGCTTGCGTTTCAAATTCAAGTTGTTGTCTCTGACAAGAACATTTGTCGAACTGTTATCGATGAGGGTGCCTCTACGTGTGTAATGTATTTTTCTTGTTGGAAAGCCATTGGCTCTCCTCCCTTAAATGAATCACAAAATACTCTGAAAGCCTTTAATGGCTCTGGTTTTAAGCCTTATGGTGTTCTTCCATCATTTCTCGTTACTCTAGAAGGTAAGATAGTCCAAGTTGAAGTGGAAGTCTTCAATGCTCCCCTTGATTATAATATTCTGCTTGGTCGTAGCTGGATAGATTCCATGCGCGCTGTTGTGTCAACACTTTTCTGTGTCGTTCATTTTCCTCATCAGGGAAAGGTTGTTATAGTTGACCAACTTGCCTTCTTTAATTCCGATAATCGTACTGGCAACGTGTCGTTTATAGCTAAAAGCCTGTTGGGTTATGAGAATGTCGGTGTCGGCCTTTTAAAAGACTCTTCATTGATGGGTACTTTTCCCATTCCACCACCCAATGTTCCACGCCCGTCCATAGAATCTATCAATATGATCTCCGCCATACCTCATGAACTTCCTATGTCTTCCGACCCTTGGATAGTCCCTGATCATGGAGATCATACTTGTTTCGGCAACGTCATGCCATTAAGTCCGGTTGAGTCTGCTTATCATGCCATTCAATCGGCAACACCTTATACCTCTTCTCTTGATGAGTTGTCTCCTAATCCTTTTCGCGTTGTTTTCCCCACTGATGAGATGATCATGTTTGTCATGGAAGACATCCCTTGGGATGATGGGCATCATCGTTCCATACTCTTTTTGGAACAACAAACTCTCGAGAACTACCAACGGATTTTGACTCCGTCGACCATTGTTGTCATATCGACCGTTCCCGGATCTGGACATGATGTGTTTGCCGAAGGGAACCTCAGTAATATATCTCCCACGATTCCCATTGATATATCTGTTAAACCTGGGATAGTTGAAAATGTTCATATTGGAGCTTCGTGTTCTCGAGATGAAGTTCTTACCTATACTTCTGTGTTCAAAGAATTTCGTGATATATTCGCCTGGAGTTACGAAGATATGTTAGGTATCAATCCTTATATTGTTGTACATGATATAAATACATACCCTGGAGCTAAACCTGTCCGGAAACGCCTACGTCCTGTACACCCACGTAAAGCGGCAACTATCAAACTTGAGGTTGAAAAACTTCTCAAAGCCAGCTTTATTTATCCTGTGGCTTTGACTGAATGGGTTTCCAACCCTGTTCCAATTGATAATAAAGGTGGCAGTATTCATGTATGTGTTGATTATAGGGATATTAACAAAGCCTGTCCAAAAGACAACTTTCCAACCCCTTTCATCGACCAGATTGTTGATGACTGTGCCAAAAGTGAAATCCTCTCTCTCAGGGATGGTTTCTCCGCCTATAATCAAATTAACATTGCTCCCGAGGACCAACATAAAACTGTGTTTATTTGTCCTTGGGGTACTTTTGCCTATAGGAAACTGCCCTTCGGTCTTAAGAATGCTGGCGCGACGTTTCAACGTGATATGTCTTATGCTTTCATGATATAAAGCATATCGTTCAACCCTATTTGGACGATTTACCAGCTCATTCTTTACGAAGAGTCGATCACACCACTCATCTCCAAGCTATTTTCGTTCGTTGTCGGTTCTATCGTATTCGTTTAAATCCTCATAAATGTGTTTTTTGAGTAGAATTTGGCTGTCTTCTAGGTTTCATAGTTTCACGTCAAGGGATCAGGGTGGATCCTCTTAAGGTGGAGGCGATTCTTAATCTCCCTCCTCCTTCTACATTGTGCCAGTTGCAAAGTTTGCAGGGGAAAGCAAACTTTGTTCGTCGCTTCATTCCTAATTACACCGACATTACTCGTGGTTTTACCCGGCTACTAAAGAAAGGTTGATACTTCATTTGGGATACTATTGCCAACAATTCTTTTGAGGCTTTGAAGTTATCCCTCACACGAGCTCCGCTTCTCTTTCCTCCTAATTATAGTCGTGATTATTTTCTTTATCTTGCTGCCTCTGAGTATACCATCGGCATGGTTCTGGTCCAAGAGGATGATGCGCATGATGAAAACATTATTTATTACTTGAGTCGAAGTCTCACATCCACGGAGATCAAGTACCAACATGTTGAAAAACTGGCCTTGGCTGTCGTTCAAGAGGTTCAACGTTTTCGGCATTATATCCTCTCGAGGAAAACTACGGTGATTTCTCATTGCAACCCCATGCAACATATTTTGACACGTCAATTGCTCGGGGGAAAATACTCCAAGTGGATTGTCATACTCCAGGAGTTTGCCTTGGAATTCGATCGCGCCACGTCTAAGAAATCCTTAGTTTTCGCTGAATAGATATGTGATTTTCCTCACTCTCCCATGGAAAATGTAGCAGTAGATTCATTACCCGATGAATCACTTTTCCTTATTAGCACTAACGATATTTGTTATGGGGATATTATTATATATTTCCAAACCCAGACTTTTCAGTCTGCTTTGTCTAGTTCCAAACGACGTTGCATCCGTTATCAAGCACGTCAATACATCATCCTCGGAGATACTCTTTATCGTCGGGGAATTGACTCTATTTTTCGACGTTGTCTGACATTTGATGAAACTGAGAAAGCTCTGAATGACTTCCATTCCGGAGCATGCGGTGGTCATACGTCTGGGTATGCTACTGCCCAGAATATCTTATGCACAGGATATTTTTGGCCTTCCTTGTTCAATGACTGCATTATTACCGTTCAGAAATTCCATGCCTGCCAGACCTACAATCAGAAAATTTGGTCGCATCCTGCTCCTCTTCATCCTGTGGTCTCAGTTGGTCCCTTTGCAAAATGGGGCATCGATTTCATGACATGTCACCCTCACTCGGTCTGGGGGCATGGTTACATCATTGTAGCTGTTGATTACTTTACAAAATGGGTCGAGGCGATGCCAACATTCGATAATGCTGGAAAGACTGCAACGTTCTTTCTTTTTAACCATGTCATAGCTCATTTTGGTGTTCCTCAAGCTATCTTCACTAATCACGGTAGTCATTTTAGGAATTTTATGATGTATGAACTTACATAAAAGTTGGGTCTTCATCATGAGAACTCAATGCCCTATTATCCATAAGCTAATGGCCAGGTCGAAGCCATAAACAAAGTTCTTATAACTATGCTTCAAAGGATGATAGGAATTCATAAAACAAGCTGGCACACGATGTTGTTTTCGGCATTGTGGGCATATCAGACATCTGTCAAATAGGCTACGGGGTTTATGCCTTTTCGATTGGTCTATGGTGTGGAAGCTATTCTTCCAATAGAATGCAAGATACCTTCTCTGAAGCTAACTGTCGAACTCTTACCAAATACTTCTGCTGAAGAAGAACGTCTATTGTATCTGATGCGATTAGACGAAACTCGACGTGACGCCACTCTTATAATAGAAGCCCAGAAGAAACGTGTCAAGGCACAGTATGACAAGCATGTCAAGCCTCACGTTTTCTCTGAAGGTGATCTTGTTCTTCTTTATGAATAGGATCGAGATGTCTTAGGAGCTGGGAAGTTCAAGCCAATGTGACGAGGACCTTATATTGTTCACCGAGTTTTGGAAAAAGGAGCATATGAGCTGGTTGATTATGATGGTATCCCTTTGAGTGAACCCAGGAATGGGTTGTACTTGAAGAAGTATTATGCATAAGTCATTTGTGCACAAATACTTGTATTTTATGTATCATACTTTGCGTGTGTTACTTTAGTTTGCTTTTGACGTTATCTAGTCTCTGCCCTTATGTGACATTGTGTTTGATTGCCAGATGTCAGAGTCTTCGCTACCCTATATTGGCTTCGCTGATGGTGCTAGCCGTACTACTCAGAACCTAGCTTCTACTGCGTGGGCAATCTATGCCCCAACAAATGAACTTGTATCTTTACGAGGTATATGTCTTGGTCGTGCAACCAACAACATTGCAGAGTATAGCGCCATGATTGAGTTATTAGTTGATGCTATCTCACTCAGAATTCGTCATTTGGTTGTGCGACTCGACTCGCAGCTTGTAGTACTACAACTAAGTAATATCTATTCTATTCGAAGTCCTACTTTGTTAAGGGTGTATTTGCGAATTCTCCTCTTGGAACGTTATTTCGATCATATTGAATATCAACATATTCCTAGATGTCTTAATACATTAACAGATGCATTGGCTAATTATGTATTGGACAGACATTTGAATAATTTATAAATCAAACACATTAAAATTCACACAATATAAAGTAAACCGGTAGAAACCCTATGTATATATAACGATCAAAAGAGTTTGTTTTTTACAAAAAGTTTGTCCGAAGACCAAAATATCAAAAATTGAAGCTTATAGCTTCTACAAAGTGACGTCATGGATGATGTTCACGGTAACACACTACTGCCCTAGCAACCCTATGGAGCAGTTGACCCATAGCTGTTGATACCCCTACAGTGTGATGTTGATCGCGTCATGGAATCTCTTCCAGAGTCATATCTAGAATGTCTGTTGTCAGACCCTCTAAATTTTGTTCCACTATCTGGTAATCTTCGACATACTGTGGTACTGATCCTGTTGCCTCTCCTCGCTTCTGAATAGGAGAACTGCCAGCAGGTTTATACATTCCAACATCTGTGTTATCAACAAACATTTTTTTATTAGTCTTTGGATAAGCAATATAAAACAAAAACATTTGAATATAATTAAAATTCACAAAAACATTTAAAAAGAGAAAATGCATGTACTTCTTACCGAGGTCTCCCCATTGAGTGTCCTCAGGCAGTGCTAGATCTGGATCTCCTCGAAAATCCAACCTTTCATAGGCGTACTCATCGACCATCATCATACGGAGCCAGTCAAAGAAAATATCATCATACTTGACGATTGGTCCTACCACGTGTCGGGCCATGAGATGACACCACCTCAACATCCTTGGATCCCTAGGACCCAGTAGGTTCCACTCAGCCTGTAGTCTAAATACAGGGACCCTCTCAAGGAAGAAGGACACTAGTAAAGAGCCATATCCAATTTTTTTTAATTCACCTCGCCTGCATTTAGTTAATTGCCTTTTGATATTGTGAAGCACAACATCGGCCCAGTTGAATACATGAGGATCAGTACACTCGATGACGTACTGGAAGTATCTCTGCAATACCATATGAGGAGCATAACACCCCACCATCCGAGCGATAGTAAAGAGGATAGTGCAGAGGGTCAAATCTTGTACCCCCGAGATAGCAACTTTTCCCTTTTTCCTCTCAGCCTCTGGTACACAGTATTGATTGAAATATTCACTCATCATGAGGCCACCACATCTACTGCTGGTCAGACTGACATAATACCCATGCCTGGATAATCCTGTCAAAAATTATATTTCCTCGATGTCCATGGACAAAGTATGAGCTCCTACATTGAAAAATTGTTGATCGGGATCCCACATACGAACTAGATACTCTAGTAGTCTAACCTGGGCCCTCATGCTCGGAATGCGAAAGTATTTTAAGAGCCCACAATCTCTCAATGCAGCTATAGTGGGCAGATGATTCTCGACATTTGTGTTATCCTCTTCATGTTCTCATTCTTTCCACTCAATCACCATGTTTGTGGCTATTTACCTGCACAAGAGACATAAAAGGAGGATTAATGATTGTATTTATGATATAGATCTTTTTCATTGGCTCAATATTTAATTTTTTTTTTGAGATTGTGGTTCTCATAGGTGCCTCTTTTACACAGTGTGAACACCTCGCAGGTGGCTCAAGGCTTACCTATGAGAATGCATCATTCTCGCAGGTCCCGTATGGGTTGCCTGCGAGAATGCCTATGCGCATATAGGGTTCAAAAACCAACTTGAAATTGAGAAAATAACCAATGAAAGTAAAAATTTAAACCATGAAGATGTCAAGAATGAATGGCTTACCTCAATGCTACAAACGGATCATCAAATGATCTCTCGTATCTCTCGCAAATCGATGCCAAATTCAGAGGGTAAAATGGGAGTTTTGGAACTCAATAGTGAAAATGTGAAATGATATGGTAAAAATGGTTATTTACTCATTTAAGTTATTTTTTACTATGTCATTTTTGGGTTTTTATAGTTATCTATTGTTTAAACCTAATCACTAATATCAAGGTGAGTGTAATGACTTGCAGGTGTGATGACGATGATAACTAAACAGAAGGGTATGGACATATTTTAATTCATTATGGAGTGTTTTTTATTGTTTTTAGGGTTTTTACATAAAACCTCGAGCATCATTTTTGTCCGTTCTTACGCTCGCAAATACAAGAGAACTTGATCGAGCATATTTTTATCACTTTTTTGGGCTCAACAAGGTTATACGAAAAAGGAACCCCCCTAGAGTCCTCTTTAAGCTCTTTTCAGACTCTCTAAATATGAAAAGATCACCGAGCGACCTTGCTATTTTCACGCTCACTAAAGTATTTGAAGTACGCGTGTGGTGAGCGATAATTTATCTCTTTTTCGGTCTTATCCAGACTATTTTATGAAAAAGGAACTGAGAGAGTTCTCTTTTAAGTGTTTTTCCAAACTCTATAATCTTGAAAAACGTTCGATTTTACTATCTCTGGACTTGTTAAACAAACATTGACAGACCTGTGATGGGACCGAACCACTCCTTCTTAGGGTTCGTTAAAAATACTCTGAGGGACTCATCCGAAGGATGAGCTTATATCAACAAGCATATGTGATCCTCTTCAAGCTTCTGTAAAAATAAAGAGGTACTTGCCAGAAATGGTGGGGGAAAATTTGGGAAAGGGATATGTTTCACCTTCGTATTGATTGGCAGTAAGTGTCTCTCTTGAACATGACACCCCCTATTCATCATTTCAAGCCACTTTGGGAAATCCATTTGTCTCTCATTCGATTTGCTACAAGGTCATTTCTTGTGTCGTCTTTGAGTCAATGCTGCCAAATCATTGGTCGTGTCATTCATATGTTCAAGAGAAGTCCATCTGAAACCTATATTGAGTTGGCCATCTGCATTTATCCATTCTCTTTGAGTCGGCCTTCCCCGTGTCCAGTCCAATTTGCAAAATGTTCTGTTTCACCTTCAAACTTGGTTACTCATTTTGTGTCACTGATGGGGGATACATCAAGGCCCTCCCATGATGATTTTTGTTCTGTCGACTTCAGATCATTATCCAGAATCAAGACTTAGAAATTATTTAGTACCTTGGAGCTTGCATGCCTCAATGGCAAGTTTCCTCGCTTTCGACAGTGGGTTTACATCATTGACCCCTGATCGAAAGATTCCATCGGATGTTCGACACCAAATCATTTATTCACAGTCAATGGATTGTACTATGGTACCTTGGGAGTCATTGACATCAATGGTGATTTCCCTCGTACTTGTTAACGGTTTCATCAATGACCGGTAATCAAGTGGCTTCTACCATGTTCGACTTCAACACATGTAATCACATGGTTAGATTCGTACTTTGGGCGATGAGATTGAAGACCCTGGATATAATCTTTGTGATCCAAGTTGCAATGGAGTATGTATATTTTGTGACACATAGATCCACTATGTATGTTTCGTGGCTATGTCATCTTGATTTGAATTTACTCTCATAGATCCACAGTGTATTCAGGTGGCTATGCTATATTCTGACGAAAAGGATCCACAGTGTATGATTGGTGGCCATGACCTATGCCTACAATGACGTCAGTCTGTGATCTGAGTATGGAAATTTCTACCTCTGAATTGATATATATGATACTCTGTTGATGCTTAATTGTTCGCAGGTTTCCGATTAGATGTGCTCTTGGTTCTCGACACACACATGCAACTTACAAAATCTATCGATTGTCACTGGTTCCAATCTTAGAATTTGAGGGGCATTCTATTACCCATGATTTTGGTCATCATGATGATGTATTGAAGATGGTATACTCAGGCTCTTCATTAGAATTTTTCCTGAGAAAAGTTACCTTCATCTATCTCCAGAAATCACATTTTTAAGGAAGGTTCCCAGGCTACCAATACATTTTCCTACGAGAATGCATGATTCTCGCAGGCTGCCTTAATCTAGGGTGCGATAATTTCACACTGTGTCTAACTACTAGGGTGCGAACACTTTCTAAATAAGGGGAAAATGATGAATTCTTGAAGCTTCTAGAAGGGAATCTTCTACAAGGATGAGATGGCATTTGAATGGTTATCTAAGTATTGGCTTTCCTGATATTTTGGGATCATTATTATCTAAGTAACTAATTCATTCTCTCCTATATATTGAGAGGATTCTCATGGAAAAGGTTAGAAGCGAACAAGGTTAAGAGGACATTGGATAATTTTTGAAAGATTGTGTGAAGGACTGATGCTACAGCAGCTAGAGAACTCTAGCAAGTTTATCAAAGGTGGTCGATCTTCTTCATACAAGTGAGAAAGTGTGTGTATCAGAGCCAAGGTCCATCGAAAGGAGGTTTCCAACATCAAGGCCCAGGTTGTAAGATTTGCTTTCTATCAATATGATACATTAATATGTCCTTTTCCCATAAAGCTAAGTCTACTTTATTGCATAATTCCTTGATCATATGCATAGATTAATTGTTGAATATATTAAGTTGTTTTCACTTCAATTGGTTTGAGCTATCCTGGTCTTAATTGCACAAGAGCATTGGAGCGAAGTTGGTACAACAAAGACTAAAGGAAGCGATCAAAAGGTATGTCCATGATTCTCACTTCCTAATTCATTCAATAGTCTAAATCTAGGGAAAGAGTATTATTCTGTCTTGATTTGTTCTAGATCCAGGTGGATCTAGCGAGATCAGTTTGTGTCCGCACTTACGAATTTATCCTATAAAAAGGTCAATAAAATTCCTTTACTTGATTACACACAGTAAATAATTTGAAAACAAGGGTTTCTTCACACAAAATTTAGTTTCTCAGATCGACTAAATTTTGATCGAGTCATCTAGTTAATATAGATCCTATTCTTCATGCTATAATCCTTATTAAATCCTAGTAGTTGTTAAAAAGTTAGGATTCTAGAGCTTTAACAAATTTATTCAACCTTTTCTAAATACAATAAAACAAATTTAAGAGAACCCACTCTTTTTAATAAGAATTGACTTGACTTCTAGCAACCAATGATAATCTTTGAAATTAATTCTATGCTATTGCATCACTTTATAATGGCCAAATCACAGGCAACAAAAGGTATTCAAGGTAGGAATGCATTCACCCTCCAGGTAGTATCACTAAGAAAAAAAAATTTGCATACCAAGGCACAAAAAGTAGACAAATGTTCCATTTTCAGTCATGGGACTTTCAGTGCTCAAAGGGTACAGTCTAACAATGATTTTTAGAATAAAATTGAAACAAACATTCTGTTCAAGATCAACTAAATCATTCGATCACAATTTATAACACCGACTTTATCTAACAAGTAAGCAGACGAGTAAATATATAACAATCGCTAAAAAAAGAATTGGACACACAACAAATCATTGAATAAAATGAGAAACACAACAATCTCTTAAATGGACAACTCCTCCATAAATGTTGAGTCACTCGGTAAGACATAAGAAACCATAGAGGAAATCACATTAGTCATAGAGATTACACCAGGGTTTAAGTATTTTGATAATGAAGAGAAAATCGTCCCAACAATTGCAGAGATGACCATTCCAAGAAAACAAAGAATTCGATTTATTAAAAAAAAACGCAGAGATCATGCCAACAAAATGGAGGTCATATCAATCACAAGAGGGCGCAATACAATCACTCAACCAGGAACAATCAACAGGGTTAGACGACTGGTCATAAACATTCTTTGCTCATATTCCACGCACAGAAAAGAAGGGCGTTTAGATCTCCAGGTCTATTAAAATCGAAGTGGCAACCGTCGATCCGACTCCTGATTGACTACTTAGGCATGGATTGATGAGCTAGGGATGAAGGCGAATAAATAGCGCAAACTCATCACAAAGCAATAAAACCATAGGATGGTCACAGCATGAAGGAAATTGAAAGCTAAGGGAATCAATCAACATCGAGTTTAAGGCTATGGGGGAAATTTTGTTATCAATTAAAATGCTAAGTCAATCATTTGTTTTACCCAATTAAATGTACATAACTAAAAGCATAAAGTGTACCAATAATCTACCAGGCAAAAATAAAGGAAGTGTATCATAGCCCAAGTCATCCGCTCTGAGTTGTTGTACGAATTTATGGACTGTAAAATTCTATACAGTTAGAATAGTTATAATAATAAAATGTTTTCTCCATTCCTCATGTGTTGAAACTCTGATAATGTATGAGTAGTTAAATGCGGAAATAGCTATGCAATGTTTGTTACAACAACCCTAGATATACACATATTTATATATCTGTCTATGCACATATGGATAATTCTTCTAAGTTTTCGTTTGACATTTATTATGTTTGGTGTACTTAACTATCAAAATAGTTATGCGTATTTACCCTACATCCATATATATATATATATATATATATATCAAGTTTACTTCAAAATCGCATTTACATTTGTATAGTTTATCTGTGGTAAAAAGTTCAACTTCTGGGTAATCTTAAATTTGTAGATACACCTTGTGTAAGATAGGGTATCTGACTAGTCCTATTGACTAGTCTCAAGAAGGTGTTCTAGGTAAAACAATCATAACTTCTTGCTAGAGATCCAAATTGAGTGGGACTAGTTTCATTGGATCTTGGACAGTTTGTAGTATTTTGGGTGTGAGTTTCAGAATTTGATATCAATTATTTTGTGCGAGGCATGCTATACAAGTGATATCTCCTGGAAAGGTAAAAAATCGTCAAGTTGTGAGGAAGTTACCGTAAATTCCACTTGGCACATCTAATTTTGATCAGACCTGTGGAATTGCAGAGAAGAAATATCAAAGAACCACCTAAAAGAATGTTTCATACCTAGAAGGTTTGAAACTTGGGAGATAGAGCAAAATAAATATTGTCTAGTAAAACCACCCCAAAATCAAGATTCAAAAGTGATACTTTGCCAACATGCCACCAAAAAAGGGACCTTCTACACCAAATAAGCCTTTTTGGAGTAAAGGAGGTAGAGTATTTGGGTCATATTGTATCTCATGAAGGTGTCAAGGTAGACCCTAACAAGATTAAGGCCATGATGGACTGGCCGATTCCCAAAACATTAAAGAATCTTAGAGGATTTTTGGGTTTGACAGGTTACTACCATAAGTTTGTTCGGAACTATGGAAGAATAGAAACACCTTTAACGACACTAACTAAGAAGGATGCATTTTCATGGACTCTAGAGGCAACTAAAGCTTTTGAACAACTTAAAGAGGTGTTGTGTAAAGATCCTGTCTTGACCACTCCAGACTTCACAAAAACCTTTATTGTGGAATGTGATGCCTCGGGAAATGGAATTGGTTATGTCATAATTCAAGAAGGAAGGCCCATGGCTTTTGAAAGTCAACCACTGAAGGGAAGGGACTTACACAAACCCATTTATGAGAAGGAAATGATGGCAATACTACATGCACTGAAGAAATGGTGTCCTTACCTAATAGGTAGGCACTTCAAGGTCAAAACAGATCATGATAGTCTTAAATACTTCTTGGAACAAGGACTATCTTCAGAAGAACAACAAAAATGGGTAACCAAAATATTGGGTTATGATTTTGAAATCGTCTATAAAAAGGGGAAGCAAAATGTTGTGGCAGATGCACTCTCAAGAAAGGATGAAGATGTTGAGGCCTTTCTTTGTGCT
>ML782860.1:275011-303819 GCA_009831015.1 Picea engelmannii | reverse complement strand
TACCTCCTAGTCTCCTATATATACGAAGGAGACATTTTCATTTTGAATCATCTTGTACTTGAACATTTAAGTGGGGTAAAAGGAGGTTTCCCCCTCGAAGAGGCTTATTATCTGAAATTATGTCTTTTTCAAGGCATTGAGTACTTTTTCTGAGGTTTTTCTATGCTATATTGATATTTGGTTCTTAACACCAGCATACTAGGCAGTGTCATGCCTCCTCCCATATGCTATATATGCTAAAATCATTTGTGCCTAGGTCTTTTCCCCTTTTGGAATTTTCGCAGCTTCCCAATTCCCTGATTTTCAGGGGCTACCAATGGAAAAATTCTTGATTTTCCACTTGTAACATTCATCCTTGAGGTAGTTCCAACATGTTCACCTCTCATAGAGTCATGGCCAGCTAATTTCAACTTGTCTATTCCATTTGTCCATAAAAATTAAATATAAAAATATTTGTTTCTTACAAGTGTCGTAGTCAAAGAGTTAGTTGCATCAAATTAGATCTTTCCCCAACAGTCATAATAATAAATTACAATTTACTAAATTCGGAATTTCCATAAATGGAAATAATTTTCCAATTTCGAATTTACCAAAAAATGGAAATAAATTCCTAAGTATTTTCAAACTTAAATAATTTATTTTTGTGTAACATCCCGCTCTGGCGCACTGAGATGACTTATTTTTTAGGACACTTGCTTGCAAGTGATCTGGACTTTTATGATGTTAGACATTTATACCTGATTATGATGTGATTGACATATGACATGATGTGTTACTATTTGATGTAGACGGGTGCTATTGACTCAGTTTTATTGAGTGTGCTGGGTTTTTGACCTTGAGGATGCAGAGGCATCGGTAGAACCCCCTTGAACTCCGGACTGAGTCAGGGAGTGTGCTTTTGGGTTGATATGTTTATTATGATGTTTCATTTGATTTGATGATTTGATGTTGACATTTCTGACATGATTATTGGTGATGCAGGCTGACGATAGTTTGCTGACCAGACTCACATATGGAGTAAAGGGGCCACACACGATTGCAAAGAGGTTGAGGGAAAGGGGTGGACAACATCCCTACCACCGCCTGCTAGCACTCCCGCTGTGGCTCGAACAATTGGTTAATGATTACCTAGTTCGAGAGGAACCACGATACCGTGAGGGCCGACTGCGACAGTCGCTCACGATGATTCTAAGGGGCACACAATAAGGAGGGGGGGGCTTATTCCTTAGAACCCTTAGTCTCCTACGAGTTCACCTGCCGGAGTGTTGACTCCAGGGGTTATAGAGGTCTACCAATCAGTTCAGTTGGCGAGTGGCACCCTTGGAGCACTTCGTCCATCCTGAAGGGCACGTCGCACAAAAGAAACTCAGTTGGCGAGTGGCACCCTTGGAGCACATGGTGCGTCCTGAACGGCACGTCGCCCAAAAGAAATTCTAGAGGCGAGTGACACCCTTGGAGCACGTGGTGCATCCTGAAGGGCACGTCGCATTATGTGGATGTGGGGTCAGCCTAAGTAACCCTAAGTCATCAGCACCTGAATAAAACCTTAAGCAATTCCCTTAGCCTATCATCGCCTAGCTCAGAATCTAAACCCTAAGCCTAAGACCTTCTAGAAAAAGGGGGGGAAATTTAGTGTGGCCTTAACAAATGAAAATTCAAAAAAAAAAAAAGAAAAAAAAAAAGAAAACCAAAAACACAGACCATTATCCTCTCATTATCCTTGTCTACTTAATTAAACTATCCTCCATCGCCTTGATCTTCGAGTATCCATCTCCCTTTTTCTTGTCTAGTTCACATTACTATATCGCCATCCCTCCCCGTAATTCCTCTTTATTCGTTTTATGTAATACATTTATTTTTCCCCTATACTGGTTTGTCATCGCCTTAATCTCTCATTATCCTATATATACATATATATTAATGGTAAATTAAATGATGGATAATGATAAACTACAAAGATGACTGCATGCTTTTAAATAGAAAAATGAATATATATATATATATATATGTGTGTGTGTGTGTGTGTGTATATTTATATTATAAACAAATTGTAAACAAATAAAGCTAAGCATGTAAAAATTAAAAGGAAATGAATAATGAGCGCACATACTCTTTGAGTTTTTGAAAAGAAAAAGAAAATAATATAAACAAAATAAATTAAAAAGAAAAATAAGAAAATCAAAAGGGAAAAGGGGGGAAAACCTAAGAAAAAGAGGAATTAGGGTTTGAGTCTGGATAAAAGAAAGGGAGAGGGGGAAAGAAAGGGGAATTTTTTTGAGATTGAGATTGTTATGCTGCTAGACTAGAAACTGGACTGATTTCTCGTAGGAGTTGGGGATTCTCAGTAGACTTGAGTGGTAGCTCAGCCTTGGAGGCGAGATGAGAAGCTAGTTACTCTCTGATTGTGTGTAGCCCCTTTGCGGCTCAGGGGGCTGAGGGGGAAGAAGAGTACCCCTAGCATTTGGATGGGAGGTACCGGTGAGCTCATTGCGGTCGGCAAGCAGGAGCAGGAGCGGGAGGAGAACAAGAATCATTTGCTGCAAGCGATAAGGGCACAAGTATGTAAATCTCTGGCGTTTCTGTCTTTCTGCGTGTGTTATGACTGTAGTTTAATGGTATTTGTGCAAATTTAAAGTTTTAGCGGTTATCTTTATTCTGGCACTTGTTGCTATGCCTCTCTGCTTGGGTGCTAGCTAAAGGATTTCTGTAGTGAAGTTTCACCTCTGTTATAATAGCTAAGAAAAGAAAATTTTACATTATTGTTGGTGTTTTATGTTATACGGGGGCGTTTGTTCTGTCTTCCAGTGGGTCTTCGATTTCTTTGTACCATGGGCACCTTGTTCTCAGAGGGGTTTCGTTTTTATACCTTGGGTGAAATGTTTTTCAATGGATTTTCGTTGGGTGCCGTGGGCGAAATTTTGACAATTGGGTTTCGAATTTATTCAGTGAGCGAATATTTGTAGTGGGTTTTCGTTTTGTTTGCATAGTGGGAAAATTTGCTACGGTGGGCAAATGTTTATGGGTGTTTATTTATGGGATGTGTGTTTCCATGACTGTAATATATAAAAAAAAAAAAAAACTTCCTATTGTGGGATAACTCTACCTTGGGCGTATTATATCTACCGTGGGTGTGTTTTTCTTTGTGGGTATCCTTCTTTATATCCTGGACCTTTTTCTCATACCATGAGCTAATTTCCAGCGGGCCTTCTCCTTTACCGAGGCGTTGCTTTTTTTATCAGCCTGTACACTTCAGGTTTGAGTCTTCTGTTTTATTTTATTCCCTCACAATGCTAGGCAGTGACCCCCTTGCTGGTGAGATATGGGTATTGAAGTATGGTCCGGTAGTTGTTGTTGTATGAATCGGTTACTTACAGCCATATTAAAAAGTGGTATGCCATATTATTAAAAGACCACAGCCATGCTAATACTTTTTAAAATTTCATTTAATTGTTTTTCTTTCTTTTGGATTACACTGGCGGTCACTAGAAGTAATATGTTTTTTTGGTATTGGGGTTAATTATTCTGATGTAGTCGTCGTTGTCAAACTTTATGATTTAAGCTGTTAGTTCTTTTCTTATTTATACTTACCAGTCCCGGACTAAGGCTGTCAGTTCTAAATGGTACCTCAAAACATTTTATTGCCTGGTTCACCATAGAAAATTAATAAGCCATTTAATTCCACATATTTAGCTATGGTTTAACTGGTGCATGAACGGACGCATAACTAGTGAAGCTCATTATCCTAATTGTTAGTTTAAATTAGAGCTCTTCCATCACCATGTATTGCACCTTCGGGACAATTGCATGTTGAGTGACTCTTGTTGGGTATCCTTAAGAAATTTATTGATAATAAATAGAGAGATTCTTAAAAGAAATGAGATGGCGGAAGTCTTCGCTGGTAATAATTTAGAGACTGTAATGACCGTGGCTTCATTCCTTATGCCCTCACCTGCGAGTTCCCCTGGTCCCTTCGAAAAGAACGCCTGTAGCAGACAGTGGCATGCGCGTTCCCTCCTCCCTTACCTCGGCGTGGATGCAGCTTTGACCTGTGCGCTGGCCGAGGATCCTGAGAACCCTAGAATCTAAGTTTTAAATTCTGAGTTTAAGAATGATGCTTAAGTTGCCAGGATAACCTTGTTTTATTTAAATTAGGGTTAAAAAAAGGGGGCAATAAATGATGATGCCCGCGTTAACCTGGTTTACTTAATGTTATTGTTGTCTAAAATGCACTATAGGGATGATACGTAAGCAGCCTCATTAACCGGTATAAATTAATGTTATTAACATTAAATTAAAATACACCGCTGAAGTTTAAAATTGCCAAGATAACCCTGGTTTATTTAATGTTATTACTGTTAAAAGGCTTTATCATGATGGAGCGTAAGCCGTCTGTGTTAACCTGGTTTTATTTAAAGTCATTACTATTTAGAATGCCATATTAATGATGGCGCTCAAGCTGCATTGTTAATATATGCTAATTCGCATAGTACTTGTCTAAATGGCAATTTAATATTATTTAATTAAAATGATAACGTTAATACATGTTAATTTGCAAAGTTAGTAATTGTCTAAATGGCAAATTTAATATTATTCAATTAAAATGCTAACGTTGGGTTGAACTGCAATGTTAAGTTATTGTTAATTGCCATATTAATATATTTAATGGAAATGTTAATTCTAGCGGAATTGCAATGTTAAGAAATTGTTTCTTATTGTATAATTGCAAAATTAATATTATTAATGGAATGTTAATACTAGTTGAACTGCAATGGTGAGTAGTTGTTTACTTGCAACTGTTCATATTATTAATGGAAATGTTAATTCCAGTGGAATTGCAATGTTAAGAATTTGTTTACTTATTGTTTAATTGCAAAATTAACATTACTAATGGAATGTTAAAACTAGTTGAATTGCAATGTTAAGTAGTTGTTTAATTGCAACTGTTCATATTAGTAATGGAAATGTTAATGTTGGTGGAATTGCGATTTTAAGTAATTGTTTAATGGAAATATTAATATTATTTACGGGATTGTTAATTCTAGAGGAACCACAATGTTAAGTAGTTGTTTACTTCTTGTTTAATTGTAATATTAATATTATTTAAAGGAAAGGTTAATGATAGTTGAATTGCAATGATTAAGAAGTTGTTTAATTGCCATGTTCATATTATTAATGGAAATGTTAATGCGGGATGAATTGCAATGGAGTAATGGTTAAATTGAAATATTAATATTATTAATTGAAATGTTAATGTGGGTGGAATTGCAAGGTTGAGTAATTGTTCAAATTGCAATGTTAAGGAGGATGCTTAAGTTGCGAGGTTAATATTTGTTAAATGAATGTTTGTGATGATGGTTAGATCGCAAGGTTATTATTGGCTTAATTGAAATGTTAATGATGATATTGGATTGCCATGCTAATATTGTTAAGTAGAAATGCCAATGACGAGGTTTAAAATTGCAATGCTATTATCTTGTAAGGTTATTCCAATGTATGGTATTAAATAGGAAGGAAAGGCAAGATAACATGGAGAGTGTAGATGTTTGAGGGTTTACCAATAGGGTATGACATCATTGCTCGCTTATGGCGATTAACAGAAAATGCAATGCATTTGTGCTTATTGGTCGTCCCTGAACTTGTGCCTAATGACTTATAACTAGTAATGGGGGTTGAGATTATTAGATTTTACCTTATGGTAAAGTCTTCGTTGGTTAATGATAATTAATGGAGCAATTGGTATTGATGATGTCTTCGGGTTTCAATAGTTGTTGGTCAATTTGAGTCCTCCTAAATTGCGTCTCCCGTAGAGGTCATGATGGTCCTTGATTTTGTAGTACTTGGTGGGACTGTATTGCGTAGTATGTTCGTGTCGGGCGGGAGATAGACACCTCTTGTATCTTAGTATCTATGTCTATATGTAAATCCGGTGGAAAGAATCCAGTGCCGTATCAAGAGTCTTGGGCTGTTTAAAGGCATAGTTCCACTCTTGCGACACACTCTGAGCCGTATCAATAGTCTCGGGCTGTTTAAAGGAACAGTTCCACTCTTGCGACACACTCTGAGCCGTATCAATAGTCTCGGGCTGTTTAAAGGCACAGTTCCACTACTAGGACTCTACTGTCAGGTTCCTTCATTCTGTGACAGTACTATACCTAACCCCTGGTGTCTTTTTATGCTTACTGCTGCTAGTTGCATGCCTTGTGTCTAGGGACGTTTATCTCTTGTTGTCACTATGATATGACGTGTCCTCTTGATTATGTTCGTCTTACTAGCGTCTTGTTGGTTCGAGTGGTGATGTAGGGTCGAAGGGGTTGTTTATTCTACACGCGCGCACACACTTTAACAAATGGAAAAAAATAATTTTGCACCTATTTTTGGAGTTGTTGTCGTAACCAGGAGGGGTGTTACATATGGTATCAGAGCCGGTTCGACCCGCGACTTGGGGTTCGCTATCGCTTCGTTGACATGAGCTTATCTTATTATACTGTTGCTGATTGAGTTGATTGTGTGCATGCAGGTAATCATGGTTAGAGGACGCCGCGAAGGCAGACGACAGGGTGCTAGGGGAGGAGGCGAGACGCCTCCAACAACATCCACTCCTGAGGGGTCTAACCCCCAGGGAGGCAAGCAAGTGCTCGGACAGGAACATGTAGCATTTGGTGATGTTGTTGGGATGTTGAGATCCTTTCAGCACATGACCGAGGCTTTGATCAGCCGTTTGGATAGAGATGAGGCCAGGGCGCCGGCACCCCCTGAGGTTCTGTCGCGCGCACCGGCCGTCATAGGTAGCATTCACCGTGAACTCGACAAAGGTAAAATTTCCAGAGTTCTTTGGTGCCCCGGATGGCGCAGCCGTCGAGGCATGGTTGGAGAATATGGCGATTTGCTTCGGACTTCACGACTATACCTCCAACATGAAGCTCCGCATGGTGGTCTTCCAACTAAAGGGGAGAGCTCTTCTATGGTGGAAGACGCTCCTGCCACAACTGAACATGGCCATGGAAGACGTGTCATGGGAACTGTTCGAGGAACGGTTTCGAGAGAGGCACCTTTCTGAGGAATTCATTGAGCATCAGCTCAACGAGTTCAACGCGCTACGACAGGGAGGTCGTACGGTGCCCGAGTACGAGGCACGATTTATGGAGCTACTCCGGTATGCTCCGCACCTTAACACAGAGAAGCTCAAAGTTAACAGGTTCATGTTTGGCCTTAACGACAGTCTGCGTGCAAAGGTTAGGATCTTGATGCCTCAAACCTTGCACGACGCTGTCCAAATGGCCCTCATAACAGATGAGTAGCTTATCAGTGGGCGTCAGACCCGGACTCCAGCGAGACCCACAGGGTAGAGTTCATCTGGTGCGCCGCGGCATCAGGCACCAGCGAGACATACACCGAGACATCGTGGCTTCCAGAGGGGATGCACGTTCGCTACACCTCGACGACCGCCGCCTCAGCAGCGAACACCTTATCGAGGACCACAACACCAGCAACAACGTCGCCCGCAGCAGCAGCAGTTTAGGCCTGTTCAGCAGAACAGACCAGGGTTTCAGGCTGGTGGGCAGTCATCTTCTACTTCGGGTACCAGGACTACTAGGCCGAAGAAGGGGTGTTGGACGTGTGGGGAGCCACACTACCAGCGTGACTGTCCTGTGGAGAGGACCAGGGCATCCGGATCAGCTGGACCCGCTACCGTGGGAGATATGGGCAAGGCCCATCGGATACATGCAGCGGTGAACAACTGCCAGGCAGAGCACCACTCAACTTTGCTCGAGACGACAGGTACCATCGCTGACCAGACCCTTAGTGTTTTGATAGACCCAGGAGCTACTGAGAGTTTCATTTCTGGTGCAGCGCTAAAAAGATTTAAGGTAAAGGCAGTCGAACAGGATGAGTTTAGCTTCATGGAGATGGCTTCTGGAGCCAAACAGAAGGTTGGAGGAAAGGTTACGGGCTGTGCCCTTAACCTGGGAGAGTTTGTCATGAGAGTCAACTTGTACTTCAGGATCTTAGGATCTTATGACGTCGTGATAGGTATGGATTGGTTGGAAATGCATGAGGCGATTCTCAACTGTAAGACGAAACGGTTGAGCTGGGTTGATGACGAAGGACAGAAACGTGTGATTGTAGGACAGAACCAGGGAGTTTCCCTGTGGTTCATCTCTTCCTTACAGTTACGAAAGAGTATGCGCAAGGGGTGCAAACTTTATGCAATCCTCGCGCTAAACGAGAAAGGAGAAGCAGAAGGCCTAGAACACCTTCCGGTGGTGAAGGAGTTTGCGGACGTATTTCCAGAGGAGTTGCCTGGGATGCCACCGAAAAGGGAACTGGAGTTTACCATAGACCTGAAACTGGGAACTGAACCAATAGCAAGAATGCCCTATCGGATGTCTACCCCGGAGTTGCAAGAGTTGAAAATGCAACTGAAGGAGTTGTTGGACCTGGGACTGATACGTCCTAGTGTGTCACTGTGGGGTGTGCCAGTTATTTTCATACGAAATAAGGATGGATCATGGAGGCTTTGCATTGACTACCGTCAACTGAACAAGGATACGATCAAGAATCAATATCACTTAGCAAGAATTGATGATCTGTTTGATCAAATGAAGGGTTCAATGGTGTTCTCCAAGATCGATTTGTGATCTGGATATCACCAGTTGTGGATCAAGGAGGATGACATCCCTAAGACCGCCTTTAAGACGAGATTTGGACATTACGAGTTTACTGTTTTCCCTTTTGGACTGACAAACGCCCGAGGGGTATTCATGAGTTTGATGAACGGGGTGTTCCGCGAGTACTTGGACAAGTTCGTCCAAGTATTCATTAACGATATTTTGATCTACTCTCGGACGATGGAGGAGCATGACGAGCACTTGCGCTTGGTGCTACAATGTTTACAAGAACACAAATTATATGGGAAGTTGTCCAAATGCTCTTTTTATCAATCCAGGATTCACTACTTAGGGCACGTCATCTCCGACGAAGGTATCGCCGTAGATCCAGCCAAGGTTAAGGCTATTATGGAATGGCCTACGCTGACGAATGTCACAGAAGTGCATAATTTTATGGGATTAGTAGGATACTATCGACGATTTGTCGAGGGTTTTTCGAAGATAGCAAATCCGATCACGGAATTGCAGAAGAGAAACAAGAAGTTTGTTTGGACAGAGAAATGTGTGGAAGCATTTCGGAGGCTTAAAGAGTTGTTGACAACCGCGCCGATACTAAAGGTCCCTGACATGGACGAAGACTTCTTGGTATGCACTGATGCATCCAAGGAAGTTTTAGGCGGAGTCTTGATGCAGGACGGACGAGCGATTGCTTACATTTCGAGGAAGTTGAGAAGGCATGAGGAGAACTACTCGACCCACAATTTGGAGTTACTAGCCATCGTATATGCCTTCAAGGTTTGGAGACACTACCTTGTTGGACGAAAATTTGAATTAAAGACCGATCATTGTGGACTACAACACATTTTTACATAAAGCGACCTGAATGCGCGACAACGGCATTGGTCGGAATTGCTTAGCGAATACGACTTCGAGATTACTTACATAAAGGGAATAGTGAATCGAGTGGCAGATGCCTTGAGTCGGAGGCCACGCATCTTTTCGGTGTTACCTCTTCAGACAAATCTACGTGAGAAAATTCTCACCTTATAGCGTGATGATGACTCGTACAAGGAAGTCAAGGATTTTATTGGACAAAACATGATGACGGTACCACGATATGAGGGATATTCTTTGGATAACGATGGGTTATTGAGGTTTATAGGTCAGATTTCGTACCGCCTAACGACGAGTTGAGGATATTGATCCTGAGCGAGGCCCATAGAGCCGTTTACATGGCTCACACCAGAGTTACGAAGATGAGGGCAGACCTTAAACCATTATTCTTTTGGAAGGGAATGAAGGTAGACATAGTCAACTTTGTGGCTATATGTCTCGAGTGTCAGCAGGTAAAGGCTGAACATAGACACATGGCAGGATTACTTCCACCACATGCCATTCCAGAATCGAAATGGGAGGTTATATCGATGGATTTTATTGTTGGATTGCCACTGACGGCAAGGAGACACGACTTGATTTTTGTAGTAGTAGACACTCTGACGAAGAGTGCTCATTTTATTCCTATGCGTACGACGTATCAGGCACCTGACATAGCGAGAGTTTTCATTAGTGAGATTGTGAGACTGCATGGCGTGCCTAAAAAGATTATATCCGATCGAGGATCGGTGTTTACTGGACGATTTTGGATGAGTTTCCAAGAGGCCTTGGGAACCCATCTTAACTTTAGTACTGCCTATCACCCAGAGACGGACTGACAGACAGAACGTACGAACCAAACCTTGGAAAACATGTTGCGCATGTACGTGATGGACCAACAAAAGCGTTGGGAGGAATTTTTGCCTCTAGTAGAGTTTGCTTACAACAACAGTTATCAGAGCACCATTAGGATGGCGGCTTTTGAGTTTCTTTATGGGCGACCGTGTCGGACGCCCTTGAGTTGGGATCGGCTTGAGCATAGGGTCCTGGTGGGACCAGAAGTGATCCAAGAAATGAAAGAGCAGATGAAATCCATAAGACAAAGGAAATTAAAGAACCGCAAGATCGACAGAAAAGTTATGCCTATGCGCACCGAGTCGACCGTAGCTACGAGGTCGGAGATCGAGTCTTCTTGCGGGTTAAACCGCATAAGAGTTCGATCAAGTTTGGAAGGGGAGCTAAAATCTCTCCTAGGTTCATGGGACCTTTCGAGATTGTGGAGAGAAAGGGGCCCGTGGCCTATCGACTAGCCTTGCCTGATTCTTTGAGGCGTATACACGATGTTTTTCATGTATCTGTTTTGAGACATTATATTAGTGATCCTACACATGTGATTGACCTGAGTTCCTTGCAGGTATCGGACGAGGGAGCTCTCTTGGCTGAGTCGGTCCACATATTAGATCATCGTGTTCGACAGTTACAACGTCGAATGATAGATCAGGTCAAGGTCCAGTGGGACAGTTATAGTCCACACTCGACGACCTGGGACGACGCACATGATATGCGCCAACAGTTTCCATTTTTGTTTGATAGATAGGCTTATGATACTGTGATACTATATTTCTGCATTTAAACTGAGAAACTTCGGGACGAAGTTTAGACCCAGAGGGGGTGTATGTAACATCCCGCTCTGGCGCACTGAGATGACTTATTTTTTAGGACACTTGCTTGCAAGTAATCTGGACTTTTATGATGTTAGACATTTATACCTGATTATGATTTGATTGAAAGATGACATGATGTGTTACTATTTGATGTAGACGGGTGCTATTGACTCAGTTTTATTGAGTGTGCAGGGTTTTTAACCTTGAGGATGCAGAGGCATCGGTAGAACCCCCTTGGACTCCAGACTGAGTCAGGGAGTGTGATTTTGGGTTGATATGTTTATTATGATGTTTCATTTTATTTGATGATTTGATGTTGACATTTCTAACATGATTATTGGTGATGCAGGATGACGATAGTTTGCCGACCAGACTCACATATGGAGTAAAGGGGCCACACACGATTGTAGAGAGGTTGAGGGAGAGGGTTGGACAGCAGCCCTGCCACCACCTACTAGCACTCTCGCCATGGCTCGAACTGTAGGTTAACGATTACCTAGTTTGAGAGGATCCACGATGTCGTGAAGGCCGACAATCGCTCATGATGATTCTAAGGGGCGCGCAATAAGGCGGGGGGGCCGTATTCCTTAGAACCCTTAGTCTCCTACGATTTCACCTGGCGGAGTGTTGACTCCAGGGGTTATAGAGGTCTACCAATCAGTTCAGTTGGCGAGTGGCACCCTTGGAGGACGTGGTGCATCCTGAAGGGAACGTTGCACAAAAGAAACTCAGTTGGCGAGTGGCACCCTTGGAGCACATGGTGCATCCTGAAGGGCACGTCGCCCAAAAGAAATTGCAGAGGCGAGTGACACCCTTGGAGCACGTGGTGCATCCTGAAGGTCACGTCACATTATGTGGAGGAGGGGTCAGCCTAAGTAACCCTAAGTCATCACCACCTGAAAAAGACCTTAAGCAATTCCCTTAACCTATTGTCGCCTAGCTGAGAATCTAAACCCTAAGCCTAAGACCTTCTAGAAAAAGGGGGGGAAATTTAGTGTGGCCTTAACAAATGAAAATTCAAAAAGAAAATATAAAAAAAAAAATACCAAAAACACAGACCATTATCCTCTCATTATCCTTGTCTACTTAATTAAACTATCCTCCATCACCTTGATCTTCCAGTATCCATCTCCCTTTTTCTTGTCTAGTTCACATTACTATATCGCCATCCCTCCCCGTAATTCCTCTTTATTCGTTTTATGTAATACATTTATTTTTCCCCTATACTCGTTTTCCATCACCTTAATCTCTCATTAGCCTATATATACATATATATTAATGGTAAATTAAATGATGGATAATGATAAACTACAAAGATGAATGCATGTTTTTAAATAGAAAAATGAATATATATATATATATATATATGTATATTTATATTATAAACAAATTGGAAACAAATAAAGCTAAGCATGTAAAAATTAAAAGGAAATTAATAATGAGCGCACATACTCTTTGAGTTTTTGAAAAGAAAAAGAAAATAATATAAACAAAATAAATTAAAAAGAAAAATAAGAAAATCAAAAGGGAAAAGGGGGGAAAACCTAAGAAAAAGAGGAATTAGGGTTTGAGTCTCGATAAAAGAAAGGGAGAGGGGGAAAGAAAGGGGACTTTTTTTGAGATTGGGATTGTTATGCTGCCAGACTAGAGACTGGACTGATTTCTCGTAGGAGTTGGGGATTCTCAGCAGACTTGAGTGGTAGCTCAGCCTTGGAGGCGAGCTGAGAAGCTAGTTACTCTCTGATTGTGTGTGGCCCCTTTGTGGCTCGGGGGGATGAGGGGGAAGAAGAGTACCCCTAGTGTTTGGCTGGGCGGTACCGGTGAGCTCATTGCGGTCGACAAGCAGGAGGAGGAGCGGCAGGAGCACAAGAATCATTTGCTGCAAGCGATAAGGGCACAAGTATGTAAATCTGTGGCGTTTTTGTCTTGCTGCGTGTGTTATGACTGTAGTTTAATGGTATTTGTGCAAATTTATAGTTTTAGCGGTTATCTTTATTCTGGCACTTGTTGCTATACCTCTCTTCTTGGGTGCTAGCTAAAGGATTTCTGTAGTGAATTTTCACCTCTGTTATAATAGCTGAGAAAATAAAATTTTACATTATTGCTCGTGTTTTATGTTATACGGGGGAGTTTGTTCTGTCTTCCAGTGGGTCTTCGTTTTCTTTGTACCATGGGCACCTTGTTCTCAAAGGGGTTTCGTTTTTATACCTTGGGTGAAATGTTTTTCAATGGATTTTTGTTGGGTGTCGTGGGCGAAATTTTGACAATTGGGTTTCGAATTTATTCAGTGAGTGAATATTTGCAGTGGGTTTTCGTTTTGTTTGCATAGTGGGCTAATTTGCTATGGTGGGCAAATATTTATGGGCGTTTATTTACAGGCTGGGCATTTTCATGACTGCAATATAAAAAAAAAAAACTTCCTACTGTGGGATAACTCTACCTTGGGCGTATAATATCTACCGTGGGTGTGTTTTTTTTTTGTGGGTATCCTTCTTTATATCCTGGACCTTTTTCTCATACCCTGAGCTAATTTCCAGTGGGCCTGCTCCTTTACCGGGGCGTTGTTTTTTTTATCAGCCTATACACTTCAGGTTTGAGTCTTTTGTTTTGTTTTATTCCCTCACAATGCTGGGCAGTGACCCCCTTGCTGGTGAGATTTGGGTATTGAAGTATTGTCTGGTAGGTGCTGTTGTATGAATCGGTTACTTACAACCATATTAAAAAGTGGTATGCCATATTATTAAAAGACCACAGCCATGCTAATACTTTTTAAAAGTTCATTTAATTGTTTTTCTTTCTTTTGGATTACACTGGCGGTCACTAGAAGTAATATGTTTTTTTGGTATTGGGGTTAATTATTCTGATGTAGTCGTCGTTGTGAAACTTTGTCATTTAAGCTGTTAGTTCTTTTCTTATTTATACTTACCAGTCCCGGACTAAGGCTGTCAGTTCTAAATGGTACCTCAAAACATTTTATTGCCTGGTTCACCATCGAAAATTAATAAGCCATTTAATTCCACATATTTAGCTATGGTTTAACTGGTGCATGAACAGACGCATAACTAGTGAAGCTCATTATCCTAATTGTTAGTTTCAGTTAGAGCTCTTCCATCACCATGTATTGCACCTTCAGGACAATTGCATCTTGAGTGACTCTTGCTGGGTATCCTTAAGAAATTTATTGATAATAAAGAGATAGATTCTTAAAAGAAATGAGATGGAGGAAGTCTTCGTTGTTAATAATTTAGAGACTGTAATGACTGTGGCTTCATTCCTTGTGACCTCACCTGCGCGTTCCCCTGGTCCCTTCGAAAAGCACGCCTGTAGCAGACAGTGGCACGTGCGTTCCCTCCTCCCTTACCTCGGCGTGGATGCAACTCTGACCTGCGCGCTAGCCGAGGATCCTGAGAACCCTAGAATCTAAGTTTTAAATTCTGAGTTTAAGAATGACGCTTAAGTTGCCAGGATAACCTTGTTTTAATTAAATTAGTGTTAAAAAAAAGGGGCAATAAATGATGATGCCCGCGTTAACCTGGTTTACTTAATGTTATTGTTGTCTAAAATGAACTATAGGGATGATACGTAAGGAGCCTTGTTAACCGGTATAAATTAATGTTATTAACGTTAAATTAAAATACACTGCTGAAGTTTAAAATTGCCAAGATAACCCTGGTTTATTTAATGTTATTACTGTTAAAAGGCTTTATCATGATGGAGCGTAAGATGTGTGTGTTAACCTGGTTTTATTTAAATTCATTACCATTTAGAATTCCATATTAATGATGGCGCGCAAGCTGCATTGTTAATACATGCTAATTCGCATAGTACTTGTCTAAATGGCAATTTAATATTATTTAATTAAAATGCTAATGTTAATACATGTTAATTTGCAAAGTTAGTAATTGTCTAAATGACAAATTTAATATTATTTAATTAAAATGCTAACGCTGGGTGGAACTGCAATGTTAAGTTATTGTTAATTGCCATATTAATATATTTAATGGAAATGTTAATTCTAGCGGAATTGCAATGTTAAGAAATTGTTCCTTATTGTATAATTGCAAAATTAATATTATTAATGGAATGTTAATACTAGTTGAACTGCAATGGTGAGTAGTTGTTTACTTGCAACTGTTCATATTATTAATGGAAATGTTAATTCCAACGGAATTGCAATGTTAAGAATTTGTTTACTTATTGTTTAATTGCAAAATTAACATTATTAATGGAATCTTAAAAGTAGTTGAATTGCAATGTTAATTAGTTGTTTAATTGCAAGTGTTCATATTATTAATGGAAATGTTAATGCTGGTGGAATTGTGATTTTAAGTAATTGTTTAATGGCAATATTAATATTATTTACGGGATTGTTAATTCTAGAGGAACCGCAATGTTAAGTAGTTGTTTACTTCTTGTTTAATTGTAATATTAATATTATTTAAAGGAAAGGTTAATGATAGTTGAATTGCAATGATTAAGAAGTTGTTTAATTGCCATGTTCGTATTATTAATGGAAATGTTAATGCGGGATGAATTGCAATGGAGTAATGGTTAAATTGAAATATTAATATTATTAATTGAAATGTGAATGTGGGTGGAATTGCATGGTTGAGTAATTGTTCAAATTGCAATGTTAATGAGGATGCTTAAGTTGCGAGGCTAATATTTGTTAAATGAATGTTCGTGATGATGGTTAGATCGCAAGGTTATTATTGGCTTAATTGAAATGTTAATGATGATGTTGGATTGCCATGCTAATATTGTTAAGTAGAAATGCCAATGACGAGGTTTAAAATTGCAATGCTATTATCTTGTAAGGTTATTCCAATGTATGGTATTAAATAGGAAGGAAAGGCAAGATAACAGGGAGAGTGTAGATGTTCGATGGTTTACCAATAGGGTATGACATCATTGCTCGCTTATGGAGATTAACAGAAAATGCAATGCATTTGTGCTTATTGGTCATCCCTGAACTTGTGCCTAATGACTTATAAGTAGTAATGGGGGTTGAGATTATTAGCTTTTACCTTATGGTAAAGTCTTCGTCGGTTAATGATAATTAATGGAGTAATTGGTATTGATGATGTCTTCGTGTCTCAATAGTGGTTGGTCGATTTGAGTCCTCCTGACTTGCGTCTCCCGTAGAGGTCATGATGGTCCCTGATTTTGTAGTACTTGGTGGTACTGTATTGCGTAGTATGTTCGTGTCGGGCGGGAGATAGACACCTCTTGTAACTTAGTATCTATGTCTGTGTGTAAATCCGGTGGAAGGAATCCAGTGCCGTATCAAGAGTCTCGGACTGTTTAAAGGCACACTTCCACTCTTGCGACACACTCTCAGCCGTATCAGTAGTCTCGGGCTGTTTAAAGGCACAGTTCCACTACTGCGACTCTACTGTCGGGTTCCTTCATTCTGTGACAGTACTGTACCTAACCCATGGTGTCTTTTTCTGCTTACTGCTGCTAGTTGCATGCCTTGTGTCCAGGGACATTTAACTCTTGCTGTCACTATGATATGACATGTCGTCTTGATTATGTTCGTCTTACTAGCGTCTTGTTGGTTCGAGTGGTGATGTAGGGTCGAGGGGGTTGTTTCTTCTACACGCGCGCACACACTTTAACAAACAAAAAAAATAAAAATTTGCACCTATTTTCGGAGTTGTTGTCATAACCAGGAGGGGAGTTACATTTTGGGGATGTTATAGTAGATTTTCAACCTCACCAAGTTGTAATCAAGGATTTAAAATATCCTAATCATGTCCTTGCAAATGTAATTGTTGATGATATTACCAAGTTGTACAAGTTTGAAAACTTTAGGTCACCATCTTTTCGATATTTTTTGTTTTTCATAGAAATGAATTGAACAAAATTTGGCATGAGCAGTTTGGTCATCTAAACTATCACTCATTGCAGAAACAATGTAATCAACACATGGTGATCGTTGTTCCTCTCATTTCTTACAGAGATGGTGTTTGTGTCAGTTGTGTTGTTGGAAAACATGATCGAGACAGTTTTGAAAAACATGCCTCTTGGCACACCGCCCCTTTACTACCTGTTCACAGTGATTTTTTTGGTCCTCTTTCTTCTCCTTGTTTCTTTGGGTGCAATTATTTCTTAAATTTCACTGATGAATTCTCCATAGGGTATGACATCATTGCTCGCTTATGGCGATTAACAGAAAATGCAATGCATTTGTGCTTATTGGTTGTCCCTGAACTTGTGCGTAATGACTTATAACTAGTAATGGGGGTTGAGATTATTAGCTTTTACCTTATGGTAACGTCTTCATCGGTTAATGATAATTAATGGAGAAATTGGTATTGATGATGTCTTCGGGTCTCAATAGTGGTTGGTCGATTTGAGTCCTCCTGACTTGTGTCTCTCGTAGAGGTCATGATGGTCCTTGATTTTGTAGTACTTGGTGGTACTGTATTGCGTAGTATGTTCATGTCAGGCGGGAGATAGAAACCTCCTGTAGCTTAGTATCTATGTCTGTGTGTAAATCCGGTGGAAGGAATCCAGTGCCGTATCAAGAGTCTCGAGCTGTTTAAAGGCACAGTTCCACTCTTGCGACACACTCTGAGCCGTATCAGTAGTCTTGGGTTGTTCAAAAGGCATAGTTCCACTACTGCGACTCTACTGTCGGGTTCCTTCATTCTGTGACAATACTATACCTAACCCCTGGTGTCTTTTTCTGCTTACTGCTGCTAGTTGCACGCCTTGTGTCCAGGGACGTTTATCTCTTGTTGTCACTATGATATGACGTGTCGTCTTGATTATGTTCGTCTTACTAGCGTCTTGTTGGTTCGAGTGGTGATGTAGGGTCGAGGGGGTTGTTTTTTCTACACGCGCGCACACACTTTAACAAACAAAAAATAATAATTTTGCACCTATTTTCAGAGTTGTTGTCATAACCAAGAGGGGCGTTACATATGGTATCAGAGCTGGTTCGACCCGCGACTTGGGGTTCGCTATGGCTTCTTTGACATGAGCTTGTCTTATTATATTGTTGTTGATTGAGTTGATTGTGTGCGTGTAGGTAATCATGGTTAGAGGATGCCGCAGAGGTAGATGACGAGGTGCTAGGGGAGGAGGCGAGACGCCTCCAGCAGCATCCATGCCTGAGGGGTCTAACCTCCAGGGAGGCGAGCAGGTGCTCGGACAGGAACATGTAGCAGTTGGTGATGTTATTGGGATAATGAGATCCTTTCAGTGCATGACCGAGGCTTTGATCAGTCGTTTGGAAAGAGATGAGGCCAGGGCGTCGGCACCCCCTGAGGTTCTACCGCGTGCACCGGCCGTCACAGATAGCATTCACCGTGAACTCGAGAAGGTAAAATTTCCCGAGTTCTTTGGTGCCCCAGATGGCGCAGCCGCCAAGGCATGGTTGGAGAATATGGCAATGTGCTTCGCACTTCGCGACTATACCTCCAACATGAAGGTCCGCATGGCGGTCTTCCAACTAAAGGGGAGAGCTCTTCTATGGTGGAAGACGCTCCTGCCACAACTGAACATGGCTGTGGAAGACGTGTCATGGGAACTATTCGAGGAACGGTTCCGAGAGAGGTACCTTTCTGAGGAATTCATTGAGCATCAGCTCAACGAGGTCAATTCGCTACAACAGGGAGGTCATACGGTGCCCGAGTATGAGGCATGATTTATGGAGTTCCTCCGGTATGCTCGGCACCTTAACACAGAGAAGCTCAAAGTCAACAGGTTCGTGTTTGGCCTTAATGACAGTCTGCGTGCAAAGGTTACGATCTTGATGCCTCAAACCTTGCATGACACTGTCCAAAAGGACCTCATAGTAGAGGAGGAGCTTATCAGTGGGGGTCAGACCCGGACTCCTGTGAGACCCACAGGGAAGAGTTCATCTGGTGCGCCCCAGCATCAGGCACCAGCGAGACATACGCCGGGACATCGTGGCTTCCAGAGGGGATCCACGTTCTCTACACCTCGACGACCGCCACCTTAGTAGCGGACACCTTATGGAGGACCACAACACCAGCAACAACGTCGCCCGCAGCAGCAGCAGTTTAGGCCCGTTCAGCAGAACAGACCAGGGTTTCAGGCCGGTGGGCAGTCATCTTCTACTTCGGGTACCAGGACTACTAAGCCGAAGAAGGGGTGTTGGACGTGTGGGGAGCCACACTACCAGTGTGACTGTCATGTGGAGAGGACCAAGGCATCCGGATCAGTCGGACCCACTACCGTGGGAGATATGGGCAAGGCCCATTGGATACATGCAGCGGTGAACAACCATTAGGTAGAGCACCAGTCGACTGTGCTCGAGACGACAGGTACAATCGCTGACCAGACCCTTAGTGTTTTGATAGACCTAGGAGCTACTGAGAGTTTCATTTCTGGTGCAGCGCTAAAAAGAATTAAGGTAAAGGCAGTCGAACAGGACGAGTTTAGCTTCGTGGAGATGGCTTCTGGAGCCAAACAGAAGTTTGGAGGAAAGGTTACGGGCCGTGCCCTTAACCTGGGAGAGTTTGTCACGAGAGTCAACTTGTACGTCACGATCTTAGGATCTTATGACGTCGTGATCGGTATGGATTGGTTGGAAACGCATGAGGCGATTCTCAACTGTAAGACGAAATGGTTGAGCTTGGTTGATGACAAAGGACAGAAATGTGTGATTGTAGGATGGAACCAGGGAGTTTCCCTACGTTTCGTCTCTTCCTTACAGTTACAAAAGAGTATGCGCAAGGGGTGAAAACTTTATGCGATCCTCACGCTAAACGAGAAAGGAGTAGCGGAAGGCCTAGAACACCTTCCGGTGGTGAAGGAGTTTGCGGACGTATTTCCAAAGGAGTTTCCTAGGATGCCACATGAAAGCGAACTCGAGTTTACCATAGACCTGAAACCGAGAACTGAACCAATAGCAAGAACGTCCTATCGGATGTTGACCCCGGAGTTGCAAGAGTTGAAAATGAAACTGAAGGAGTTGTTGGACCTTGGACTGATACGTCCTAGTGTGTCACCATGGGGTGCGCCAGTTATTTTCATACGGAAGAAGGACGGATCATGGAGGCTTTGCATTGACTACCGTCAACTGAACAAGGCTATGATCAAGAATCAATATCCCTTACCAAGAATTGATGATCTGTTTGATCAAATGAAGGGTGCGACTGTGTTCTCCAAGATTGATTTGCGATCCAGATATCACCAGTTGCGGATCAAGGAGGATGACATCCCTAAGACCGCCTTTAAGACGAGATTTGGACATTACGAGTTTATTGTTTTGCCTTTTGGACTGACAAACTCCCCAGGGGTATTCATGAGTTTGATGAACGGGGTGTTCCGCGAGTAACTGGACAAGTTCATCCAAGTATTCATTAACGATATTTTCATCTACTCTCGGACGATGGAGGAGCATGAAGAGCACTTGGGCTTGGTTCTACAATGCTTACGAGAACACAAATTATATGGGAAGTTGTCCAAATTCTCTTTTTATCAATCCAGGATTCACTACTTAGGGCACGTCATCTCCGACGAAGGTATCGCCGTAGATCCAGCCAAGGTTGAGGCTATTATGGAATGAACTGCGCCGACGAATGTCACAGAAGTGCGTAGTTTTATGGGATTAGCAGGATACTATCGACGATTTGTCGAGGGTTTTTCGAAGATAGCAAATCCGATCACGGAATTGCAGAAGAAAAACAAGAAGTTTGTTTGGATAGAGAAATTCGTGGAAGTATTTCAGAGGCTTAAGGAGTTGTTGACAACCACGCTGATACTAAAGGTCCCTGACATGGACGCAGACTTCTTGGTATGCACTGATGCATCCAAGGAAGGTTTAGGTAGAGTCTTGATGCAGGACGAACGAGTGATTGCTTACATTTCGAGGAAGTTGAGAAGGCATGAGGAGAACTACGCGATGCACGATTTGGAGTTACTAGCCATCGTATATGCCTTGAAGGTTTGGGGACACTACCTTGTTGGACGAAAATTTGAATTAAAAACCGATCATTGTGGACTACAACACATTTTTACATAAAGCGACCTGAATGCGCGACAACGGTGTTGGTAAGAATTGCTTAGCGAATACGACTTCGAGATTACTTACATAAAGGGAACAATGAATCGAGTGGAAAATGCCTTGAGTCAGAGGCCATGCATCTTTTCGGTGTTACCTATTCAGACAAATCTACGTGAGAAGATTCTCACCTTACAGCGTGATGATGACTGGTAGAAGGAAGTCAAGGATTTTATCGGACAAAACACGATGATGGTACCATGATATGAGGGATATTCTTTGGATAACGATGGGTTATTGAGGTTTAGAGGTCAGATTTATGTACCGCCTAATGACGAGTTGAGGATATTGATCCTGAGCGAGGCCCATAGAGCCGTTTACATGGCTCACCCCAGAGTTACGAAGATGAGGGCAGACCTTAAACCATTATTCTTTTGGAAGGGAATGAAGGTCGACATAGTCAACTTTGTGGCTAGATGTCTCGAGTGTCAGCAGGTAAAGGCTGAACATAGACACTCGACAGAATTACTTCAACCACATGCCATTTCGGAATCGAAATGGGAAGTTATATCAATGGATTTTATTGTTGGATTGCCACTGACGGCAAGGAGACACAACTCGATTTTTGTAGTAGTAGACACTCTGACGAAGAGTGCTCACTTTATTCCTATGCGGACGACATATCAGGCACCTGGCATAGCGAGAGTTTTCATCAGTGAGATTGTGAGACTGCATGGCGTGTCTAAAAAGATTATATCCGATCGAGGATCCGTGTTTACTGGACGATTTTGGACGAGTTTCCAAGAGGCCTTGGGAACCCAGCTTAACTTTAGTACTGCCTATCACCTAGAGACGGATGGACAGACAGAACGTATGAACCAAGCCTTGGAAGACATGCTGCGCATGTACGTGATGGACCAACAAAAGCGTTGGGAGGAATTTTTGCCTCTAGTAGAGTTCGCTTACAACAACAGTTATCAGAGCACCATTAGGATGGCGCCTTTTGAGTTTCTTTATGGGCGACTGTGTCGGATGGCCTTGAGTTGGGATCGGCTTGAGCATAGGGTCCTGGTGGGACCAGAAGCGATCCAAGAAATGGAAGAGCAGATGCAATCCATAAGACAAAGGATTAAAGAAGCGCAAGATCGACAGAAGCGTTATGCCGATGCGCACCGAGTCGACCGTAGCTACGAGGTCGGCGATCGAGTCTTCTTGCGGGTTAAACCGCATAAGAGTTCGATCAAGTTTGGAAGGAGAGCTAAACTCTCTCCTAGGTTCATGGGACCTTTCAATATTGTGGAGAGAAAGGGGCCCGTGGCCTATCGACTAGCCTTGCGTGATTCTTTGAGGCGTATGCACGATGTTTTTCATGTATCTGTTTTGAGACATTATATTAGTGATCCTACACATGTGATTGACCTAAGTTCCTTGCAGGTATCGGACGAGGGATCTCTCTTGGCTGAGTCGGTCCGCATCTTAGATCATCACGTTCGATAGTTACAACATCGAACGATAGATCAGTTCAAGGTCTAGTGGGACAGTTATAGTCCACACTCGGTGACCTGGGAGGACGCACATGATATGCGCCAGCAGTTTCCATTTTTGTTTGATAGATAGACTTATGATACTGTGATTCTATATTTCTGCATTTCAACTGAGAAACTTCGGGACGAAGTTTAGACCCAGAGTGGGTGTATGTAACATCCCGCTCTGGCGCACTGAGATGACTTATTTTTGGGGAAACTTGCTTGCAAGTGATCTGGAATTTTATGATGTTAGACATTTATACCTGATTATGATGTGATTGATAGATGACATGATGTGTTACTATTTGATGTAGACGGGTGCTATTGACTCAGTTTTATTGAGTGTGCATGGTTTTTGACCTTGAGGATGCAGAGACATCGGTAGAACCCCGTTGGACTCTGGACTGAGTCAGAGAGTGTGCTTTTGGGTTGATATGTTTATTATGATGTTTCATTTGATTTGATGATTTGATGTTGACATTTCTGACTTTATTATTGGTGATGCAGGCTGACGATAGCTTGCTGACCAGACTCACATATGGAGTAAAGGGGCCACACACGATTGTAGAGAGGTTGAAAGAGAGGGGTGGACAGCAGCCCTGCCACCGCCTGCTAGCACTCCTGTCGTGGCTCGAACTGTAGGTTAACGATTACCTAGTTCGAGAGGACCCACGATGCCGTGAGGGCCGACTGCGACAGTCGCTCACGATGATTCTAAGGGGTTCGCAATAAGGCGGGGGGGCCTTATTCCTTAGAACCCTTAGTCTCCTACGAGTTCACCTAGCGGAGTGTTGACTCCAGGGGTTATAGAGGAATACCAATCAGTTCAGTTGGCGAGTGGCACCCTTGGAGCACGTGGTGCATCCTGAAGGGCACGTCGCACAAAATAAACTCAGTTGGCGAGTGGCACCCTTGGAGCACATGGTGCATCCTGAAGGGCACGTCGCCCAAAAGAAATTCCAAAGGCGAGTGACACCCTTGGAGCACGTGGTGTGTCCTGAAGGGCACGTCGCATTATGTGGAGGAGGGGTCAGCCTAAGTAACCCTAAGTCATCAGCATCTGAATAAAACCTTAAGCAATTCCCTTAACCTATCGTTGCCTAGCTCAGAATCTAAACCCTAAGCCTAAGACCTTCTAGAAAAAGGGGGGGAAATTTAGTGTGGCCTTAACAAATGAAAATTCAAAAAGAAAATATAAAAAAAAAAAAAACCAAAAGAACAGACCATTATCCTCTCATTATCCTTGTCTACTTAATTAAACTATCCTCCATTGCCTTGATCTTCCAATATCCATCTCCCTTTTTTTTGTCTAGTTCACATTACTATATCGCCATCCCTCCCCGTAATTCCTCTTTATTCGTTTTATGTAATACATTTATTTTTCCCCTATACTGGTTTGCCATCGCCCTAATCTCTCATTATCCTATATATACATATATATTAATGGTAAATTAAATGATGGATAATGATAAACTACAAAGATGAATGCATGCTTTTAAATAGAAAAATGAATATATATATATGTATATTTATATTATAAACAAATTGGAAACAAATAAAGCTAAGCATGTAAAAATTAAAAGGAAAACAATAATGAGCACACATACTCTTTGAGTTTTTGAAAAGAAAAAGAAAATAATATAAACAAAATAAATTAAAAAGAAAAATAAGAAAATCAAAAGGGAAAAGGGGGGAAAACCTAAGAAAAAGAGGAATTAGGGTTTGAGTCTCGATAAAAGAAAGGGAGAGGGGGAAAGAAAAGGGACATTTTTTGAGATTGGGATTGTTATGCTGCCAGACTAGAGACTGGACTGATTTCGCGTAGGAGTTGGGGATTCTCAGCAGACTTGAGTGGTAGCTCAGCCTTGGAGGCGAGCTGACAAGCTAGTTACTCTATGATTGTGTGTTGCCCCTTTTCGGCTCGGGGGTCTGAGGGGGAAGAAGAGTACCCCTAGTGTTTGGATGGGAGGTACCGGTGAGCTCATTGCGTTCGGCAAGCAAGAGCAGGAGCGGCAGGAGCACAAGAATCATTTGCTGCAAGCGATAAGGGCACAGGTATGTAAATCTCTGGCGTTTCTGTCTTGCTGCGTGTGTTATGACTGTAGTTTAATGGTATTTGTGCAAATTTATAGTTTTAGAGGTTATCTTTATTCTGGAACTTGTTGCTATACCTCTCTTCTTGGGTGCTAGCTAAAGGATTTCTGTAGTGAAGTTTCACCTCTGTTATAATAGCTCAGAAAAGAAACTTTTACATTATTGCTTGTGTTTTATGTTATATGGGGGCGTTTGTTCTGTCTTCCAGTGGGTCTTCGTTTTATTTGTACCATGGGCACCTTGTTCTCAGAGGGGTTTCATTTTTATACCTTGGGCGAAATGTTTTTCAATGGATTTTTGTTGGGTGCCGTGGGCAAAATTTTGACAATTGGGTTTCGAATTTATTCAGTGAGCCAATATTTGCAGTGGGTTTTCGTTTTGTTTGCATAGTGGGCGAATTTGCTATGGTGGGCAAATGTTTATGGGCATTTATTTACGGGCTGGGCGTTCCCATGACTGTAATATAAAAAAAAAAGATATTCCTACTGTGGGATAACTCTACCTTGGGTGTATTATATCTACCGTGGGTGTGTTTTTTTTTGTGGGTATCCTTCTTTATATCCTGGAACTTTTTCTCATACCGTGAGCTAATTTCCAGCGGGCCTTCTCCTTTACCGGGGCGTTGTTTTTTTTATTAGCCTGTGCACTTCAGGTTTGAGTCTTTTGTTTTGTTTTATTCCCTCACAATGCTGGGCAGTGACCCCCTTGCTGGTGAGATCTGGGTATTGAAGTACGGTCTGGTAGTTGTTGTTGTATGAATCGGTTACTTACAACCATATTAAAAAGTGGTATGCCATATTATTAAAAGACCACAACCATGCTAATACTTTTTACAAGTTCATTTAATTGTTTTTCTTTCTTTTGGATTACAATGGCGGTCACTAGAAGTAATATGTTTTTTTGGTATTGGGGTTAATTATTCTGATGTAGTCGTCATTGTCAAACTTTCTCATTTAAGTTGTTAGTTCTTTTCTTATTTATACTTACCAGTCCCGGACTAAGGCTGTCAGTTCTAAATGGTACCTCAAAACATTTTATTGCCTGGTTCACCATCGAAAATTAATAAGCCATTTAATTCCACATATTTAGCTATGGTTTAACTGGTGCATGAACGGACGCATAATTAGTGAAGGTCATTATCCTAATTGTTAGTTTCAGTTAGAGCTCTTCCATCACCATGTATTGCACCTTCGGGACAATTGCATGTTGAGTGACTCTTGCTCGGTATCCTTAAGAAATTTATTGATAATAAAGGGATAGATTCTTAAAAGAAATGAGATGGAGGAAGTCTTCGCTGGTAATAATTTAGAGACTGTAATGACCGTGGCTTCATTCCTTGTGCCCTCACCTGCGTGTTCCCCTGGTCCCTTCGAAAAGCACGCCTGTAGCAGATAGTGGCACGCGCGTTCCCTCCTCCCTTAGCTCAGCGTGGATGCAGCTCTGACCTACGCACTGGCCGAGGATCCTGAGAACCCTAGAATCTAAGTTTTAAATTCTGAGTTTAAGAATGACGCTTAAGTTGCCAGGATAACCTTGTTTTATTTAAATTAGGGTTAAAAAAAAGGGGCAATAAATGATGATGCCCACGTTAACCTGGTTTACTTAATGTTATTGTTGTCTAAAATGCACTATAGGGATGATACGTAAGCAGCCTCGTTAACCGGTATAAATTAATGATATTAACGTTAAATTTAAATACACTGCTGAAGTTTAATATTGTCAAGATAACCTTGGTTTATTTAATGTTATTACTGTTAAAAGGCTTTATCATGATGGAGCATAAGCCGTGTGTGTTAACCTGGTTTTATTTAAAGTCATTACTATTTAGAATGCCATATTAATGATGGCGCGCAAGCTGCATTGTTAATACATGCTAATTCGCATAGTACTTGTCTAAATGGCAATTTAATATTATTTAATTAAAATGCTAACGTTAATACATGTTAATTTGCAAAGTTAGTAATTGTCTAAATGGAAAATTTAATATTATTTAATTAAAATGCTAACGCTGGGTGGAACTGCAATGTTAAGTTATTGTTAATTAACATATTAATATATTTAATGGAAATGTTAATTCTAGCAGAATTGCAATGTTAAGAAATTGTTGCTTATTGTATAATTGCAAAATTAATATTATTAATGGAATGTTAATACTAGTTGAACTGCAATGGTGAGTAGTTGTTTACTTGCAACTGTTCATATTATTAATGGAAATGTTAATTCCAGCGGAATTGCAATGTTAAGAATTTGTTTACTTATTGTTTAATTGCAATATTAACATTATTAATGGAATCTTAAAAGTAGTTGAATTGCAATGGTAAGTAGTTGTTTAATTGCAACTGTTCATATTATTAATGGAAATGTTAATGTTGGTGGAATTGCGATTTTAAGTAATTGTTAAATGGCAATATTAATATTATTTACGGGATTGTTAATTCTAGAGGAACCGCAATGTTAAGTAGTTGTTTACTTCTTGTTTAATTGTAATATTAATATTATTTAAAGGAAAGGTTAATGATAGTTGAATTGCAATGATTAAGACGTTGTTTAATTGCCATGTTCATATTATTAATGGAAATGTTAATGCGGGATGAATTGCAATGGAGTAATGGTTAAATTGAAATATTAATATTATTAATTGAAATGTGAATGTGGGTGGAATTGCATGGTTGAGTAATTGTTCAAATTGCAATGTTAATGAGGATGCTTAAGTTGCGAGGTTAATATTTGTTAAATGAATGTTCGTGATGATGGTTATATTGCAAGGGTATTATTGGCTTAATTGAAATGTTAATGATGATGTTGGATTGCCATGCTAATATTGTTAATTAGAAATGCCAATGACGAGGTTTAAAATTGCAATGCTATTATCTTGTAAGGTTATTCCAATGTATGGTATTAAATAGGAAGGAAAGGCAAGATAAGAGGGAGAGTGTAGATGTTCGGGGGTTTACCAATAGGGTATGACATCATCGCTCGCTTATGGCGATTAACAGAAAATGCAATGCATTTGTGCTTATTGGTCGTCCCTGAACTTGTGCCTAATGACTTATAACTAGTAATGGGGGTTGAGATTATTAGCTTTTACCTTATGGTAAAGTCTTCATCGGTTAATGATAATTAATGGAGCAATTGGTATTGATGATGTCTTCGGGTCTCAATAGTGGTTGGTCGATTTGAGTCCTCCTGACTTGCGTCTCCTGTAGAGGTCATGATGGTCCCTGATTTTGTAGTACTTGGTGGTACTGTATTGCATAGTATGTTCGTGTCGGGTGGGAGATAGACACCTCTTGTAGCTTAGTATCTATGTCTGTGTGTAAATCCGGTGGAAGGAATCCAGTGTCGTATCAAGAGTCTCGGGCTGTTTAAAGGCACATTTCCACTCTTGCGACACACTCTGAGCCGTATCAGTAGTCTCGGGTTGTTTAAAGACATAGTTCCACTACTGCGACTCTACTGTCGGGTTCCTTCATTCTGTGACAGTACTGTACCTAACCCCTGGTGTTTTTTTCTGCTTACTGTTGCTAGTTGCACGCCTTGTGTCCAAGGACGTTTATCTCTTGTTGTCACTATGATATGACATGTCGTCTTGATTTTGTTCGTCTTACTAGCGTCTTGTTGGTTCGAGTGGTGATGTAGGATCGAGGGGGTTTTTTCTTCTACACGTGCGCACACACTTTAACAAACAAAAAAAAATAATTTTGCACCTATTTTCGGAGTTGTTATCGTAACCAGGAGGGGCGTTACATTTTGGGGATGTTATAGTAGAGTTTTAACCTCACCAAGTTGTAATCAAGGATTTAAAATATCCTAATCATGTTCTTGCAAATGTAATTGTTGATGATATTACCAAGTTGTACAAGTTTGAAAACTTTAGGTCACCATCTTTTCGATATTTTTTGTTTTTCATAGAAATCAATTGAACAAAATTTGGCATGAGCAGTTTGGTCATCTAAACTATCACTCATTGCAGAAACAATGTAATCAACACATGGTGATCGTTGTTCCTCTCATTTCTTACAGAGATGGTGTTTGTGTCAGTTGTGTTGTTGGAAAACAT
>ML782860.1:164026-199565 GCA_009831015.1 Picea engelmannii | reverse complement strand
GAGCAACTAACTATTTGTTTTATGAGGCTATGTATTGTTATAAAGATCAAGGTTGATCACAGTGAATGCAACATTTTTGTGCAATTACAATTCTTTCTTCTTTCTATGAGATTGTGATTTAATTATTTAGTATTTAGTATACTGTTATGCTATTTCATTGAATGATTATCTATTCCATAGATAGGCCTGCATAGATCATTCATTTGGTATTAGAGTTGTTGTTGTTTTAGGGTAATCATGTCAAACACTAATTCATTGCCAATTCCAGAATTTAATGGAAGTGATTATGATTATTGGTGTGTCAAGATCATGACATTTTTTATAGGGAAAGATCTATGGGAAATTGTAGAAATGGGCTAGGCAGAGCCAGAAAATTGGTCCACTTTTACTGCAAATTATAGAGTAGCTAAGAAGGAATCTAGAAGGAAGAATGCTCAAGCTTTATTTCATATTCACATTGCTCTTGATAAAATCTTGTTTCCAAGAATTGCAGGTGCAAAGACAAGAACGGATGCTGGAAGACTCTACAAGAATCTTACCAAGGCAATGATCAAGTCAAAGTTGTCAAGCTACAAACATTGAAAAGAGAATTTGAGAATTTAAAGATGCAAGAAGCTGAAAATGTAAGTGATTATTGTGTGAGAGTAAAAGACGTAGTCAATAAGATGGCTACTCTTCGCGAAATTGTGGACAAAGAGGTTTTGATTAAAAAGGTGTTGAGGTCTCTAACACTAAGGTGGAACCATGTTGCAATAATCATTGAAGAAAGCAAGGATTTGTCTACTCTTCAGTTTGACTGATCACCTAGTTGGATCTCTTATGTGTCATAAAAAAAGATTGATAGATGCATTTGAAGAAAGTGGCTAGAAAGATTTTTCTTCAAAATTGCAAATTACAAAGAATGAAGATGCCAACACTAGAAACAAACAAAACCAAAGCTAAGGTAGAGGTCAAAATCAGAATTATCCAAGAGGAAGAAGTGGTTCAAGAGGAAGAGGCAGCGACAGATTTGACAAAAGAAATATCTAGTGCTATTATTGTAAAAGGTATGGTTACTTTGAAAGGGGGATTGGGATAAGACAAACCAACCCTAGTCCTAAGACAAGAGACTGTTAGAATGATGATTTCATTAGTAGCTCAGAAGAAATGGAGCATTCATCACATGGATGTGAAAAGTGCCTTTTTGAATGGGTACTTAGAAGAAAAAGTGTTTGTGGAACAACCACAAGGTTTTGAAGTGCATGGAAAAGAGCATCAAGTATGCAAGTTGAAGAAGGCTTTGTATGGCCTCAACCAAGAAACAAGAACATGGTATGCTAGGATTAATGGATATTTTCAGAAGAGTGGGTTCAATAGAAGAAAAAGAAGGAAGTAGAACTATGTTATATAAAGACTCAAGAACAACTTGCAGACATTTTCACTAAGGAAGTTGCTAATGTCCAGTTTTTGAAACTTCGAGATTAGATTGTGAGCCCTCTTAGCATCAAGGGGGGGTATGTTGGTAATTGAGGTAGTCTTGTCAATCATCTGACATGATGCAATCCATCAATCCATTTTCAATTTTCTTTGAGAAAAATTCAATAGTGTTATGCGAAGGGCCCTTATGGAAGTTGCACCACTTCCGTGTATCTTTATTTTTCTTTCTGGTGTCCTTCTTTTCTTGTAGCTTGGACTGGTTGTCCTAATATTATCCATATTTTCTCTGTCCTCTGTTTTGTGGGTAGGGGCCGCCCTTTCCTGTCTTTTGTTGTGAGGGGTTCCTAGGCCCAAATTACTGCGTCTTTTGTTTGAGCTTCTACTTGATTTTGACGGCATATCGGTAGGATGCACCCAAGGATGATATGTCCAAAAATTCCATTTCAGTCTAGATGCATCTATGCAGAGCACCGTGATACTTGAGCACCATATATCACTCTAAATATTTGATACCCATCTTGGTGCGCAAGGTATGAAATATATTCTTGAAATCTGGCACTGCTTGTTCTCTTTCTTGCCAGAGTGTGGTCCATTTGGTATACAAGTCATCATAACTTTCGACATGGTAGTATTGTTCATGAATAGCATCGTTGAAGGAATCCTAGGTGTTCGTGACTGTAAATAATGAGGGTTACTCTATTTCCTTTTTCTCACAAAAAGTTTCCCACCAATATTTGACATGGGGAATGACTTTGAGGAGCGCAAAAGTAATATTTTCTCTATTAAAAAAGTTATGGACAGAAAAATAACTTTCTAGTAGATTCAAACACTTGTCTACAACATCTACGTCTGTATGACCTTCAAATATAGGAACACCGAAGTTTATTTGTACCTTGAATGGGGTGGTTCCTCCGCTCAAAGAAGATGTGTCACCTATTCGGAGCCATCGAAGGATTTGCACGAAACTATCCATCATCTCGTTCCTTTGTTGTGTTAGGGCTTCCTCAATCAACAATTTGAAAAAGTATCCTACCATCATCTTTATTTTCTCCTACCATGAGAGGTCACTTGGGTGTGCGAAATCTTTTATCTTGAAGAGAAACAAGCTCGAGACCCAAGTCTTTGTACTTCGACCTTCTTGGGGACATGCATTAAGACAACAAGGATAAGACCACTTTGATACCACTGATCCAGATTTTATGAGAAGAACAAAATGACTACAGATTATTAACAAATTCTTAATAGAAAATAACAGAGATACAGTAAAACTGGTTTTCTATTCAATAAGGAAATAAGCTGAAACTGTAAAATGCAGCGGAAACAAGCTTGTTGGAATGGTGGTGTCTTATCTCTGAGAAGAGATGTGACCACTGTGCTCATTCGCAAGAAGATGATTTCAATGAGGCCTTGAAGGCATTTTTACAATAAACAGGAATTCCAAAAACCTTACCCTAGGATATGAAGCGCCAAAATTCATGTGGGCCCTCTTTCGGTAAGTTAGTACATCAACTTCACGGGGTCGTAACTTTTGCATACAATCATTGTTTAATGCGTATGATAGCCTGTTCGAAATATATCGTTCAGGAGATTCATTTTGCGGGATCAATCATGCGTTTGACTCTCATTGAGAATCTCAATCTGGAAAAACCTTCATTTAGACCCTCAAAATGGCCCTGTAAGTTAAAACTGCTAAAAATAGTAAATTGTCAAAATTGTCAGAAAATTGTTTTGAGCCAGTTGGAAGAGGTGGGTGACCACCGATATCCATCTAGCTCACCGGCATACATTATTTAAGTTTGTGATTAAAATGGAAGATGAGGCTTTCCCTTTAACTGATATTGGTGCTCGTGGTGAAGAAGAAATTGTTTGATGTGTGTCGTTAGGCTTAAAATATTTAAAAATGTGTTTCAATCTTCAAGGAATGCATTCCTCTTAGCATATAGTTATTTAATCGATATTTTATTAATGTATGTGGCATGCACATACTATGTGCCCCTTTGAAATCATGTTATGCATTTCTTGTTGGTTATTATTGTTTACTTAATTTCTTAAGAGGTTTGATTAAGGAAAGATTTTGGTTATCCATCTAATGATGGGACCCCTGTTGTTGCTAGGGTACCAATCAGGAACTCTATTGTCCACTCCACCCCTTCCGGCTTATGGATGGTTCTCAACAATGTCGCGAATGGAAGAGTAGCTGCAATTCCCAAAATCGCAAGTTAAGTAGGACTCGTCATTTAGATCTACGATAAAATTTCATTTCCTGAATCATTCTAGTAATTATCCTTCTGTTGAATGAAAATACTATTACTAATTATAATTTTCATGCTTTCTTCTAGGAATTGCTTCATTTGAAATTTTCTAGATCCAGGATAACACCGTTCATCCAAAAGGTATTCGGGTTCTAAATACCGCACTTAAGAATGTACTCTAGGTTTCTAAGGGAATGATATGATCCTATTCCAGAATGGTATCATTGGGGATAAATTCGTTCAGGCTCATATAGATGGCTGATTCTTCAACTCTTTAATTATTATAAAATAACCAGGAAGGAAAAACTGCCTTTTGTAGGATTTTGATGCTTCATAGTTGTGAATCCTAGAATTGCAGAGTTTACTTACTGTTCTAGCTTACTCGAATGATTATGTATTTTAATTTAAAGAGTCCTTTCTCTCTAGTTACTATATATCAATGGAGGATCCTGTTGAGTGGGATAACTAGACTGTACAATTCTATACAGTTAGAATAGTTATAATAATAAAAGGTTTTCTCCTTTCCTCACGTGTCCAAACTCTACTAACCTTCCTGTATGAGTAGTTAAATGTGGAAATATTTATGCAATGTTTGTTACAACAACCATATATATACATATATTTATATATCTATCTATGCATAAATGGATCATTCTTTTAAGTTTTCGTTTGACATTTATTTTGTTTGCTATACTTAACTATCAAAATAGTTATGTGTATTTACCTTATATATATATATATATATATATATATGAGGTATACTTCAAAATATCCTTTCAATATTTTTATATGTTTAAATACTTCACATGTTTGATAGGAAATTTAAATAGCGTTGAAATTATAATTCTATTTTACGTACACATATCTACCAAATACCTACCATAATTGATACACCATGGTTTCATCATTAAATGCGTTAACTAATTCAGACTATAATTATAATAGATAATACATAGCGACTTCAATACCTATTTTTGTTAACCCTCTCAAATTGTACCTAAGAAGTTAATCATCGAGTAGACTTATTTCTTTATTTCATAACATAATCAACTCCCAAGGTTCACTCTAAACATAATTTCATTTCACTTATCCATCATACAAGAAAATAACTTAGCAAACAATAGGTAGGAGTACTTATCTGAAATAAAACTAGGACAACAAAAGGAACAACCAAGTTCCTCCCAACCATAGAACAAAACAACAAATCTACTTGTTCTGTTCACCCTCTAGCCTGACCATGAATCGATGAGGGAAAACTCCATAACTCCTCCTCAGCAATAGTACTTTAGTTTTAACAACCTTCTCCTTGCCTCACACTCCGAAAATAGTGTTAATAAGAACAAGAGATAAATTATTTCCCCCAGCATACTAGGCAATGTACTGCCTCCTCCCATATGCTATATATGCCAAAATCATTTGTGCCTAGGTATTTTTCCCTTTGGGAATTTTCGAAGATTCCCAAATCCCTGATTTTAAGGGCCTGCCAATGGGGAAATTATTGATTTTCCACTTGTATCATTCATCCCTAAGGTAGTTCCAACATGTTCCCCTCTCATGGATTCATGGTCAGCTGATTTCAACCTCGTTGTTCCATTTGTCCATAAAAAATAAATATAAAAATATTTGTTTCTTAAAAGTGTCATAGTTAAAGAGTTAGTTGGATCAAATCATATCTTTTCCCAACAATCATAATTATAAATTACAATGTACTAAATTCGAAATTCAGAATTGCCATAAATGGCAATAATTTTTCAATTTCAAATTTACCAAAAATGGAAATAAATTGCTAAGTATTTTCAGACTTAAATAATTTATTTTTGGGGATGTTACAGTGGAGTTTTAACCTCACCAAGTTGTAATCAATGATTTAAAATATCCTAATCATGTCCTCACAAATGTAATTGTTGATGATATTACCTAATTGTACAAGTTTGAAAACTTCAGGTCATCATCTTTTCCATTATTTTTTTTTTCACATAGAAATGAATTGAACAAACTTTGGCATGAGAAGTTTGGTCAACTAAATTATCACTCATGGACGAAACAATGTAATCAAAACACGGTCATCGGTCTTCCTCTTATTTCTTATGGAGACGATCTTTGTATCGGTTGTGTTGTCAGAAACTATCATCGAGACAATTTTGAAAAACATGCCTCTTCGCACACCGCCCCTTTAGTACTTGTTCACCGTGATTTTTGTTGTCCTCTTCCTCCTCCTTGTTTATTTGGGTGCAAGTATTTATTAACTTTCATTGATGAATTATCGATATGTACTTGGGTTTACTTCTGAAAACATAAAAGTGAAGTGTTTTCCAAGTTTTTGTCCTACAAGGACGTTGTAGAAAAACAATTTGGAAATCAACTTCAAAGGTTAAGATTAGATAATGGACGAAAATATGTGAACAATAAATTATCAAGTTACCACACTTCATAGGGCATTTAAATGCAACACATTGTTCCATATACACCAAAACAAAATGGTGTTGTTGACTGAAAAAATCACACATTAAAATAAATGGATAATTATATGATCCATTCTAAGAGATTAAGTCTTCATTATTGGGTGGAAGCCATCAATTGTTCAAATTACATAGTAAATCAAACTACCACAAAGGTTCTAAAAATATATAACATCATAAGAATAATGGAATAAAATTAAGCCATATCTAATCCAATTCCATGTATTTGGTAGCGTAGCATGGTCTCACATTCCTGGTGAGAAAATGAAATCTTTGCAACCAATAAGCTCACAAATTGTCTTAATGCCTCCACTACACTTTATAGATCCTCTTATATGAAGTCATAACAACTAAGAAAAAATTCAAATGGGATACCATATTCTCTATAGATCTTATCTTTCTTAAATATGTGAAGGGTTTTGAGTAATATTTTGAATGTCTTTGGGATATATAAATGGTGGAAAGAAGCAAGAAAGATGGAGAATAACATTGATGGTGTCTTGGTTTTCCTTTTTAAAAAGATTTTGAAAGTGTTTGACCCCTTTTGAATCAATATCAAATAAATTTTCAGTAAAGGAGCCATCATCTTTGGTTATTTTTCAAACTGAATTGATATTTTTTCTAAAATTTGCAAAATAATGGAATAATTTTGTATTGCCATCACCTGCCTCGCTAGATAACCGTAGTTTTTATTTTCTAATCCTTTTATTTTTCCAATAGAAACTTTATTACGTTATTTTCTAGTTGACTAATATCATCTGTCTGATAGTTCGTTAGGAATCCAAAACTCTCCATATAAAGCCTGGTCATACCCTAGTTATTCAAGACTTTCCTATTTATACATAAATCTCAATGACCTTAGTCCTTTCATTTTCACCATTTTCAATATAAAAATGACATTATAAATAATAATTAGTCAATTCCTTTTTTATTGCATTAACATTATGGATATTTCAAAGTCTCTTTATTTTTACCATAATCTTAATAAACTTTTGTTGTCATTTCCACTATCTTTAGAAATAGAAATGACATTTTAAATTTGTTTATTTATCTTTGTTTATTCTATCAATCTTATTAATCTTAGAAACAATTAACATCAACATTATGATCAAAATAACTTATTATTATCCTTATCATGGCAATTTGTGTCTCTCCTTTGTCACATAAGGCCTTTACACATTCATTATGGGCAGATTTGATCACCCATATTTTATCCTTGTATTGGTCCTACCTATCCCTTTCCCTTACAACTCTGTAAATGACTCGTCTAGAATGAGAATACTCGCACTACTCATTATTCACACATTATGTTGAGGATTGAGACCAACTATAGGATAAATACCAAATGTTTATCCCTCCCTCCATGTAGGGAAAAGCATACTAAGATATCATTCATTAAAAGTCCTTCATTAATGGGATTTCCTAGTATATTGCCTCATATCCCTAACCTCATAAGAATGTCAAGTTACATAATGGTTTTGGTGCCTATTAATATTAAATACACTACTATCAATGTGAAATCCACTATTATCATGTATTGGATTTGATTATGATGATTATCACTATCATTTTACTATCGATAAGAATGTCAAATTACATAATGATTTGTCAAGTTACATAATGATTTTGGTGCCTATTAATAGTAATATTATGTCATCCTCATGTTTATGCCATTGTAATGGATTACTCAAATGGTTTGTAATGCAACTTTGTTTTCCTAATAAACATTTATCTTTAGGTTTCACAATCTTATCATTATGATTTTAAATTGGATATGAACACTAAGGATGTTTGAGTGGTTTATGTTTTTAAAATCTTCATTAATATTTTATCTAGTTGGGATGAAATTATTAAAATAGTGATTGTTGTTTTAGGTATATCATATCCCATATCACCTAGGTCTAATAAATATATAATTAATTGTTTTAAGGTTGTTTTAACTACTTTATGACCAAGTGAAGATTAACTCAATATTCCCCTTTTTAAATTTGAGGTGGCATAACTACTTATCCCCTTAAAATTTTTTAATTATGTATTATGAAAGACAACATATCTCATATCACCTAGGTATAATAAATCTATCATTAATTGTTTTAAGGTTATTTAAACTACTTTATGACCAAGTCAAGATTAACTAGACATACCCCTTTTTAAATTTGAGTTGGCATAACCACTTATCCCTGAAAATTTGTTAATTGGGTATTCTGAAAGACAACATATCCAATATCACCTAGGTATAATAAATCTATCATTAATTGTTTTAAGGTTAATTTAAATACTTTATGACCAAGTCAATATTTACTTAGCATTCCCCTTTTTAAATTTGAGTTGGCATAACCACGTATCCCCAAAAAATTTAACTGTGTATTTTGAAAGATATCATATCCCATATCACCTAGGTCCAATAAATCTATCATTAATTCTTTTAAGGTTATTTTAACTACATTATGACCAAGTCAAGATTAACTCACCATTCCCCTTTTTAAATTTGAGTTGTTTTTTAATTGGATATTCTGAAAGACAACATTTCCCATATCACCTAGGTCCAATAAATCTAGCATTAATTGTTTTAAGGTTATTTTAACTACTTTATTTTGCTCTTGCATTATTTTATATCAAAAGAAAGAACTTTGTTTTGTGAATAACTGAACTGTACAAGCTTATGTTATCGGCATAATCATAAAGAGGGAACATGTACTCAATTTTTCTCATGTATACAACATTGAAAATCTTATGGTGTGAGTCATTAGATGTTCAAGCGGTTATGAAAATTTTTGTACAGTTACTGAATATATATATATTTATTCCTATCATATATAGATATTCATCCTAAGTCTGGTTTTGACATGTACACGATTGAAAAATCTTAAATAAGTAATACGACCCTGTGTATTTACTTACAATAATATAGGTATACATATATGTTTACATAATTCAGTTCCATTCATAGTTAAGATACACAGGAAGTTTACTGAACACATACAATTAAACTACAAGGGTTTATCCTAAAATTTATTCCATTCCATCAGTAATTTAGTCAACAGAAATAATTCATCCAGAATTAAATAGATGTATTCTATCATCCATTAAATCAAAACAACATTCGATCATAGAAAGAGTATATGGACATATCTGATGAAGTTACTGAAAAACAAATGTAACAACCGAGTTCCTCCAAACCTTAGAATGACACAACCAATCTACTTGCTCAGTTTACCCCCTAGCTTGACCATGAACCCATGAGGGAGAACTTTGGAACTCCTCCTTAGCTATAGTCCTTCTGGAGTTTCAGAAAAATCTCCTCCTTGCCTCACACTCAGAAAATAATGTTCCTAATAGAAAGTGATAATGCTTTTCTATGTATACTAGGTAGTGTCCTGCCTCCTCCCATATGCTATATATACAAAAGCATTTGTGCCTAGGTCTTTTCCCCTTGGTAATTTTTGCATCTTTCCGAATACTTGATTTCTAGGGGCTTATAATGGCCAAATTCCTGATTTTCCACTTGTAACATTCAACCCTGAGTTAGTTCCAACATGTTCCCGACTCATGGAATCACGGTCAGTTGATTTCAACATGGTTGTTCCGTTTGTCTATCAGTAATAAGTATAAAAATATTTTTTTTCTTACAAGTGTCATAGTAAAAGAGTTGGTTGGGACAAATCAAATCTTTTCCCAATAGTCATAATCATAATTTACAATTAACTAAATTCAAAATTCAAAATTTCTAGAAATGGCAATAATTTTTCAATTTCGGATTTACAAAAAATGAAAATAATTTCCTAAGTATTTTTAGACTTAATAATAATTCACTTTTGGGGGATATTACATCCTTTCCCCTTGATTGAAACATTGTCCTTAGTGTTCGTTCCTTTCTTGGAACAAGTTTGGTTGAGATTTCTGCAAATCTCCCTCCAATTCCGAAGTGGCCTCCTCAAGGCTAGAGTGCTTCCATTGTACTTTTACGTGGGCAATGATTATGTTCCCTAGTGTTATTTATCTCCTATCTTGAATGCTTATAGGTTCCGCTTGGAACTTTCCTTTAGGTTCCACTTGCACCATGTTCCAATCGATCTTGTGAGTAGGATCATGAGCATAGTTTTTTAACAAAGAAACATGAAATACATTAAGAATTTTCAGATTTGTAGGAAGTGCAAGTTGGTATACCACTGGTCCAATTCAAGCTAAGATATCGAAAGGGCCACAAAACCTGGGTGCCATATTGGAACAATTCCCTATATTTAGTGAACTTCTTTTGGCTTTGAATTTTAATTAAACGTGGTCTCACACTTGGAACTCATGGTGTCTTGTTTTCAGGTTTGCATAACTTTTTTTTCTGTCCTGTACTTCTTTTATATGTTGTTGTACATTTCTTAGTGTACTCTCCATTTCCTGGAGCATTTCTGGACCCACCATGAATCTTTCAAATGAGTTATCACATCTAATCGAAGTCGTACACTTTTTGTCATACAATACTTCGAAGGGGCTCATCTTAGCCGATGTTTGGTAAACATTGTTGCACACAAATTCCACCAAGTGCAGGTAGTCTTCCCACTTGTTTGGTTTTGTCCTTACATACATTCATAGCATTTCATCCATGATTTGGTTTTTTCATCCGTTCTACATATTGGTTTGCGGATGATAACTTGTGCTGAAATTCAAGTTAGTATTTAACCCTGCAAACAATTCTTTCCAAAATGTAGATGTAAATTTTACGTCTCTATATGAAATCACAATTTTAGGAATACCGTGAAGTCTAATAGCTTTAAAAGTAGACTTTACATGAAAAAAGTGTTCATACTTAACTTATCGATTACTACCATAATTGAATCATTCTGTTTTTGAGTTCTAGGAAAACCTGTAATAAAATTCAGTGATATAGTCTCCCATTTCCAATCCAACACAGATAGAGGCTGCAACAGACTGGCTAGATGTCAGTGTTCATCTTTCACCTGTTGACAATATTGGAACTTAGATAAGTATTCTTCTATCTCTCCCTTCATATTACACCAATAAAATAACTGCCTTAGTGTTGTTACCATTTTCTGGTATCCTGGATGACCAGAATATGGTTTCTTGTATACTTCATCCAAAACTGTTAACTTTTATTCAGCAGAATCTAATATTTATATTCTATTTTTAAATGATAGTAGACCATTTCTATCGAAACTTAGATCTGTTCTATCTAAATTTTCTGCATTATTTCATAAATTTTCCACTATTTTAGTGTAATTTTCATCATTATTACTTGCAACCTTGATCCTCTACTCAAGATCGCTTTCAGCCCTGCTAATGTTCATTTCAAATAGCGCATGAGTTCTTCTACTTAAGGCATCATCCACCTTGTTTTCCTTACCCTTGATGTGTCTTACCTCAAAGTTGAATTCACTCAATAAGACCAACCATCTTGCTTCCCTTGCATTAAGGTCTGGTTGACTAAACAAAAATTTCACACAATTGTTATGAGTCAATAACAAAAATTTTCTTCCTATAATAGATTGTCACCACATGTTTAAAGTGTGTATTACAACTGCTAACTCTAAGTCATGAGTGATGCAGTTTCTATCGTTCTCCTTTAGTTTTCGGGACTCATAGAAAATAAAATTCCCTTCTTGAGTTAGGACACCACCCATACCTTCTTTACTCGCATCCACACAGACTGTGAACTATTTTTCTGGATATTCTACTTTTAAAATTGGCACGGTTGTTAACAATTCCTTTAACTTATTAAAACTGTCCTGACATTTCTGTGACCAGTTAAACTTGGTTTCTTTCTTTTGTAACAATGTGATAGGGTATGAAATCTTGGATAATCCCTCTAAAAATCTATAGTAATATCTGGTGATTCCCATGAATGACCGTATTTTCGCTACATCCTTAGGGATCAACCATTCCATGATAGTTCTTATTTTATCTAGATAAACTACAATAGCTTCTTTAGATATTACATGTCTTAGGTACTACACTTTCTTTTGATAAAAGTCACACTTGTCGAATTTAGCATACAGTTTGTGTTTTCTTAAATTTTGCAGAACTATCCATAGGTGTTGTTTGTGTTCTTCTTCTATTTTAGAATACAATAGGATATCGCCAATAAATACCAAAACAAACTTATCCAAGTACTGACTAGAAATGTTGTTCATTAAACACATAAAAATTGCTAGTGCATTAGTGAGACCAAACGATGTAACAAGAAATCCGTAATGGCCATATCTCATTCTGAATTCTTTTATACTTATGTCTTCATATTTTATTCTAACCTCATGATAACTAGATCTTAAATCCAATTTAGAAAAAATATTTTCCCCATCTACTTGATCAAACAGAACATTGATCCTAGGTAAGGGGTATTTGTTCTTAATCGTCATTATTTTTTATTGTCTGTAATCAATACATAATATTAAAGTTTCGTCTTTCTTTTTAACAAAATGGACTAGTGCTCCCCATGGTGAGGCACTTGGCAGGATGTATTCCTTTTCCAATAGTTCTTGTAGTTGAATATTTAATTTTAATAACTCAGGTAAACTCATTCAGTAGGGAGCCTTAGATATAAGAGCTGAACCACGAAGCAGATCGATAGAAAAGTCTATCTCTCTTGTTGGGAGAAATTCATGTATCTCATCAATAAACACATCTCTAAAATCATGCAAGATGACAAAATCCTCTAAGCTTGTTTTTTTTTCTAACAGATTTGTCAGTTGGATAACATAAATCTGACAACCTTTTATCATGCACTTCATAAATTGCATTGTTGAAATCTGCCTAATTGAGATTGGTTTTCGTAAGCCTTGAACTGTCCTAACAATGTCGTTTTCATCTTTATACTTGAGTGATTTTTCATAACAATGTAAAACTTATTTATGCCTTTCTAACTAGTCCATTCTGATAATTATGTCATAAGACCCTAATGGTAGAATGTTCAGATTTGTCTTTGTGTTTTGACCACCTAAATTGAATTCACAGTCAGAAATAAAATCAAATACTTTTCTTTTTTTTCATGTTTCTAGTTGTACTAGCCAAGATTTTGCATGTCTTGTTTTATTAAGTTTATTTGAATCCACTACACCAGGAGTGATATAGCTCAACGTAGATCTAGGATCAATTAAAACATAAATACGAATATTGTTAATTTTACCTTCAATTTCCACTACAGTGGACTCATGATCAATTTATCGACCATCCACGGCTGCATTGATCTGATGTAAACTCCTTCCAATATCTCCCACTGTATTGGCTTCCTATAGGTTATGAACCGTAGTCCTCACTGTTGAAGTCAAACGTAGAAAGTTTCTCCTTAAGTGAGGTTCTCCACATTCTCAACATTTAACGATTCTCTAGGGCTGTCCCGAAACTTATTTGTTCCCAAATTGAATGGTTTACCACCTCCTTGTGTGTTCTAGTTATTGGTGTGAAAATATTTCCTTGGAAAACTCTTTGCTGCGCTCCAGGAAGGGGTTGGTTGATATCCCTTCTTTCGCTCATTCATTCAGTCTTGTTGTTTGTCTTTACAAGACTTGGGAAATTTCGACCGATGTTTGTATTGGTCGTAACACATTTAGGCCTTTCTGAAAACTTCACTTAAGGATTTGGGGTTGTTGAATTCGATTCAATCCTTATAGGACTATGGTAAACAACTTAGGAATCATTGGATTTTTACTTTTTCCTCCTAGATATAAGGCACGAAACTTAATAATTCCAGGAATTTGTTTATCATATCATCCATAGCCATTTGACTGAGTCGTAGCTCATAAAACTCTTTAGTTTTTATTTCATAATAACTTTAAGATAAATATTGTTTATTAAAGTATTTCTTAAAATTTGACCACTCCATCTATTTTTCCTTTAGGCCCTTGACTAACTTCAGATCCTGCCACCATATGCTTTCTTTTCCTTTCAGGTTATAGATGGCCATTCTGACCTTCATATTGCTGGAATAGTTGAAGATTTGGAAATACTTTTTTATGTCCAATAACAATCCTTCATCCTCCTCCCCTATTCTATATTCCCCATCAAATGTGGATGGTTTGATTTTCTTAAACTCTCCCTCTAGGTGATCCACCTATTTCCTTTTTATTACCGTGTTTGTTTTATCTTTTGTTGATGGTGTACCTTCAGAAGAGTTGTCCCCTTTTTCTCCTTCAGGACCAGAATTTTTGGAGGCCCTTTTACTGACCTCTTCTTCCTCATTATTGTCCTTCAGGATATTCTTTGTTACTATTCTACTCTAACATCCCCAAAAAAATAAATTATTTTGGAATTCAAAAATTGTTAGAAAAATTATTTCGTTTTTGGTAAATTTTTGCCATTTATGGAAATTCTGAATTCTGAATTTGGTAAACTGTAATTAATTATTATGAATGTTCGGAAGAGATCTAATTTGACCCAACTAACTATTTGATTATGACACTTGTATGAAAACAAAATAATTTATAATTATTGCAGGAGGAAAAATGGAACAACCATGTTAAAATCAATTGATCATGACTCCATGAGTGGGGAACATGCAGGAACTACCTCAGAGATGATTGTTACAAGTGGAAAATTAGGGATTTGGCCATTGGAAGGCCTTGAAAATCAGGGATTTAGAAATATACGAAAATTCCCAAGGGAGGGAAAAACACCTAGGCAAAAAGATTATTCTGATAAATAACATATGTGAGGAGACAGGACGCTTCCTAGTATGTTGGAAAGGAACTACTCAATACTTGTTGTTATGAACACTGATTGCTGAGTGTGAGGCAAGGATAAGACTACTATTAGAGGAAGACGTTGTTGAAGAGGATATTTCAAGTTTTCCCTCATGGACTCATGGTCGGGCTAGGGGCACTAGAAAATTTTGGTCATTTTGCGACAGTTATTTCGACGCTCTTGCGACGTTATGGCATCGAATTTGCGACGAATCTAGACTCTATGAAATGTTATTTTAATTCATGTGGTAATTGCGACGAAATTGAATAAACATCGAAAGAGCCATGCTCCCATGGAACTTATCACAATAGCAACGAAAAAAGAAATATCGTCGCCAATACGACAATTTAGGCAATAATGTGAAACCAACATTTCGTCTTGATTGCGACGAACCTTGCGACGACAAATTTCATTTTTTATATAGCAAGAGCATCGTAGAAATTCAAACAGCCAACGTACTTGCGACGAAAAATTTTCATTGTTTACATAGAAAAACTGTCGCAGCTATTTAAGTTGTCATCTCAAGTGTGACGACAACTTTTCATTGTTTACATAACAAAATTGTCGCAACTATTTAACTTGTCATCTCAAGTGCGACAACAACATTTCGTTGTTTACATAGAAAAATTGTCGCAGCTATTTAAGTTTTCATCGGACTTGCACGAAAACTTTCATTGTTTATACAAAAAAACCGTCGCAGCTATTTAAGTTGTCGTGGCAAGTGCGACGACAACTTCCATTGTTTATATAACAAAATCGTCACATCTATTTAATTTTTCGTCGCAAGTGCGACAAAAAATTCGATTGTGTATATAAAAAAGCAATCACATCTATTTAAGTTGTTGTCGCAAGTACGATGACGAATATTTATTTAAAAAAAAAAAAAAAAACTATTTGATTTAGTATTACCATTTTAATATTAATATTAAGATAAGATGCAAATGAAGAGCTTAATGATCTTATTAGAAGATTTTATTAGATAATTAAGGTTCAATAGACCAAAGAACAAGTGAATGAGAGATTCCAAGAATATCAACATAAGATGAAAATTATTTTTTATAGAAGAGTTAAAGAGAGATTTTACTCTTTTACTCCATGAGATTTTGTGCCACATCAATGTTACCAAGGAATAAGATGGTAAAGTCAAGGATATTAATGGAATAAGGCATCAAGGAACAATTATGCGACAAAATATTATCAAATATTTAAGGAATCAAAGGAAAGGAAGCTATCAAAGAATGACACTGAAAATAACTAAATATGGATGGATAAATAATCATATTGCATGAGAGCATAAATATAAGTAACTCAATTACTTGGTTTCATCACATGCAAAAGATTTAGCCACAAATATTTTAGGATAGTTTTTCGAATGGGGGTACTTATGTTATGACCCAATGGGGGGTATATATGGGGTTGAATGTATATGTAATTGGATTGAATGCATATGTAATGGTGTTAAATGTATATTAAATAGGGGGCAGTCTAATAGAGGGGCCACATGTGCAATGAGTGAGAATATGTGTATATAGAGATCAATATAGTCATTATCGGGAAACATTTTAACATATGATTTGGATATATGGATGTACTTGGGTTATTTGGAGGAATTTGTTCCTACATTTAGTGTACACTATGTATATTGATTGAGCGTGTTATTTTGAGTATTTGGACAATAACTCTTACTTACTGCATGGATTTTCCTTCTAGATATATACTAAGGAAAATTGGTTTACATGGTGTAATCAACAAAAACTGAAATCAATTCTATAATTGTCAAGTTTCTTGTTAGTTAAAAAAATATTTTCCTTGATAAGCATTATCTTGTTAAAGTGTTTCCATCCTCTTTATTTGGTCATCTTGAAGTCATTGTGCATTTTTCTCTAAAAGAAGGTTTCATTTTTAATAAATCTAATTTTGAATATAATATGAATGATCTTTGCTTAATAGCCAAGCATCTATGGATATGTTTTCATTCATTTTGGAGAGTGGTAGTTTATGTTCATAATATTTATTTATCCCTAAGACAATATATGGCATGCCCATTATATTGTTTCCATGCTTTGACTACAATGCGCACCAACCACCCAACCTAAACTCACATCAAACCAAGGTTGTGAGACTTGGGATTAACGAAAAGTCAGCGAGTTTGGGATATGGAAAAACTTGGCAACTCTGAAAAAATTAGTTCAAAAATCTTCAAATAGAAACAACACTTAGAATACATAAAATTTTGTGCAGAAAACATATTAATGACATTCCTATCCTTAAAATCTATAAAACGATAGGTTTTCCATCAATTCATCTCATCAAATATGATAACAAAAAATGTGGCAGTGAAAATTATCCTCAAAAACTTAAACATAAATCAAATAGCTTGTATCGGACTATGACATATTTGCAACGAATTCATTCTAGGTGAAGTTTCAAGTTGTTTGTGCCCCCCCCTTTCATACTGTGGTTATAGTGTTTGCACTTGAGCTTCTTGTCATCATTCGATTCAAGTTTGAACGCATGTTCTCATGCTTGATCAAACCAGATTTTGGACTTAGGAGCCATGGTTAGTCAAGATTCAATAGAAAGAAGAGAAGAGTATATCATTGTAGGTTGATCCCTAAATTAAAAATGAAGATGAAATCTCCAAAATCAATTTTGCTTAAAATCAGAATACTTTCTTCAAAATCGGAATGTAATTGAAATTGAAGATCTAACATGTAGATATTTTGGCTCTCTACCTCCTATTCGGTCTCCATCCAACAAATACAAGTGTTCTCAAGACTCCAACTGAACCCCAAACAAGAATAACACAACCTGCTGAAAAATGTATCAGTGTTCACAGTCCAACTGAAAACTCAAATCAATGAAGATAAAATGACCAAATGAGTGAAATGCATCTTGTTTTTGGGTTATATTCCTTTAGGGTTTCCTTTGATGTGTTCCTCCTCATATTTCTCCCTCCAAAAAACACATTTTGGCCTTTTGTCCAAGTCAATTCCATGTGGGATCCACCTATTCTTAATGGGTGAGTTTTGTCAGGTTTCAATAAGTCTAACAAGTTCGAGTGGGTTTCAACAGGTTTTGGCAAGTTTCATTTATAGAAAAGTTTCACAAGAAGTTTTCACTAGTTATTCATTTCAGTGTTGACCCAACAAACTCGGCATGTCTCACAACATTGCTTCAAACCAAGGTTGTGAGACTCAGACTCAACAAAAACTTGGCCATCTTGGGACTGCGCAAAACTTGACAGCTCAGGAAGACTTGACAAAACTCTAAATTGAAAATTAAAATCAAATTTAATTAGAAAAAACTCTCAAGATACAAGAAATTTTATGCAAAAAAAATAATATGAGATTTTCATCCATAAATCTATAAAACAACAGTTTATTTGTCAATTAATCTCATCAAATATGATAATATAAAATTTGGCACTTGAAATGTGTTCAAAAAATGAACCATAAATCAAAATTTCAAATAGCTTCGAATCCATCAAATAATAACAAGTTCAACAATTCAACTATTGTATTAGATAAATCATGACATAATCATAAACTCAAAATAGACAATGTCTCCAATCTCGAGTATCATTTATTTTGTTTCCTTCATTTGATATTGAAGCATGAGAGTGTGAACGTATTTAGGAGATATCAAAGCATGAGAATGAAGGTATTAAATCAAACCCCACTAAAACAAGTTTCCTTATTCAGAGTCCCACTATAGATTGAAACACAATCACTTAAGAATAAATGAGAAAATGAGTTATATTCCTTTAGGGTTTCATTAGAGGAGTTCAAGGTCTTTTTTTCCCTCTAAAACTATGTCTAAGCCCTTTCTCCAAGTGCTTTGCATGTGGGGTCCATTTTTAACTATTAATTTTATAGTCTCTACATGTTTTTTCCACTAACCTAGAGGGAGTAGCTTCAAATCGAAGGGATCAGAAAGAATCTAGATTACCTTTCTCTTAAACACATCCTCACATTGGCCATACAATTGTTGTAGGCAAATAATAGCACACCAACCTTGTTTAGTTTTGTGAACTTTCATAAGGTCCTCACAATGTTTCTTGAATTTAGTAGAGCAACTTCAATAACTAGGATTCTTTATCAAGAGTGTGATACTATATGGCATAGTTATCATACCTAAATATGGTTCTCACATGATATCCATGACTTTCTTTTGCAGAGGTTTTTATGGAGACATGATATCTACCCTATTGCTCGTAGATGATGAAATCCTCCTAGTCTCCTTACAAAAACATTGAAATATGATTGTTATTACATTTTTGGGCAAGGCTAGGCAATTTGAGTTCAACCTTGGTAAGACCATGTCATGATTTTCAACACCGCCAATGAAGCACTACTGAAATAACTTCACTTTTTCCTTCAAAATATTTCAAGACCAAGACTAAGTTTATGCTCAATAAATAAAGATTAGTCTTCTTAAAGGTTGTGCAATGTTTATGCATATAGGTAAGTATATATGTATACACGGGTATGAGCACATAAACAAACAAGTGCCATGAAATAGCCCTCCACTTATTCACTTCTATTATATAGTCACTTGACAACAATTTAGGTAATAAAACATAAAATGCTTCATTATATGCACTTTATGTTAGATTTGGTAGCTCTGAGGTACTTTTGCATAGGCATTTCCGAGCATGCAGAAGTGACTAAGCACATTTTTCCCTAGTGACTTTATAAAGCGATTTTATAAAGTTAAGTTGAGCTTTTATTTTTTAATGTGTAAAACTGACTTTATGAGGTTGTCGATCACTTTAGTGACTTAAGTGACCTCAACCAATAATTATGTCATGACCGGTGATCTCATGAAGGAAACATTAGATATTGACCATCAATCTCATTGGGAGACCAAGTGTTAAAGGAGTTACAGATTGGAAATTGCATAAAGACAACACTTGAGGGAGAGAAGGAACACACTTTGAGGAGAGCTTGACGAGGAAGGTGAAAAGTCATTTTTCTCAAGAAAGAGATTGAGCTCATGGAGAAGTGAGAGTAAAGGAAAAAGAAGGGCTCATTCTCCAAGGGAAAGAGGGAGGTTCTTACAGCTAGAGGAGGGGCGCGATAGGGAAGGAGAGGGTTCCTACAACTGAAGGAGGGCATGATTTTCAAGAGGAGAACAGGGCACATTTTTCCAAAAATTACAACATTAAATGATGAGTTGACAATAGTAAAAAGGGAGGTCCTGCAAAACAATATTGCTAATCTGCACAGATATCAAGATTTTATTTGTTTTTAAAAGGAGTGTACATTGTAGAAAATGGGGATTGTTTTGTGTGTTTTTTAGCACACAAATCGGGGAGGTTTGTTGGCACATTTTTCAAGGATTTTTGTTGTTGATTACTTCTTGTTGTAAACTTTGATATGAAATTTCTCTGAGCTCAATAAGAATACTCTCCTTGAACAGGTTTTCCCAAGATGGGTTTTTTCCAAGGGCGTTGCCTAGAAATTACTAGTGTTATATGGAGCGATTTCTTTGTTGTTCATTATTATTTCCACTGTTATTTTAGTTTCATATATCTGTCATATAGTATTTCTGATTTATTGTTGAAGTTTTATAGGAGGTTGAAATATGTTTATGACTTAGTATATATCTGAGCTGGTGCTTTGAGGTTCGAGACAAGAGAGTTGGCACTTGATTTACAGTGCGTTGCAAAGGTTTTTTGCCTGGAATAAGGGAAGGGTAGAAAGTAAATGAAGATATGCAACATAATCCAAAGAATACTATGAATCATGAAGATATGGAACATAACATGTTGTCTATAGGGAATCATGAACCTTTGAGTGAGATATGGGTATTGTTATAATATTTTTTGTATCCATCTCTATGTAATTTTTTTTATGTAGGTAGATTTCAGTGTTTCAGTACATATTTTAAGTGAAGTGTTTTTAACATGATCTAAGCACTGAGTATTGTAAAATTATGAATTTTTTTTGTCAATAATCCTTATTTCCAAATTTAGATAGTAGTCTTAGAAAAAATAAAAAACTTAAAATGTTTAGCCTCAGCTATATAAAAAAGCTAAGCCAAATAAGAAAGCTCGCAGTGAGCATGGTAATCATTGATTAGTTTTGAAACCTTATTCTCTTATTTTCTCCAGTTGTAAACTGTATATTGTTTTTGGCAGTACAGGTTTTTAGATCCATTGACGTCGGGGAAATACACCGACTCTATGAGAAGGTTGGTGGGAGCACGTTTACCACGATTTAGCAGTGAAGAGGCTAAAGATTTAGCAGGCTCATTTGACTTTCTTGATTATAATTGTTATTCATCACAGTTTGCTACCAACAATCCAGCTTCACCAAATTCCCAGCACATTGACTGTATTCTGGATGCTCGTGGTGCTAATGTAACATGTAAGCTAAATAAGTAGTCAGTAAATAACTGCCCTAATCTCCATTTGCTGGGAAATTGTTATTTATTTATGGGTTGGGACTCTAGGTAAATTAATCAACTTCAAACAAATAGCATTTCATGATTCAATCTTACATATTGCGTATTTTTTGGTATTAACATTTTACTGTGATCAAACAAATAGCATTTCATGATTCAATCTTACATATTGCGTATTTTTTGGTATTAACATTTTACTGTGATTGGTATTTGTGGTTCGTATTAAATGGAGTTTTCATTGGATCTGACGTAAGTAATTTATAAAATCTTTTATATTTGATTATAGAATTTTGTTATAACATATATTAATTATATGTAAATCTGTCCATCGCTTGTTAACATTCTACACATGTCTGACGCATGGCTACCGTAAAGAAGATGGCTATGAAACTCATTAAAACTGCACATGCAATGCTTACTATCATGCTCAATCGAGTCTTTTCTGTCGTGCTAGCACCAAGTACGTTTCCTACTCTCGTTGAAACGCCCAGGTTAAGCGAGGAAGGGAAGATATAAAGGAAAACTGTGGTTTGAATGAGAATTCCCATCACTGCCACTGTTGCCGTTGGATCTAAGAAGAGCCCACAAAGAATTATCATAATTTTGTAATTTTGTACCACCACCACCATTCGAAGCACACAAATGCACAGCTGGGAAGAGACAAACTCAGAAGCGATCTTCACACTTCGAGGCATTCGGCATTTGCCAGAATTTGTTATACGCACCCGATATGTTCTGCGTTTTGAGGTAAATCCTGAGAGGATGAAGCGACCCCCAACCCCATATTTCGATACACAACTAAGAGAAAATTGAGTGGAACATGAAAAAGAAAGCGCTGTAGAACATGGTAGCGGCGGTGTAATTTTCTGAGTTCTCAGGTAAATCTTGAGAGGATGAAGGAAGGCCTGCGTTATTAGATTAGGGACAAGACATAGCAAGTGCTTACCAGGCTAGTAATTCTTTTGCCCTGGCTTCACAGTAGAAGAATTGACTCCATATTGTTAGATTCAAAATAAAGAAAATAGCAGAAACATAATGTAAATAGCTGAAGCAATCAGGAAACTATGAAGAATAGAGATAAATAAACAAAAGCAGAAAAGGCATACTCTATTCATCAATGCTTCTGTAAATCATCATGTACATAGATGTACATATATAATACAACAGATCATAACTGTCATGTAACTGTATAACAATTAGGTTAGCTTAACTAATCAACTAACTTATGATTAGTGTTTTAGCATCCCCCCCTTAATCATAAGTTCGTTCTTGCCTGAAAAACTGCCACTACTTGACAATCACATGTGTCAAGCGAATATTCAGAGGGCTGGCTGAAGATGCTATTTGAACTCTGAAAAAAATAGCAGAAGTTGATGTCTTCTACTAAATTGGTGGTTTAAGGTTGACCACAAACCCATCTGGTGGTTTCAGGATGACCACAAACCAATTTGGTGGTTTCGGGATGACCACAAACCGAATGTCTAGCAGAAGTTGATTTCTTCTACTAAATGGCATGGTTTTAAGTTAACCATAAACTAACAAGAGCTCAAGGCTCAAAAATATGAAAATGTAACAAGCAGAACTTCATGTCTTCTGCTCAATTTGTGGTTTTAAGATGACCACAAACCATATCAAAAACAATATCATTTGTTCACAGGCTCTAAATCAAACTTGGAACCTGACTCAAAATCAAACTTGGAACCTGACTCAACTAGATTTCCCCCTGTCAGGGACAAGTGGTTCCAATTCTCTTGATCGTCATTCACAAGTATGGCCAAGAAGAGATCCAACACATCAAATTGTCTTTCGGCGGAGTCTGAAGACTCGATCTTCAACTCAGAAGACTACATCAACTAGGCCCCGATCATACCCTAAATCATCAAATCTTGAAAAACATTCATGTCCATCAACTGTAGAAATATCTCCAATCAAGTACTACATCAACTGAGCCCCGATCATACCCTAAATCATCAAATCTTGAAAAACATTCATGTCCATCAACTGTAGAAATATCTCCAATCAAGTATGACTGTACTTATGTATAAATTCGACGATAAGACTGCTCTAATAATTTGGCTTCCAAATGCCAATTCCCTAACCATTCAAAATTAATTTGTTTCCACTTGCGCTTTTGACACCTTACTGAGGGATGATTTGTCTTCCCACAAAATTTGCATGGGTGAAGATCAAAACAGTTTGACTTATAATGGCCAAACCGGTGACAGTGTTTGCACTGTATGGGTTCTTTATCCGACCCATTATCAACATCATCAACAACTATATCCTGTACCTGTTCCTTACCAATATCCACAAGCTCTGTCGTCTTATCATCATTCAAAAAACCTCCACTCACAAAGCAAACAGGTTCGCTATAATTAGGAATATGAAAAAGGTTGTCAGCATCTTGTACATAACCTAGTCCATATCGAGTTTAAATTGTAATTCTTCCCATGGTCGAACAATACATTTATCTGCAACTTTTTCTGACATAGGGACTTCATCTAACTGATCTTCATGTTGTTTATGACTTTCATTACTAGTCAACTGAGCGTCTTCATTCTCATCTTTGATGTCATTAAAATCACATTGTTGGTGTCGAAGCAAACTTAACTCATCAGACAACAATTTGTTTTGATGTTTGAACATATCAATCTTCTTGTGTGTTACTTGTAAACAAGTAATCATTGTACTGAGAGTGCGCTTGTTTATTGCAATTGTAGATTCTGTAGTTGATTTAATTAATGTGCGCAATATTGTAAATAGTTCTTCAATTCTTTCCATTATTGCAGAATATGGAAGAGAGATGCTTGTATGTTGATGCCACAAAATTCAATTTTGTATCCTCCTGTGCATGCCAAAAGTGAGACGCACACAAAGATCCTAAGAGAGACCCCCTTATTCAATTTTGGGTAGGTCAAATACACCTTATAACTTCGAAAAGGTCCTTATAACACATTTACAAACACTCTTAAACACCTTTATAACTTCAAGTACATTTAACTATACTAATGGAGAAAACTCCTCCATACAAAACCTTATAACTCCTTAAATCCACATCAAAATCTTCCTTTAAGTTCTATTGCATAAAGAATGCAGCTTATAACTCCTTGAGTTGTCCATGAAATAATTTTTTTTTTTTTTTTAATAAAATAAACTTCATAAAATCCACTTATTACTCCAATTTTTTTTTTTAAAACATCTTGCATAAATCTATAACCTTCATAAAGCAATATTTTATGCAAACAACAACTATTTTGGAGACAATCCAATTCCCCTTCCTCTCAAGGATGGCCTAAATATGTGATCCTATGAGTGATTTGACATTTCTCTTTCTTTGAAAAATAAAAAACTTTTCTTGGCTAATAATAAAAAACTTTTAAAATAATGCAGTCATACCATTGTACTTGGAAAACTCTTCATCGCTCCCTAGGAAGTTTGTAACAATTCCCTTCTCAAACAGAAAAGTCACATCTTTGTGCAGTCGATTAACCTTGTTGTGCCAAGCATTCGGTGCATGCTCTTCCTCTTCACAAACCCTCGACTCTTTCTACATTATTTACTGCGCCTTGCACGGTTTGCTCTTTGCAATGTCGTCTTTCATAGGTTCTTGGATAGTACACAGAACCGAACTCACTTTCCTCTGTTTCGTCTAACACTCTCAGAAAATGATGGAGTTATTCCCTTTCTCGAAACAGAACACATCGACTTGCCTTTTACTGCTCGCTCCTTGCATACGGGACGATCTCTTTTCAATGTTCTTCACCGGGCTTGCTCTCTCCTTGCATACGGGACGATCTCTTTTCAACGTTCTTCACCGGGCTTACGCGTGACTCTTCTGGCAAACAGTTTGTCCCAAGTAACGATGGTAGTTGAAGAATTATCACAACTTTTTTTTTTTTTTTGTGGCTTCACCCCCTTTGGTCTCTGAAATTTAACTAAATTTCACTTGTATTGGAATCTGAAAATTTAAAATTTTCATTTCCATCGCTGAAGGAACGACTATGAATACATCGATCCAATGATTCCATTGGGTTGTTTAGTGTTGTGATGCGAGTTTAATATTTGCACCCAGATTTACAAGAGGCTCAAAATAGAATCTTCTTCTCCAGAAGCATTCAACCATTTTTACATTCGGCTAAAACAATCCCACAAGCGTCCAGCCGCTCCAACTCTTTTGGAGACACCTATGCGTATGGAAACATTAAAACTGAGCACTTGCAGACTGACTTCTTTGACCAGCAACAAAGCACCATCAGCTGCCTTTTCTTCCCTCGGCTGCCTTTTTTGGACCGACAGTGTGCGCGAACCCTCGGCACAATATAATTTTGTATCTCTTGCAGACATACAGGAAAACGACTTCAGTTTCAACAGACCCTAAAAATTATAGGAATTGATAAACTACCAGGCTCTTAAGATCGGCATCATGCTCTGATACCACTGTTAGATTCAAAATAAAGAAAATAGCAGAAACATAATGTAAATAGTTGAAGCAATCAAGAAACTATGAAGAATAGAGATAAATAAACAAAAGCAGAAAAGGCATACTCTATTCATCAATGCTTCTGTAAATCATCATGTACATAGATGTACATATATAATACAAAAGATCATAAGTGTCACGTAACTGTATAACAGTTAGGTTATCTTAACTAACCAACTAACTTATGATTAGTGTTTTAACACATATTACATAGCATAATTGTTGGACTAACCGCAACAACTCTTGTGGAGTAGGGGTGTTGGATTAATGGCCGCACCTTTTGTGGACTAACTGTCACATTGGGAACATGAGATTAACCATCCACTCAAGGTGATGTTGTTGATTTGGAGGTTTACTAACACCTACAGGTTTTGGTGTAATGGAAAATCTTAACATGGTATCAGAGCCTTGGCTCAGGTTTAATTCCCTCGAGGTCACTTCTCGTGGACTAACTGCCATGCTGGGAACATGGAACTAACTGCCCACTTAAGGTGATGTTGCTGATTTGAAAGTTTACTAACGCCTGCAAGTTTTGGTGTAATGACAAATCTCAACAATAACTCCAATGAAAACTTCTGCTTAGAGAAAGAAGAGGACTGTTCTTTGGAGTGTTCCAACGAAAATGCCTACAAGTTTTGGTGTAATGACAAATCTCGACAATAACTCCAATGAAAACTTCTGCTTAGAGAAAGAAGAGGACTGTTCTTTGGAGTGTTCCAACAGAAACTGTTGCTCAGAGAATTGGCTCCAATGAATAGTCCTCATCCTTCTCTGCATTGAAATTCCAATTGAAATTATGTGATGTAATATGTAGCCGATTCTTCTACTGTGAGGCCACGACAAAAGCATTACGAGCTTGGGTGGAGATCACTTCTGAGTTTGTCTCTTTCCAGCTGTGCATCTATGTGCTTGGAATGGTGGTATGAAATTATGATAATTTTTTGTTGGCTCTTGTTAGATACAAAGGCAACAGTGGCAGCCATGGGAACACTTAGTCAAACCACAACTCTCCTTTATATTTCCCCTTCGTCACTTAGCGTGGGAGCTCGGTTGAGCATGATATTAAACATTGGATGTGCAGTTGCTATGAGTTTCATAGCCATCTTTTTTTTCTTTACAGTAGCGATGCATCACCCATAGGTATAATTTTCACGAGCGATGGACAGATCAAGGGTATTCACTAGGCTTTCCAACTTTGTTACAGGGAAGGCGCTCATGTCTGAGGTTATATTGTTTGGGCATTTTCAGACAACTTTGAGTGGGACAGTGGATATAATTTCTGATTTGGTTTATATTATCTAGATTACATGGACAATTTAAAGCTACATGAGAGGGCATCTTCGCATTGGTTTAAACATATACTCTAGATGTAAAACACTTCTCCTTTAAATTAGTATGTAAGAATAATAAATGCATAACTTTGTGAGCTGAAAAACTAACATTGGACCATCTCTTTCTCTTGTTTGTTTCAAGGAGGATTGTTTTATTAATTACTATGGGTTTTTGGATTGTTTTTATTAATTAGAAAAGTTTTGTATTGAACTGCGTGTTTGGTTTTTAAATGTTCAATGTTCTATTAGACACTCCCCAATACTTACTAATTACTATTGATTTACTATTTAGTTGTGAATGTGAGTGGGTTTATTACTTGTATTTAAATATTATTAACTATTATTTGTAAATGTAAGTTGATTTGGTCTAAATGATTACTAGTAAATAATGTGCAAGGCTAAATAAACCTTAAGTGCAATCTAATTAGGAAGCCTAAATAACAAATTAGACAACAATTACAATTCAATCTACCATTAACACAATCTATTCTTAGCAATACCAATATAAATAAAAATGAACATTCTAGTTATCATGCATAGTGCTTATTATTAAAGAACTACCTTCCTAAAAACTTTCTAGCCAAATAACAGCAGTAGGATTTTACGAGTTCTCTAATACCAATTAGGTTGTTGAGTTCGTGCCGAAAAATCAAGGCATGGAATGTTGACAGTAAGGTGAGGGTGTGGTCTAACAATACTCAATTGCGGTCAGTGTAAAAGATAAATCGATGTTGTCTTTACGAGGGCATGGTCTAACAAAACTCAATCGTGGTCAGTGTAAAAGCTAAATCGATGTTGTCTTTACTAAATTTTTTGGTCCCAAAACAATAAATTTACAGTCATTAAATAAATTGCTGCCATCGCTATCAAAACTCGGTTAGGTGGATTCGTTGTCAGACCTAGTAATAACTGTCTAAAAAGAAAAAATCGCAGTATTATTATAAAGGAAAATCAGAGTGTCATGAAACTGAACTATAGGCTTTATGACTTGTACATTGTTTACACTTTTTTGTGTGTGACGGATTTGTATAGAGTTGAACGAAATTATTCACAATTACAGTAGAAATCCAATAGGTGAATGCAGAAAACATGAATGAACTTATTGAATTCCAATGCATCCCTAAATCATGAATTTGTCAATTTTCTGAGACCATAACTCGAATTCTCCCTTTCTAATAACACACAACAAACAATTTTGACAAAAAGTCTTCTTCATAAATATTAGAGAGGTTTTATTATATCTGATAAATTTCTCTCTATTCCATTTGTCTCTCGACCTTCTCTCTCCGTGAGTACAGTGACTTCAACAGATATATAACTGTATATTCATGAACTAAGTGCGATTTCAATGAAACTACAATAGAATCCGCAATCACTAACACAATTTCATAAACGCCTCCTGAATATGCTCTTTATATCATCTATGGGCAGTTCGATAAAATTCCTTTACTTGATTACGCACAGTATATAATTTGAAAACAAGGGTTTCTTCACACAAAATTTAGTTTCTCAGATCGATTAAATTTGGATCGAGTCATATAGTTAATATAGATCCTATTCTTCATGCTATAATCCTTATTAAATCCTAGTAGTTGTTACAAAGTTAGGATTCTATAGCTTTAACAAATTTATTCAACCTTTTCTAAATACAATAAAATAGATTTAAGAGAACCCACTCTTTTTAGTAAGAATTGACTTGACTTCCAACAACCAATGATAATCATTGAAATTAATTCTATGTTTTTGCATCACTTTATAATGGCCAAATCACAGGCAACGAAAAATATTCAATGTAGGAATGCATTCACCCTCCAGGTAGTATCACTAAGAAAAAAAAAAATTGCAGACCAAGGCACAAAAAGTAGACAAATGTTCCATTTTCAGTCATGGGACTTTCAGTGCTCGAAGGGTATAGTCTAACAATGATTTTCAAAATAAAATTTAAACAAACATTCTGTTCAAGATCAACTAAATCATTCCATCACAAGTTATAATACCGACTTTATCTAACAAGTAAGAAGACGAGTAAATATATAACAATCGCTAAAAGAAGAATTGGACACACAACAAATCATTGAATAAAATGAGAAACACAACAATCTCTTAAATGGACAACTCCTCCATAAAGCTTGAGTCACTCGGTAAGACATAATAAACCATAGAGGAAATCACATTAGTCACAGAATTTACACCAGGGTTTAAGTATTTTGAAAATGAAGAGAAAATTGTCCCAACAGTTGCAGAGATGACTATTCCAAGAAAACATAGAATTCGATTTATTAAAAAAAAAACGCAGAGATCATGCCAGCAAAATGGAGGTCATATCAATCACAAGAGGGCGCAATACAATACTCAACCAGGAACAATCAACTGGGTTAGACGACTGGTCATAAACATTCTGTTTTCATCATCCACGCACAAAAAAAAAGGTCATTTAGATCTCTAGGTCTATTAAAATCGAAGTGGCGACCGTCAATTCGACTCTTGACCCGACTCCTGGCATGGAATGATGAGCTAGGGATGAAGGCGAATAAATAGTGCAAACTCATCAAAAAACAATAAAACCATAGGATGGTCATAGCATGGAGGAAATTGAAAGCTAAGGGAATCAATCAACATCTAGTTTAAGGCTATGGGGAAATTCCATTATCATTTAAAATGCTAAGTCAATCATTTTTTTTACCCAATTAAATGTACATAATTAAAAGTGTAAAGTGTACCAATAATCTACCAGGAATAAATAAAGGAAGCGTATCATAGCCCAAGTTGTCCGCTCTAAGTTTTTGTACGAATTTGTTCAGACTCATATAGATGGCTGGTTCTTTAAATTTCTAATTATTATAGAACGAAGAGGAAGTAAAAATCCCCTTTTGTAGGATTTTGATGCTTCATAGTTATGAATCCTAGCATTGCAAAGTTTAGTTACTCTTCTAGCGTAATGGACTGATTATGTATTTTAATTTAAAGAGTCCTTGCTCTCGAGATATTATATATCAACGAAGGATCCTCTTGAGTGGGATATGTTGAGTGGGATAACTGGACTGTACAATTCTATACAGTTAGAATAGTTATAATAATAAAAGGTTTTTTCCATTCCTCATGTGTCCAAACTCTGATAATGTATGAGTAGTTAAATGTGGAAATATTTATGCAACGTTTGTTACAACAACCCTAGATATACACATATTTATATATCTATCTATGCATATATGGATAATTCTTCTAAGTTTTTGTTTGACATTTATTATGTTTGGTATACTTAACTATCAAAATAGTTATGAGTATTTACCCTACATCCATATATATATATATATATATATATATATATATATATATATATATATATATATATATAAAGTTTACTTCAAAATTGCCTTTACATTTGTATAGTTTACTATTACTTGGAAAAGAAATTCAATATCTATGTGTAGATACTTCACATGTTTGATAGGAAATTTAAATAGAGCTGAAATTATGATTATTTCTTACGTACACATATCTACCAGATACCTACCATAACCCATACACCATGGTTTCATCATTAAATGTGTTAACTAAATATGACTGTAATTATAACATATAATACATAGCGACTTCAATCTCTATTTTGATAAACCCTCTCAAATTGTACTTAAGCAGTTAATCATGCACTAGACTTATTACTTTATTTCATAACATAATCAAATCCCAATGTTCATTCTACAAATCATTTCATTTCACTTAGCCATCATATAATAAAATAATTCAACAAACAATAGGTAGGAGTACTTATCTGAAAAAAAACTAGGACAACAAAAGGAACAACTAAGTTCCTCCCAACCATAGAACTGGACAACAAATCTACTTGCTATTTTCACCCCCTAGCCTGACCATGAATTCATGATGGATAACTCTAGAACTACTCCTCAGCAATAGTCCTTCAGTTTCAACAACCTTGTCCTTGCCTCACACTCCGAAAGAAGTGTTCATAACAACAAGAGATAAATTATTTCCCCCAGTTGTTAAGCCCTAATATTGGCTCAATACCCCTTAATAGGGGCATATTATATTAGTAATGTTATTTTATTTATGTCATCTTGAGGCCATTAGTTGTAATTATACCTCCTAGTCTCCTATATATACCAAGGAGACATTTTCATTTTGAATCATCTTGTACTTGAACATTTAAGTGGGATAAAAGGAGGTTGCCCCCTTGAAGAGGCTTATTATCTGAAATTATATCTTTTTCAAGGAGTTGAGTACTTTTTTTGAGGTTTTTCTATGCTATATTTATATTTGGTTCTTAACATACGGTATCAGAGCTCAAGGTCTTGGGGTTTCGCTACTACATCTAAGACACCGTGAAATTTTCACTATAACTTTTTTTATACAATGTTTCAGAAGGAACGACTTGGAGGATATTTAGTAGACAGATCAAGGTATGTTGGTTTCAAAATTTATATCCCGAGGCCTTACACTTTTGGATATACATCCTGTATAAGATAGGGTTCTCGAATCATCCTGAAATGAGTCATTGCAGAAATTTCGCTATAAAAAATTTTCTGTAATGTTTTAGACCCTAAAATCCAGAGGCCATTTACAAAAATTAGTAATGTATATGTGGTAAAAATTTCAGCTTCTAGGTCATCTTAAATTTGTAGATACACCTTGTGTAAGATAGGGTATCTCACTAGTCCTATTGACTAGTCTCAAGAAGGTGTTCTAGGTAAAACAATCATAACTTCTTTTTAGAGATCCAAATTGAGTGTGACTAGTTTCATTGGATCCTGGACAGTTTGCAGTATTTTGGGTACAAGTTTCAGAATTTGATATCAATTATTTTGTGCGGGACATGCTATACAAGTGAGATCTCCTCGAAAGGTAAAAAATCGTCAAGTTGTGAGGAAGTTACTGTAAATTCCACTTGGCACATCCAATTTTGATCAAAACTATGGAATTGCAGAGAATAAATATGAGAGAACCACCTAAAAGAATGTTTCATACCCAGAAGGGCCGAAACTTGGGAGATAGAGAAAAATAAATATTGTCTAGTAAAACCACCTCAATATCAAGATTCAAAAGTGATACTTGGCCAACATGCCACCAAAAAAGGGACCTTCTACACCAAATAAGCCTCTTTGGAGTAAAGGAGGTAGAGTATTTGGGTCATATTGTATCTCATAAAGGTGTCGAGGTAGACCCTAACAAGATTAAGGCCATGATGGACTGGCCGATTCCCAAAACATTAAAGAATCTTAGAGGATTTTTGGGTTTGACAGGTTACTACCGCAAGTTTGTTCGGAACTATGGAAGAATAGCAACACCTTTAACAACACTAACTAAGAAGGATGCATTTTCATGGACTCTATAGGCAACTAAATCTTTTGAACAACTTAAAGAGGTGTTGTGTAAAGCTCTTGTCTTGACCACTCCAGACTTCACAAAAACCTTTATTGTGGAATGTGATGCCTCGATAAATGGAATTGGTGCTGTCATAATGCAAGAGGGAAGGCCCCTATCTTTTGAAAGTCAACCACTCAAGGGAAGGGACTTACACAAACCCATTTATGAGAAGGAAATGATGGCAATACTACATGCACTGAAGAAATGACGTCCTTACCTAACAGGTAGGCACTTCAAGGTCAAAACAGATCATGATAGTCTTAAATACTTCTTGGAACAAAGACTATCTTCAGAAGAACAACAAAAATGGGTAACCAAAATATTGGGTTATGATTTTGAAATCGTCTATTAAAAGGGGAAGCAAAATGTTGTGGCAGATGCACTCTCAAGAAAGGATGAAGATGTTGAGGCCTTTCTTTGTGCTATCTCGATCATCCAACCTGATTGGATAATAGAAGCAAGGGATGAATGGAAGAATGAAAAAAAAGTGTTGACTCTCATTCCAAGGTTGCAGCAGGATTCCAGTGCATCAGATACATTTACATGGAAAAATGATTCACTATGGTACAAAGATCGCTTATATTTATGTAAGAACTCCCAACTCCAGTAAGAGGGCACTCGAGATTTTTGAAAACCTATCATAGAGTCAAGAAGGATTTTTTTTGGGATGGCCTTAAAACTGATGTTCAAAGGTTTGTGGAAGAATGTGTGGTTTTCCAACAAAATAAGGTGGAAACAATTAAGACCCAAGGTCTTTTACAACCACTATCCATCCCAAGTCAGCGTTGGGAGGAGGTTTCCATGGATTTCATCACAGGGTTACCAAAGTCTGAAGGAAAGAGTGTCATCATGGTGATTGTTGATAGACTGGCCAAGTATGCACACTTTTGTGCACTCTCTCATCCCTTCAAAGCTAGTACATTTGCCACCACATTCATGGAGACAGTTCAAAAGCTACATGGAATCCCAAAGATTATTGTAAGTGACAAAGATCCCATCTTCACTCGACATTTTTGGACATAATTATTTTCTTGTTTGGGTACTCAATTGGCTCATAGCTCATCCTATCATCCTCAATCTGATGGACAAACCGATATAGTGAAAAAATGTCTGGAAGGCTACCTTTGTTCTGTTGTCTCTGTTAAACAAACACAATGGTTCAAATGGTTACCCTTGGCAGAATGGTGGTATAACACTTCCTTTCATACTGCAACAAAAATGACACCATTTATGGCAATTTATGGATGCCATCCTCCTTCCATCACTTATTCTCTAAAAGAAAAATCTAAGGTTCAAGCAGTGGAAGATCACATCGAGAATCAACAACAAATTCTCCAAATCTTAAAGGACAACGTGACCATGGCACAGAATCGCATGAAACAACAAACAGATCAACATCATAGTGAAAGAAGTTTTGAACTAGGGGATTGGGTGTTTCTAAGACTACAACCATACAAACAGATGTCCCTCAAGCAAGCCAAGAAAGATAATAAGTTATCACCAAAGTATTATGGACCTTATAAAGTGTTGCAAAAGATTGGTACTATGGCTTACAAATTGGAGTTGCCTGCATATTCACGAGTACACCCAGTTTTCCATGTTTCATGCTTAAAGAAGGTTATAGGTGACAAGATCCCACTTCAAACTATATTTCTAGAACTTGACGAGGAAGGAAAAATCATATTGGAGCCTGAAGCCATCACTGACACAAGAATTTGCCAGCTGAGGAATAGATTCATTTCAGAGTATCTCATTAAATGGAGGAAACTACTGGCTGAAGATTCCACTTGGGAAGATGAGTCTTTTATACATAAGAATCCAGAGTTACTCAAGCGTTAAGGAAAACACTTGTCTCAAGGGGAGAGGCATGTTAAGCCCTAATATTGGCTCATTACCCCTTAATTGGGGCATATTATATTAGTAATGTTATTTTATTTATGTTGGCTTTCGGCCATTAGTTGTAATTATACCTCCTAGTCTCCTATATATACCAAGGAGAAATTTTCATTTTGAATCATATTGTACTTGAACATTTAAGTGGGGTAAAAGGAGGTTTCCCCCTCGAAGAGGCTTATTATATGAAATTATCTCTTTTTCAAGGCGTTGAGTACTTTTTCTGAGGTTTTTCTATGCTATATTGATATTTGGTTCTTAACACCAGCATACTAGGCAGCGTCATGCCTCCTCCCATATGCTATATATGCCAAAATCATTTGTGCCTAGGTCTTTTCCCCTTTGGGAATTTTCGCAGCTTCCCAAATCCCCGATTTTCAGGGGCTACCAATGGAAAAATTCTTGATTTTCCACTTGTAACATTCATCCCTGAGGTAGTTCCAACATGTTCGCCTCTCATAGAGTCATGGCCAACTAATTTCAACTTGGCTATTCCATTTGTCCATAAAAAATAAATATAAAAATATTTGTTTCTTACAAGTGTCATAGTCAAAGAGTTAGTTGAATCAAATTAGATCTTTTCCCAACATTCATAATAATAAATTACAATTTACTAAATTCGGAATTGCCATAAATGGCAATAATTTTCCAATTTCGAATTTACCAAAAAACGGAAATAAATTACTAAGTATTTTCAAACTTAAATAATTTATTTTGGGGGATTTAAAATATCCTAATCATGTCCTTGCAAATGTAATTTTTGATGATATTACCAAGTTGTACAAGTTTGAAAACTTCACGTCACCATCTTTTCGATATTTTTTGTTTTTCATAGAAATGAATTGAATAAAATTTGGCATGAGAAGTTTGGTCATCTAAACGATCACTCATTGCAGAAACAATGTAATCAACACATGGTGATCGTTCTTCCTCTTATTTCTTACAGAGATGGTGTTTGTGTCAGTTGTGTTGTTGGAAAACATGTTCGAGACAGTTTTGAAAAACATGCCTCTTGGCACACCGCCCCTTTACTACTTGTTCACCGTGATTTTTTTGGTCCTCTTTCTCCTCCTTGTTTCTTTGCGTGCAAGTATTTCTTAACTTTCACTGATGAATTCTCCATATGTACTTGGGTTTACTTCTAAAAACATAAAAGTGAAGTGTTTTACAAGTTTTTGTCGTACAAGACCCTTGTAGAAAAACAATTTGTAAATCAACTTCAAAGGT